>OY856414.1:410630100-410720100 GCA_963693085.1 Alisma plantago-aquatica
AAGACATGGACATTGCAATCTTTCCGGTTACTCAGACTCTGATTATGCAGGGAGTAAATGTGATAGGAAATCTACATTCAAATACTGCACCTTTGTTGGAGGCAGCCTAGTTACTTGGCATAGCAAAAACTAGACAGTGGTTGATAGATCAAGTGCAGAAGCAAAATATAGAGTTGTGGCACATACTGCATGTGAACTTTTGTGGGTTCAAAGTCTTCTCAAAGAATTTGATATATTTGATACTATTCATATTCCTATGTTCTATGACAACATAGCTTCTATTTTTATTGCGAGCAACCCTACTTATAATGAGCGCACAAAGCATATAAAGGTATATCACTTTGTTCAGGAATCAGTCCTTTCTGGCCGCATCTGTACCCCTCATCTCAGTACTGAAAATCAAGCGGCACACATCTTCACCAAGCTTCTACCTAAAGCTCGATTCAAGACTTTGGGCATGTTTGACATCTATGCTCCAGCTTGAGAGGGAGTATAAAGATATGCTTATATTTCCTATATACATGTGCTACTCTACATGTTAGTTGTGTTTTAATCCCATATTGCTTAACTGTGTTTATTGTTTTATTCTTTTGTCCTATAAAAGAGAAGGCATTGTACTCAGTTTTACTCAGTTAATACAAGACCACTTATTCTTCTATAGATGGGCCTAATAATCATTTTTTGTATTCACTGCAATCTTCCAGGCCCCTAAATTTTATTGATTACCCTCCCTCATCTCAATATCAAGTTTCAATCTTTCTAACATATACAAAGAAGTCATTCACCGGCCAATTTTATTGATTGCCCTCCCTCATCTCAATATCAAGTTTCAATCTTTCTAACATATACAAAGAAGTCATTCACCGGCCATTACATCGGCAGCTCTTTATCCAAATTTTGTTGGTGTAGATTCAAAAGAATAAAAATGTCTAGATATGTTTGAGTTTGACTACACTAGATTAAGATACCTCAAAAAAAAAGCCAACATTGCTTTTTTTCATGTTGAAAAAAGAGCTAGACAGACAACTAACTTTTTTTATCACAGCCAAAAAGAGCATAGTTTTCAACTCCTTACATGTAATCTGCTAGATAGACATAAATAGCTATAGTAGTGTCTTCGCCGTCTACTCGTATATATCATGGATTTTCGGAATAGATAAATAAATTACAGTTAATTAATCAATTTCTTAGACCAAAATGTGATTCGTGATATCTAATTCATCTTAGATTTTACATATTGACTCTTTTTAATAGATTATGCTGGAAATTTCAATTAGATCTAAACTTTGTGTTACATCTTCTCAACAACAATCAAGACATACTTAAATAGTAGTTGTGTATTCAAAATTTAATCTGAAAAATTCTACTGCAGAGTTGCTACACTGATATATTCAGGGAGTATCTAGGCATGGTGAAAAAACATGCATCCATCATTCCACAATTCATACCTTTTGTATACCCAGTCATCCCTCGGGTGATGGTTCATGTGAAAAAGAAAAAACATCATTGTAGTGGATGGAGGTGGACATCCGAACCAATCTCTTATCTCACAACTTCTACCATTTACCAGTTTCCAACCCCTATGGTTGATAGTCTCTTCTCTACCGCCATCATACAACTAGGAATGATGGATTGGTTTCCAACAACCATGATTCGTCGGAATTATAAATCCATGATGAGTGGCAAATATCGCCAGGCAGGTGGCTTTTTCTGACAGACACAGTTTGTTTGGGCGGCATTATAGAACAATGTCACAGTCGCTATGTGTAGTGTTATCTTGGTGAGGAGGATGACTACATCTTTTTTTTTAATTGGCCATTCTATTCATCCCGTGGCCTGGGGTCGAACCTGGAACCTCTTACTCACAAACTGAGTTTCTAACCATCTGGGTGTCCTCAGTGCCTCGTTGAGGAAGACGAAAACAACAGTGTCTCATTGAGGAAAACGCCGATGTAGGGTGCACCCATTATGCATGCATGGGCCCCTCATGTTATTAAAAGAAATTGATAAACTGGTCGTGGATGTTCTTCTTGGCCTTGTTGACAATGTTTGTGACAAACTCCAACAAGTTGGACATGAGATTGCGGGCCATCAACTCAACAAGCATGAATAGAGGCATTGCCAAGGAAGTCGTGCAGGAGCAGAGGGCGAGGTAGTCCCTGGCATCTACAACGATGAAGAGCCACGTTGAGTCATTTACCTGCAAGTCCTCGTGCCATACACATACACCGCCAGGCATGGACGACGAGAGTCGTAAAGGTGGAGACGAGACAGCAAGACGCAGCGGTGGCGACTCGACTGTCCATGAGCTATACGACTTAGTCGTCAGAGATGTGCACGATGGTTGTGTTAGCATGGGCCGATCAGCAGTGGTTGTGGTGCAGTTGGTTCCAAGTCCTTGAAGCACATACAATTAGGCATGTAAATGGATGTCCGAAATCTGCATATTCGATCCGCATTCGAGCCCGAAAACTAAGAAAAAAAATCATATTCGACATTGTTCGGTTCGGATTCGGATATCAGATTTGATATTCGGATAGTTTTAGAACGGATATCGGATATATGCATATCCGCTTCGGAAAATATCTGAATCCGGGTATTCATGTATTGAGTAGTTTTAATATACATATACATGTAGATTTTTTATAAATCATATATAAGTAGCCATTTGACCATTTGACCGAAGTAGCCATGACACTCAGGCAGCGGAATAGCGGACAACTTCTAGTGGTTACGGTCATGGTGCAATGTGAATTAGATATTAGTTCATATATTTAAGTGCAATTTTCCTGGAGAATCTACCCTAGGTATAAAACTAGTTCGTTAACTAATAATGTGTCCACTCCCGCACCTTACTAGACCCGCAATCCATTCGCAAACTGTTGAGCCCCAGCAGCCAATGGCGAACAGGGATGATTTCTCTGTAGTCCTTCGATGCCCAATAGCACGCGTGATCCTCGCGAGCTGAAAGCGCAAGGAGCTAATCCTTGGCTGACGATACTAGGACAAGGCTAGTCAATATTTGCAGTCTTCTATCACCAGGGCTCAAAGACGGTAATCGAGGTTAGTACACGAAGCAGCTTACGGCGAGGACCCTGGTGTAGAACAAGTCGATTCATCTACAAGTGATATTCTAGCGACGTGATCACCTGGAGTTGTGCGCCTAAGGGCTGCTTCTGTGTGGGTGTGGTTAATACGGCTAGATAATCTCTGTCTGGGTACAACAAGTTTTCCTCTTCAAGGTAAGGTACATATCCTTCGATTAAGTATCTATTACGAACTCTAGTCATACGTTGACTCTTGCATATTGTCAACATTTTTATTATCTTAGTCCCTCCCAATGGAATGTCTAATTCTGGTTACATTTTGTATCCGTTAATGAAAATCAGCAAACAAGTTGCACATGAGCCATGATTTTATTTTAGAATGGATAACTAATTGCATAAATTTTCATCGGTCTGGTTTCCATTCTTCTCACTAGCTGCATACTTTTAATTTAAATTTGAATAGGAAAATATATCTAGTGCTGCAATTAATGTTCTTATAACTTTGTATATAGGTAAAATGGTTCAATCTGATTACAAATTTGCAATGACAATGTTCAAAACCTGAATAGCAATAAGCAGAGTGCTACTGGAATAATAGGAAATGAAATTTCACAAGCAGGCCTTATAGATCAAGATGAACCTAAACTGACTCGTGCGAATTGGATAAGGATGAACCAAAACGTAGAAAAACCACTTCAACAGTCTGCAATCATTTTGATAAGATAATTAATGATGTTGAAATTAGCAACTTATGGTTTTAATACTTTATGTATCATGCTGATGTTGGAATTAAAATAACAACAGAAATGTCTTAATTACCTTAACTTGCAGAAATTATTAGCAACTTATGATATATCTTGCAAATGCAAATCATCCGTGTAAGTTGATCTTGGAGAAAATTGTAAAAGCTTCATTTCCTTTTTTTGAGGCTCTTGTAAGTTTATTATGTATTGAATTATGTGCTTTTGTTCCCATTATATAAGAATCTTACTATGTAAACACAATTAATCTTCCTGGTAGCAGATCTGTAAGCAACCTCTTGATGTTTAAGGGAGGCATGGAAAGGTCACGTGTTTGTTCCATATAAACACAAGGTTGATATTTTTTTTCTTTCAATTTTTATTTTTATAGCTTTTATTAGCATTAGACCTCAGTTGACATGAGATTAGACATCTTCTTTCAGGTTCTTATGTTCTAAAGGAATCAATCAATGAATGTGATTGATAATTTCTGCTGATGGTATCAATTTATATCTAACTCGTTTGTTTTACTGTTTATCTTAAACATTCTCTCTCGTCTTCACGTGCTGCAAAATATTGTGGTCAGTTTTTTTCTTAGGTGAAAAATTAACTTTGGGAGAGAACTGATTCTGGGAGAGATCATTCATCTAGTGCACTCAAATTCTCGCTGGAGTTAGCTTGAACTTGAGTGTATTAAATAAATCGTCTCTCAAAACATATCTCGAATGCTTTCATAGAGACGACATGTACTAATAGCTTCTGTATTTCTTATCTTCAGGTACCAAGCTGTGGATGCTCTCTATTGAAGAAATTGCCTCACAAGATAAAAGTGCACGATTGAACTTTCCAGTTCATAGCTTCTAACCTGTTACACATGCTTGATATATCGAGTTAGTGTCCACTAATAGGCTGCTATGAATTGATCTCGCTGCTGCGTTATATATGGATGCAAAGTCAGCTGTCCAAAAATCTGCAACACTATTTTGCTGGAATGGCTGCAGCGGCTGCGATTTCATTCTCAAATTACAAGTCATCAAGGGTTTGCTTTAGTGATTGGTGGGTTATATCCATGTAGAAATCTGCTTAGTCACAAGTATGTAGCATGCTTAATACCTTTGACTTCATATATAAGAAGTCAGTAGTGGATGATTTTGTAATGAAATTGTAAGAAACAAACAAGTTCAAAGAGACTTCTAGCAGAATCTGATTGGTGTTGTTACATTATCTTTTATGGAAATGTTTTACGGTTTACCCCCATGGAGCACTTGACAACTTGATGGTGGATTTACTGATTTAAAGGAATGATAATATGAGTTGTTTGTTATTTATGCACGACAAGAAGGTTGAGAATGATTATACAGAGCTGTACCTTTGTTTTTGTTAACAAAAAAATGCAGGATGTATGTTGTATACTTTTTATTTAACGTCAAGATATTTGATGGGGAAAATAAAATTACTAGTGTGCGTGCTTGAATGGTTGATTAAACCATTATATTTCCATTTCATTTTTACCTTTGCTTAGGAGAGCACCAATGCGTTCAACCTGTCGTGTGTAATAACAATACATGTATCATCCCATGAAATTTATATAGCGTTTAAATACGCATTCAAAAAAAGTGCTCAAAACTCTGAATCAATCATTTATTAATATTGTATAAGTTTTGTATAGAGTAAAATTCGGATTCGGATATTATCCGAATTTGGATCTTATGATTCGAATTCAGATTCGGATAACTTATTTCAAATCCGCCGGATATCGGATCGAATAAAAAAAATCGGATTCAAATATCGTATATATTAGTATTCGATTCGAGTTCGATCTGTTTACAGGCCTACATACAATGTTGGTCGTATTCGTAAGCAATGAGGGGTTAGTCACATATGCAGAGTACGGTCATGTTGAGCTGAGGGGGAGTGATGTTGTCCGAGTTGACGCTGCGGGTGATTGTTGTAGAGTTGACGAAGTAGAGAGATGATTGGTTGTCGGTGAACATGCGGTGCCATTAAACCTGTTAAAGGATCAAATTCAGAGTGGATGTTGCTATATCCGATATCCGAATCAAAAATTAAAAGTTTGATCTTAAGATCTAATCTGATACCTAACACATCATATGACAACATTTGAATCCGACCAGAATGGAAAATATCCAAATTTGGATGAATATAATACATTTAATATTAATAAATGTATTACATATATGAAATATTATTAATACATTAAATATATATGATAAGATGTTTATATTTCCATATTTTTATATATGAATAATATATTTTTAATAATATATGTATATATTTTTAGAACTCATAGTTTTATCAGATTGGATACACCAATATCTGATACCGAATCTGAAATTCAAGAAGGATAAATCCAATCCAAATCGTGTGGATGTCATATTTCTTTCGATATTTCAGAGTCGAATCCAAATTGAATTTGCAGATTTCGGATATCCATTTACAAGTTTAGGTACCATGTAGTGCCCAAGAAGACACCACCGCACCTGAGGTAGTTCACTTGAGTTTGTGGCTTCGTGCACGCAGTTGGTGTTGACGACAATGGCGTCTCGACAATGACAAAATAACCCATCTCCAACAAACGTTGCCCGTCTTCCGGCATCAGCAATATAATCTGCATGGATAACTTCAATTGTTGACCAGCGTATTGAGGCCTTGAATAAGGACACAAAAACCTTGAGCTATCATACAACCATAGTTGTACGGGCGCCAGCCTAGGCACTCAGTCTAACTTGGTTGTTGGGCGGCCTAGGCGGCTAGTGGACCTAAAATCTGGGCTATATTTTTCTTTTCTTTTTTCATGTCTTCTGATATTTTTTCTTCCTCCTTAATCTTTCTTCTTGTTTTTTCTTTTCCTTTATAGCTCCATCAAGCAGCAAAGTTGCAGCAATGTTACTGCATTCCTCTTTTTTTTAGTTTCTTATTTTTGCATTACCAAGCAGCAAATTGATACTATCTTATGGACTGAGTTACTGTTGCTGCACTATTATGATATTAGCCATTTACTGCTGCTCCACTTACTGATTTACTATATACTACAATGATTTTTTTTTCTTCTTCATCATATTTTCTATAATTTGTTTATGAATCTCTTGTATGAATCTGGGCTTTTTTTTCTTTTCTTTTTTCATTTATTCTGACATTTATTCTTCCACCTTAATCTTTCCTCTTGTTTTTTCTTTTCCTTCACAGCTCCATCGAGCAGCAAAGTTGCAGCAATGTTACTGCATCCTCTCTTTTTTTTTAGTTTCTTATTTTTGCATTACCAAGAAGCAAATTGCTGCTATCTTATGGAGTTACTGTTGCTGCACTATTATGATATTAGCCATTTACTGCTGCTCCACTTACTGATTTACTATATACTACAAAAAATTTCTTCTTCATCCTCCTATTTCTATAATTTGTTTATAAATCTCTTGTATGAATGTACTCACATTAATAAAATGCTAATTTCTTGCTTGCATTTTAGTTTCTAGTCTAGCGTTCCTATATTAGATTCAATTATTCATATCTATACATATAGTCACTATATTATTTCTCATCTTTTCGATCTCCTCACTACTTTTATTTTTTATTTGTTCTTCTTCCTCAAACAGTTTTCTTCTGCATTGTTTGTTTCTATCCAAGATTTTACCATACGTAAGGTTCCAGCAGCATGATGCTCTACTTTTTTTCTTTTCTTTTTTGGTTCTTTCTTTGTTCATCGTCTTCCCCAAACCCCTTTTTGATTTCTTTTTTAAATTTGTTGTTCTTCCTCAAGTAGACTAATGTTTTTTTCCCTTTTATGTCCTCCTCTTAGTAATTCCTATTAATTCATGTATTGCTCATAGGTTAATATATAACTATCTATATATATGTAATTATATATGTAAAGCACACAAATTAAAAAAACGCCTAGAACTGCCTGGGCCTCCGCCTAGGCTGTCTGTGCGTCCCTAGACAACGCATGGTCGCATGGCCGCCTAGACAACCTAGCATAGAACAAACATAGCACCATCCACACTCAAGGTTCAATTATCACTCATGGTAGAGGGGGTCTAACATGTAATGTAGAGGAAAAGGATAGAGATGTCAGGAAGAAGACGGGGTCCGTTCGAGACGGAGGACAGAAGAAACTATGTGTGAGTGAATTTTTTATGTTGCTATCACGGAGGACAGAAGAAACTATGTGTGAGTGAATTTTTTATGTTGCTATCACGACTCAGTGTGCATGCTGGGAAGGGGGATTAAAAGTCACTAGCCTTTTTTATTTCAAAAAATCTAGACATTTCGTGATGCATCCCATGTAGTTTGAACTTTATGAGTTTCAATCTTCATAGAGCCCCAACCATGGATTAAAATTTTGGTTTTGACCAGTACCAAACATCGAAATGGACATGCCAAATTGTCAAAATTTCTGATTTGTATTTTCATTAAAAAAAATTGAAAAAATCTTTAAAAATCCTTTAATATGTGGGAGACCCCCTGAGTTAATTGAATCCAAAAAATAATATGTAACATGTTATTGCATAAGAATATAATGTTATTGCATAAGAATTTATGTATGCATACATTGCAGGATCGAAATCCTGAGCGAAATAGTTTTGTATATTTTCACCAACAAGTGTAGGAGCCCCCTATACTAACATATAATATTACTGCACAACTGGGTGTATTTATGTATGCAAACATCGTGGTAAAATTTTACGACTTAATTCCTTTATTTGGTCACCAAAATCGTCGAAATCTTGTGTCCAAATAAACGGAAATATCGAGATTTTAGTCGAAATTTCTATAAAATTCTGTTTCTGGATCATCGGAAACAACATCGAGATCGACATTTTAAACTATGGCCCCAGCCATGAATGCTTGATTTCTATACGAGTGCAGCTTTGGGGCAGTACATGGATGGAGTGAAACCCTCTAAAAAAGTGTATGGTTGTGTCCAACCCCATGTCTAAGCTACAAAAAAAGATCAAAACAGAATACATCCAGGCCATGTCTCAAATGTTTGGGGTATATGATAGTGATTGTGCTTCCTAGACCTAATGTTGTTTGTCTTCACATAGCAACATCATTTTAGGATGATATGATTAGTACATTACTAATGATTACCATGACACCCAATTTTCTAAATAACATGCTCTCTATATGAGACCTAGGACCTATATCCATTACTACCTAACGTAGCACATAGATATGATATTTTGTTAAACATGGATTACTTCTTTTATTTAAGATGCTAAGATTTTGTTAAGCCTTGTGGTTTTGTCCCACATTGGTTGCCTCTTAATATGGATCAATCATAGACGTCTATATATAGGCTTGGCATGCCTGCTTTAAAGGCACACTTGATGGATAATGTCTAAATGATATTTTATTTGCTCACTTCATCAAATAATTTGTATAAATTATATTTAGTCATTAAGTTCCTCATTAATTGGTATCAAAGCCCAAACCATGTGATTTCTTAAGATTTTTGGATTGTGTCCTACATGTACCCAATCTGCCTTTGCAAGCCATTTTTTCCTTTCTCTTCCCCTGCTCCCTATCGACCATCCCCTCCCTAAGTTTTCCATCCCCTATTTGTCATTAGGATCAAATGTCATCCTTTCTTCATGGCATATGTAAGTATCTTGTTATTTGTTGTCATGTCACTTGACTCCTTAGCAACAAACTCAAAAGACTGTTGGCACCATATTGTTATGATGACTTGACGACAAAGTATAAAAAGTGTGCCTCAAGGGCGGCCGACTCTAAGACGTCTCAAGCATGGGCCTCGAGGCCCTCAACCCAAATTTGTGAGGTGTGTGCCTCATAATAAGCAAGGCGTCAAAGGAAGAGACACTAGTAGGGTCTTAGCCTTAGTCTGGTCTGTGGTCACACACATGCTGGTTGGATGCACCCAATTTGCGTTCAATTAGGGGTCAGTCCAAGCATGATAGCTTCTAATTTGAAGAAGGAAAAATGATGATCTATTGATATCATTATTGTTGTGTCCCTATGTATCCAATGGTTGATTGTCCTAGAGTCTCTTTGTCACTTCTACAGGAAAGGAGGAACAAGGCAAGCTTCACCCCCCCCACACACACACACATCTCTAGGCATCCCACCTCCTGACAACCATCCTTGTGCTACTTCAACTTTTTTAGTGGATGTGGCAGTGGATCTATTGGCAGTTGTATGGGCCAGTAGGATGGTTTGTACTTGTTGTTGCTTCTTGGATCTCTTTAGGAGCTTTAAAGATCCCTAAGGTATCTCCCTCCACTCCACTCCCCTATGCAAGTCTCAAACATGGGTAATGTACCTCTTTGGGTGACTTCTACTTCAATAAGTAGGAAAAGAAAGGTGAATGTTTATTTATTCTCTAAAAGATATCTTGTCTTAAAAAATTTGGACTTTATTGTGTTTGGTTGTTTTGTTTGCTATCATAGGAATATACATCCCAATTCCCAAATATGCCAACGAGAAGTGCACCCAAACAAGTAGAAATGATCTAGGGTGAAAGAATTGTGAGGGGGTAGGGGGGAGTGAATATGTATAAGTGAAGCATAATTTCTGTGGGAAGTAGATTACTAGTGGAATTAGGAGGTTGAAAGCTCATTTGGATAGCACTCACTAATGCATAAAGAAGAAAGTCGAAGTTTGTAAGCAATATCAAAACTTACATAAGAAGAATTTTAGTCTCCCTTCTTATATTTGACTCTTTTACACTTCTCACTCTTTCCTTTGTATCCCCCATTGAGTTGACGTCCAGTAATCCAACATCTAGCGTTCGTCTTCTCTTGCCATGGTCAAGGAGAGAAAATGTTTTTCAATGTCAAGTGGGTTGTGTCCACGGCTTCTTTTACTTGCGACCTTGGGCACATCTGTCTCATCGGTTTTTGTCTTGATCAATCTAATAAGGTGGGGCATCAGTCATCTAGCATTAGATACAACCTAGAGTATTTGACCATTTTGTGTGTTGATGTAACAGACGTCCTTTGCAAAAGATCATTCACCCGGCTTCATCATCAAAGTTTCCCATTTGTACTGGTTGTCTGTGCTCTAAGAAGCACCTTGATTGTCCACTGCAACATAAACTTCTTGCACAAATCTTGTCTAGACTACCATATGTCGTTCCAATAGTAGTCTGTCTAGAAACTGCTTAAACAAAAATAGCGACTAGTTTGCAACACAAATGATTTATGCATTTTCTTCCACGTGTCTTCTACTCCAAATATAAGCTTCAATATAGTCAAAGTGTCCACATGTTGATCTGACAAATATCAATTCCAAGGGGAGTGTCGAAGTCAAATATCTTGAGGGTTGAGAATATTCAAATCAAAGGAGATTAAATTCAGAGTAAGTGCACATATCGTGCAAAGTATATCTTCATTTTTTGTCCATAAGTCATAAGTCATTGGGAATGTCTTGTACAGTTGCGGAATGTGGTCGTGTGATCATCCCATGCTCTGACTTGAGGGGGAGTGTGTTAGAATATAATGATAATGTACATAAGAGCTGTGGGTTTAGTTGCATATAATGTAATTGGGTATTCAAATGCTTCCAGATGTATATAAATGTATCCATGTTCATATTCAATTAGGTCATTCGTCTCTCTAATTATTACAGGTAACATGTTAAAAACGTAACTTATTTCTATAATGACTACACTTCCGCTTAAATTTTCATTTGTTATCTTTTCGTTGTTACATTTTCATTTAATAGTATTGCTAGGTCTCTCTTCAAAAAAAGCTCCAGTTTCAAGAAACTTAGATAACTGAATATTAGATTGTAAGAAACTACAAATCGATGCAATTTTGTATTATTTTGCTACTAATTGCGCAAACAGTGCATAAGGATGTCTCTTACTCTTTCCAGGCTTAGCCTCATCATGCCTCATGCACTTCAAAAATCAAAACTTCAAACAAAGGAATCATCAAACTCCATGGTGATTTGAGAAGTGAACTGGTGGATAAAAGTGTTGAAAAAATCCAAATGTGGACAAAAAAATTCTGGGGAGGCTGCAACATATGGTGACAAAGGATAACCTCAACAAATGTGGTTTTCAAGTCCCTATAGTTGTATTTATGTAGGTACCTCATTGAACAAACTAAAAAATAAAAGCATATCTAGTCATGGTCCTCGTGGAAGAAGATAACCATCTACCAATAGTTCGACTGAATAACTACTTTACTCCATGAATCATAGTTAAAACCAACAACCAATGGTTTGACTAAAAACTACTTTACTTCACTAATCATAGCAAAAAGGTCAGGGGTTACAAGTATCAGGATAGGAGTGAGAGCTGGCAGAAACAGACTCAAAAACTAGTAGCTTACTGGACAGAAATGAAAATAGATGTGTGTGTCCTTGTACCAACAGCATACTAAATGAAACAGGAGCGTAGATACAGAAAGATACCTGTGGATGTCAAAATCTGGATGCCCAAGGCGCCCTCCTCTTCCATATCCCCAAGTGTAAAGCTCTCCACCAGTTCCAACTGCTACACTATGAAACTTTGCAGCAGCGATTAATTTGGCATCACAGCCTTGAAGGGCATCAACTTTGCAAGGTAACTTTTGTATGTGAGCATTTCCAGTTCCCAGCTGGTAGTTAGTTCCACTACCCCAACTAAAAACGTCTGTCACAACTGGAATATTGCAAACGGCAAAACCAATTCAAAATTGTATGCATTTTTCCTTGAGTACTAATCAGTAATCAAAATGACGAGTATAAGCCAAAGAATTAGGAAAAACAGATTCATATAAATGAGGAGAAATACCAGAAGCGGAACTGGTTCCAGTTGCATGGACCACTGGTCCTGAAAGTAGATCAACGGGAGTTCTATGCTTGGAATCCTCAATAATAAGAGAGGCACCAAACTGAATGAGGACGCTAGCAACAGCAAGATGACCAAAATGGAGAGCCCTGTGCAAGCTGCTCCACCCAGACTCCCCATCCTGTCATATAAGCAGATATCAGTAATAGACTGATACAACTTAAAATTGAATAACAGTTCATCACAATTGGCCTCCAAGAAGCAGATAACCTAGATATGAGGATGTACCTTAGCCTTTTGCATTCTGAAATTTATACTTAAGACAAAATAAAGGCTCTTCAGTAGCATACTAAGAAGAAGCATACTTGTCAGTGCACCCTGTACCGTGTGGCTAGACCTATTACCATCTTGGGTTCTTTCTTTATGTCCATGGGCCTACTGATGTGGTTTCCTTTCTTTGTTAGGGCCTTAATTTTCCAAGTTGAATATCGTTGTCCAAGTTAGGTGTCTAATGTTGTTATTATGAATTGATACCATTATAGTCTGTTTTCTTATTCGCATTAGTTTGTTGCTTAAATTAGGTTTCTATATTTATGACATTTCATCATTGTTAGGGCTTGAACTGCAATACGTACATAGTACTCATATTAGATCCCTCCATATCGCAGGAACCTTGTAGACACATAATCGCTAAATATATATGAGACTGTTAAGGATAAAAAATCAAAAATTTCTATACGCTATGTAGGGGATCTTTCGTCCTTATTAGGCCTTTAATTACAATATAAAGATCACAGTAACTACGCTAGAGCCTCTCCTCTTGCATGTTATAGGAACCAGAAAATACTCGTACTGATCATTTAAATATTGTGTATCTAACAAGGGTAAAAACAACCTTATACTGAACATCTGGCCGCCTAGGCTATTTCAGGGACTGTGATACATAAAGGAATGCTCTCGCGTTTCCTGAAACATAAGTCTGTCATTAAATTTCAAAAAAAAAAAAAAAGTTTGTGTCTTTTATATCTTTTAGAATGACTTTAACTTTGTATGGCGTTATTGTTAATTAGATATCAACGTAACTGTACTTTGCTTTCGTTTTGTACATGGATTAGACTTATATTGAGGATTTGCCTCACCAATACAGACACAACAAAAAAGTATATATAGGAGGGAAATGCTAGCTGTGACTAAAACAAATACGTATATTATTGGGAAAATAGCATGAAACAAAAAATATTTGCAAAACGCCCAACCTTGGTGTGATACCTTCGCAAGAATGCTAATAGGTAAGAATTAGAAATATAGAAAATGAGGAAGTCGGTGAGATGAGAATTACAGTAAGAGAAGAAAAAAACAAAACACTGAAAAAGTTAAGAAAGAAGAGTTTTCAAAGATGTTATGCCCATACCCTTGCATCGGGGTCAGCTCCTGCATCAAGCAACCTCTTCACTATTGGGACGTTATTCCTCCAAGTTGCAATATGTAAAGGGGTAAGACCACAAGCATTCCGAGAATCAATATTGCCTCCGTGTTTCTTCAAAAGCAGCAGCGCTGATTCAAGCTCAGACAATGATCCTTCCCGGGCAATGTACCATAAATCTTTCGAAGAGCTGGGGGATGATGCTTTCCGAGAGGGCGAATGCTTTGCCACCCCATTTGGTGTTGTCACCACTTCCATTAATATTCAAGGTAACAACACCGGGGTGTTGAACTACCTGCCGGGATTATCTACAAAGAATGAGCTTGCACGGAACTGGCGATCCCTAACCCCGTAACTGATGGGAAGTCTACATGATATATGTTAAAATATAAGCCATTCTCTGTCACTACTGGAAACCCAGAAATCAAATGCGTGATCCTTCATATCATGCTCATTTTGATTGGCGGAAGGAGTTCTAAGAAGTGACTATGAAAGGTTATACATGCATCTGCAGCATTGCTCCGTTGAACCTTTAGCACTAGATAGCACAATGCGGTACCAGTTAAATTACGTTGACAGAGACTATAAGCCGCACGGGAACCAGCCAGAAGGGAGTTATAAAATTCGACTTGATAAGATTTAGAAATCTAGTAAAACAAAAGAAAATGAGCGTACAACTTTTGCTAAAATGCTTATTCACGAACTGGCGCGGAATAGAAATGGAAACCTAAATACCAAAGTGGCACTCCAGAAACAGAAAGTACTTGTAGAATAGGGAAATCGCTCGGAATCGGCGATCAACAACAGAGTAATAGCGATCCTCAAAATCAGAAACTGCAAATACGCGACCGGTATAGATCCGGCAACCCTAAAACAACAAATACCACGATTTTGGGTGACGAGCGAACCAAACAGTCAAATTGTGAGAGAAAAAAAAGTTGTTTTGTTGAAACTCCAAGGACAATCAATTCCGTAACACGAGATTCAAAGCTTCTCCGCAAGCCGCAGCTACAGGATAAGCACGGGAAAAAACGGAAATGTGGACATAGGGGACGTCGAAACCGCCAATGCAGAGACGATGGAGGGAAGAGGAACTGACCTAAGGATCCGTGGCAAAGGTTAGCGCATGACACGATATGGAGAGCGAGACTCGGTGCTGAAGGGGGTCTTTGTTTCTTCTCCGCCAATTCACGGTTCGGTTTTGGTTGTGGAGCGAAACAGCGAGCAGAATATGCCGAAGCCTATGCCGCCACGGGTCTCTCTCTCTAGTTTCAACGGGATATCCCTGGAACAAAATTCGGCACTGTCTTTCACTGACCGAAATGCCCCTCACATCTTTCTCTCTCCAGCTTGCGGTCCACTGATGTCGCTCCCCATAACCGCTGTGGCACTCTCATTAACGCGCCTTGCCAGTTGTCAGCATTTGGGAGCTCGGAATTTTGAGAGGGATGTTAAATTTAAGTATTGCACTTTTCTGCGAGAAGATGTTGAGAGAGAGTTTGATTTCTTTAGAAATTTTGTGGACCTTATCTTTTGATATCTTCGGGACCATCGTGGAGAACATCCAAACGCAGGAAATCTCATGTGGAGTGTACCATAGGAACCGAAAAGTGGTATCCACTCATTCAACATATATTTGAAAATGAATGATTTCACGTCCTAACCGAATGTCAATGCAGCGAAACAAAGTTTACGACCATAATCATCCCACGACCCAAATAAAGGTACATTGTTACAACATTAATAATAATGGCCAATATTATTAAAATAGGGAAGTTTTTCTGATATCACTGTCGCGAGATCAGATTGCGAGTAGCCGAATAGGGAAACGTAAAAGTGCATCATGTGTTTTTAGGCACTATGAGTACCATAAACACATAGATATTAAAAAGGAGTAAGGTACACAAAGGAGTAAGGTAAGAGCACGCCATAAGCCACATATTGTTTAGTGAGATAGGCACTCCATAACAAATCTTTCATAAAATGAGGAAATTAAGTAGCTAAGTTGTGCATATAGGATGAACGGGTAGTTGTGATGCAAATTGATACATCTATGGTTCTATTGCTCGTTGTTGTCCTTTAGAATTCGCTTCAGAGAATGGAACTATGGCATATTCTTTCTTCCCTCATATGCTCAACATGTGGGATTCGTGGGTTAGGCGCCTTAACCATCTTACATGTGTCTGCTGAATGTAGAAAGGATGACATGGTACAATTGTTGAATGAAAGTGTGAATTTTATCAATCAAGGGTAAGTTGTTGTCAAATAATCTCATGTTTATTTCTCTACAAACACACCAGAATAGCCAGTAAGGTCGTAAGACTCTATGAAATCATTTAGCCTAGTATTGTACTTTATATATTTTATTATTTCTAAATATAGGTCTATGTTGATATAGGACGTAGTGAAGTAGTAGGTCTAGATAGTGTGTGTCAATTTGTAAGTGAAGGAAAGATGCTCGATATTATCAAAATATGACTGGCACATAAGACATATGGTGGGACCAAGGTTGCCTTTTTATCTAATTTTCTCAAGTCATGATTTGTTGTGTCCAATGAAGCAATTAAGGACGTGAATCTTGGTAGGAAATTTTATTTTCCATAGTTTGTTTCGTATAGAGTAGAGACTCAGAGGATTTGTGTAAGCAACTTCGTATCTGTAAATTTGTCCCCTTCTCTATTGTGCTTCCAACGACGTGTTAGTTGTGGTTAAGTGGCTTCTAATAGTAGCAAATCCATAGTTTGAGAATTGTTGTTGAATAAATCTTTTAGGATTGTTTTGTCTATGGGATGAAAGTAATTGAAGAGACTGATTAGTGGACATGTTTACGAATTTAATAGATATGTTGATGTTAAGTTTCATTTAATATTATTGCATGTAAGCCACGAATTATCCATAATTTGGTGTGTTTCGGGTATAGAGGATGTATTCAATTATTGAATTGTTTGATGTAGATAGTCTTGTTGAGGTGTTTCCAAATGGGGAGTGTTATAACTCATATCTTACTTAACTGGTAATTTTAAATTTTAAATAAATTTAGTGTTAATTATAGTTTTAATGTGATTACAACTTAATTAGTACATTGGATGAAAGGATACTCGTTTAAACATTTAATTTGAGGTTAAACATGTTCCTTGCTAATTTAAAATTATACTTCGAGCATGCTAAGTTATTTTAACCTTAGTTGCTTTAATTATAGCCCACATGTATGTGAAGAGAACTTTAAAGATATTTAAATAATTAATTAACTAAGACACTATCATTTGAGGATTTTATGAAATTTTTAATATATAATTGAAAGGAATTCAATTATGAACCAACGCAAAAAGAATGACTAAATCGGAGTTAAAATGAACGAGTTATGACACTTTCAGTTTTTATATAGACCTACCATTGATTGATGAACTGATGGTTAATAAAATGATGATTTCACAAATTGATGGTTTCACAAAATGATGGTTTTACAAACTGATAGTTTCACAAATCGACGGTCTTGTACTGTGTTGTCGTCCAACATAATCAATCATGAATAACTTTTGATATATTTATCAGAATTCAACGAAATTTATTTCGTTAGATTTGTATTTCAATACTTCGTAATACCAAAGCCCTATAATACGAAAAATACATATGAGAAGGTGATTCCTATGGTGATTTTAGCAAATAACATGAACAACATCGGGCAATAATAGACCTAGTTGTAGAATCATCAAGGTAAGTCTAAGTCGATGGGTTCTCCTTTGTTCTCTCTCCTTTTTCTTGATTGAAACCTAGATTAAGATTAATCACTAATCAGGGATTACTTTCCTCTTTTCTTCTTCTTCTTCTCCTTCTTTTAGTAGACGAAGCTTGGATAAATACAGTAGCTCAATTTTGACTATAGATAGTGGAATTGATGCTCCTAACTCAAATCTAAGCTTAACAAACCAAAATTTAGATCAACCATGACCAAAATCACGATTATAGCTAAGGATCAAACTTAAGGTGAGGGGAAATTCATCTTTATGTCGTTATTTTCACATAACTAAAGGCAAAACATGAAGAATGTGTATTGGTTTGTTTATTATTTTATCATTCTTATTCAGTAAGCCTTAATTTGGAATGATAAGCTATGAATGACAAAAATAGATAGAAAACTTATGAGAGTTGTATGATTTTAGTTCTTAAATGCATGTATATGATTTGTATGAGTTCTAAACACAATGAAATTTAGAGGCACGTGTGTATCTAGGTTTGTCCTAAGTCCGTATTAATGAAATATGTGCCATAAAGTGCTATTACATATCTTGATTTTCCTTCAATTATGAATATGAGATGATAAAGTTTATATTTCATATTATTGTTATTTTGTTTGATGTTTGGCTTAGCCAGCTCTAGATACATATAGTTCTTTATATTAGTAGTTCATCACAGACATATTAGAATAGAATAAACAACATTTAGTATGAATGGTAAATGGCATTGTTATAGTACAAATTGTACCTATATATTCAGATATGCTAAGTTATTAACTAAATGTGGAATATATTGCTTAGTACAAGTGGATTATACTATTCTAATTTGTCAATTTAGTTTAATATGAATTAGATATATCAAAATAAGTGGCACTTATTATGAACAACTTTTTTATATTTTTAAACTTATATTGTTCAAATAAGCTCATGTCATTCTATTTAAGTGAAATATTGTACTAAAAGTTAGTTTCCTAGTTAAATACCTTTTCAAAGTATCAGAAATACTTAGTCTTATTTAATATGATATTCAATAATATTGTTGCAATATAGAATTCAAGAAAGAACAAGGAATGATCTAATTACTGGCTAAAGCTACGAGAAGTCTAGTAGCTCATTGAAAAGTGAAACTTGAGAATCATTAGATGGTTAAATGCCATGAACACCGTGAATTCCTTACGGAGGTCTGTGTTGAAATGGAGGAAATGGCTTACCCACTAGCAGCATCTATGAGAGGAAGCTGGAGTGTGCCAGTGGGGCACAAGGGATTAAGCTCAATGTGTACGACGTCTTGAAGAATAGTAGGGGTACCGACATTAACTAAATATTCTGGTGATACCTAGTGGTACCCAACAAGAACTAGAGATCTTGTTGGTACCAAGTTTTCATACAAATATAGACAAGTACCCAACAATAATCAAAGATCTTGGTGGTACTCAGTTCAGTTACTACTTAATGAATAAGTCCTTGTGAAACCATTGATGTGGGAAGATTAAGTCAAAGTGGGACTTGATGCATCCAAAACTTCTTTTTCATGTCCCATAAGTTCCTTATAGGAGCCTTAGATTATAAAGAACCCTTTAAGATAAGATGCTTTACCCTAGAATCCATTTATGTTGGCCATATTAAGACGAGAGAAGTATATAGAATCTAATGAGATGACAATGAGAATCTTGAGTAATGTAATCTTCATTAGATTGGACATCATGTGCCTTTTTCCTAGGATTTAAGTTTGATACCATGTTTTTGTTGTGAGGCTATGAGTTATGAGTTAAGAGTAAAATTATGTGATGAGGATGATGAGGTTAGTAGTAAGTGGGGATATCCAATTGTAGAACACATGGCTGGGTAACTACCCTTGGAACCTAAACTTTGATGTATGGTGGTATTGAATAGATCTAGAAAGTTATGAAGTGATAGATTCTATACATGGATAAGTTACACTCAGCCTTTTACCTCTACGTTTTGTTTGACTTATTAGGTCAAACCTTTTAAGGGGTGGGGGTAGTATGTAACATCTCTAAACTTAGGTAAATATCACCTTTTGCCTCCTTTTTACTATAATATTTTATTTTGGAACCCTATTATTAGATTTATAGGTACTAGGATGTTAGAATTTTTTAATATAGGAGTTTAATGTAAAAATACAAATAATTGATAGGTTTATTTATTAGTTATGGGTTTTTGTGCAAAATTACCAAAACAAGGTATTTAATATTAAAATTAGTCTTCTAAATTTTTCCTATGAATAGATTTGGTTAAGAGAGAGTTACACACAAAATTTGGTTAAGAAATAATAAAGGAATCTATATATACAAAGAAAATACACTTTACCTTAAATTGGGAGTTTCACACATTAAAGTTTTCCAAAAGGAAAATTTAACTTAAAAATCGGATTCTTTGGGTCTTAATTAGTCTACTTGTCAATTTTCACATTATTTTCTCTTTGTTTGCTCATCCAAATTTACTATTAAAGAAGAGAGTGATAAATACATTATACTTTGATTTATTTCCTAGTTGAATATGATTTCCCAGGTGATTAACATCACACTTTGTTCTATTTTATTTTTACCCTGAGTGGGTGCACTTAATGGATGACTGGAATGTTCTCCTAGATCCGCACCCATGAGGTCGAGCGGCTCTAAGCTCGTCTCCCTCCCCGAAATGAACGCGGGTCCAAACAAGGAATAGCAAGGAAATTGCCTCGCTTGATTTCTCCCTCTCTGATTAATAGTTTTCCAAAACTCTTTCAGCACCAAATTCCTAGCAAGAATCCGCATAGGTCCATGTGTTACTCATGAGTTTTTTTATCAAGTATCTAGAATTCACCCAAATCTCCTCCCAACTATCTCAAACTCTCTAGTGATCGATGCTCTAAACCCTAATCATATATATATATATATATATATATATATAGAGAGAGAGAGAGAGAGAGAGTCAGGCTAGAATACACTCGAGTGTATCCGGAGCGGAATACACTCAAGTAGTTTTTCATGATGCAATATTTTTTTTGAAAATCTAATCCGTTGATCTTCTTAAACATCCCGTGAACAACTCATACGCAAAATTTGAGCACATTTGGATATGTATAGCTCATGTTATGAAGACCGCAAAAATTATGCATTTCCAATTAGTTTCGCGCGTCGATTTTGTTGCCCTTGGATGAGTGACTTACGCTCATCCAAATGGGCTCAAAATTTGTATGTAACCTAGTTATAGTATGACGGTGAAGATCAATGGTTTACATTTTGCAAAAAACAGTCTTGATATGCAAACACACTTGAGTGTATTCGTGCGATCCGTACACTCGAGTGTATTCTAGCCTGACTCTATATATATGTGTGTGTGTGTGTGTGTGCAGCTTGTCCTCGTTCTGTCGCCACATGAGCTTACCTTTCCCCCTCTCAATTTCTCCTTTGGTCGTATATTGTGCCACCTCCAAGCTACTTTACCTCCCTGGCTTGTAGCTCTTCACACGAGCAACCTGCTCCATTGAGCTTCAAATCTATCTTGAGGTGAGTTCCTTGAAGCGTGATCTTTGTTTTTTTGTCTCCAAATGATCGTATTGTTGCCACTATGCAATTCACCCAAATTATTGCAGCCATGGCGAGAGCGTGAGGAAGGGATGATTCCCGAGGCACTTTTTCGACCTTGCCCTCTCTCTGCCTCTCTTTCTTTCTTTTGTTCCCAAGGGCAGAATGGTCTTTCTGCTAATTTTTTTTATCCTCCTCCGCGTTGAGTAAATGCCAGACTATGTGAAGGCTCAGGCCAGTTGGCCGAGTGCTATTGGGCCACCTCAACATGGCCGGATGTAATCGAATTACACGTGTGGATTTAAACGATTTTCTTGATTGGTTAGAACTTTAAAATTCTATAACTTTCACTCTAATTATCCGTTTTTTTTTAATATATGTTATGAAATCCTTAGAACTTTCTCTATTTTTTGGTATGGTTTTTGTCTCCTGGCTCACTACTTTTAAAGATTAGATTTTTAGGGTTTTAAACAATCATAATATCACACTAATAATTAAAGATATTTCATATCTTGTAGTCACATCCATGATCAGTAACCCTGAACTTACTCATTGAAATTTAATCAAGTATCAATCTAGGGTTTTGACAAGGATTTGAGTTTTAGGGTTTTTTCCAACTTATGATTATGAAAGAAAATGTAATAATTAATAAAGTTATTATTGTAAATCAAGGTTTATCTTCAAGAAACCCTGGGGTTAGTTTTGGGTCAATCTCAAGAATTGAATTAGGATTCACCGATCGATTTGGTTTTTCTAGGGTTTTCACCATACATATTGTAGAACATAAACCCTAATTAAGGGATCTAAGCATGTATGTAGGTTGATTTGACCATAGATTTGGAAGGTTAGGATTCAACCTCTGGTTGAGCGACTCAAGTTAAGGTATTTGCATCTTTTTTATTATCTAGGCACTACTTTTATGACCAAAATAACCTTTCCCATATGTGGCATGAATATATGTTGTCTTTGTCATCATTTTTAAATTCTTACTTTCTTGGACAATACTTGTGGGTCCTTTGACCCCACATGCTTCATGTTGGATGCTCTCATCCTATTTTTCATATGGACTAAACTTATACTTGTCTTTCCCTATTTATGCACATGCTTAGACTAGCTTTATTTCTTGTAGCGGTACATCTATACAACCATATTTACAGGGGCATGCTTTTCCACCCATTACTAATAGAGGCATGCTTTTCTACCTAGGGTGTGCTTTTCAACCCATATTTTTAGGTTGAGATCCAATGGTGTCTCAACCTTGCTTGAATAAATTTTAGTCTTTGTTTATTACATGCACAAATGTATTGTTGTTATTAATGGAATTTTTTTTAATTAAGATTTCCCTACTTGACATTCCTTGGTAGACATGCTTCATCTCTTGGCCTGGTGAAATTCTCTTGAAACCTATTTCTTTTGACATACTTTAATTTGACACTCTTCTTTTGGAAACTTGTAAAGTAATTCCTAGCTTTAATTATTGCACATATTTAGCCTTCACTGACACACTTTTCTCTTTGATTTATCCTATCTTGGATGTTTCTTCCAACCCACCTAGAGGTTTCATAGCCTGGGGATCAGGAGATACACCGAGACAATTATATTTAGCTGTTGAGGATTTCTGAGATGGAAAGGTTACTCATCACAAACCAATCCAAGTAGTTTAGTCTTTAATTTTCAATTAGAAGTTGTCTATGGCTCTTTAGTCAAACTTTGATGGGATTATCATGTAATAGTTCTATTTCATATTTCCACTACAGCAAAACTATGTTCATGTTATCATTCTTTTTAAAGAAATATTGTGAATCCCAGTTACTTGAGTGGCTTTTATTTCATGGGATTCAATCCATTAGAGATTGTTTCAATTATTTCTTTAAATTAAGTAAGAAGTGGTCCCTCATGGGACCCACTCCTTATAAGAATGGTATCAGAGCGTGTTTGTGCTCAGTAATCTAACTATCATAGTAGTTCTTTCTTAGTACTTATGCCTTACCCGTAAAACATATTTTTCATGAGGTCCAACCTCTTTGGCGACACCAGTACTACCCCTCACTTCGGTACCACTAACAGATTCTTCACATCGGAGAACCCTCATTCTGGCATGGACCCCCATTTGAGGAACAACTCCAACTCTACTCATGGGAACATTGACACCACCACCTCTACCTTGACTGGCCTCACCCTTGAGTAGGAGTTGACCTTCCTACAATAGTTCCTTGTTGTGACCATGGTGGGGAAGTTTAATAACCCTCCAGTGCATGATAAGCCTAAGGAGTACACTTTGATCGACTTCATGAAGATGCAACCCCCTCCTTTAAGGGTGAAGGAGAGTTGGAGATGGTTGACAAGGTTGATGACCGGGTCTTGGAAATCGAGATGACTTTTGAGGGTATGGTGTGCCCTCCTCATCAGAAGGTCAGTTTTGCTTTGTACGTACTGGACAGACCATCGTGTGTATGATGGAATAGGATCTCAAGGACTCGCGACATCGCGACAGTTACTTGGGAGTAGTTTTTGGCATTATTTCGTGGAAAGTACATCTTCACCGCCGCTCTAAAAAAGAAAGAAGCAGAGTTTTATAGTTTAAAGTAAGGATCACTCTCTGTCCCTATCTACGTGTATAAATTCCTCCTGCTTGAGCGGTACATAGTTGGATTGACTGAAGAGAGAAAGGTCGGTTTGTTCTTACAAGGCCTCAGCTGTAACATCCTTGATCTGGGTTATGTGTTAACCCTAGATGATTTGCCTAATAAGGTTGAGTAGATGCTTAATATTATCTTGGGAAAAGTAATTAGGACTCAAGAGGAACTTATATTTCAATTTTAGTCCTTTTTGAATAATGTTGAAATAATATTTTACTTAATTTGGACTAAAGTGCAAATTACCCAAGTTGAGGGGTTAAATTGCAAATTGTGCATGACAATATGTTCCTCATGTGTTGAAGCATCATGAGAATGAAGATGATGCAGAGGTATGGCTTGTGGAAGCCTGAGTACTAAGAAAGAGCTGATAAAGCAATGTTTATGCATTCACTACTACAGAAATAGCATTCAGTGTCACTTTTCTGGGCGTCGGTTATTAAGGAAAACCGACGCCTAACATATAAGGCATCGGTTGATTAAGCAAACTGACGTCTATATTCGAAGACCAGCCAGACACGGGTACCACTTTGTATTAAGCATCGGTTGTTTATAAAAAAACCGACGCTTAAAGTCGCCTGCGAAATCCATATTTCGATCAAAAAAATAGTGTCATTGTCAGCGTCGGTTATATACGTAGAAAACTGACGCCTATGTGCGATGAAAATTTGCACAGAAAGTGTCACTTTCAGCGCCGGTTATACAAGGATAACCGACGCTGAAGGTGGTTCCCGCCAAACATTTTCATGAAAATATCGTCCAATTGGACGTCGATTGTTGCAAACAATCGACGCTAAAGATGTTTAGGCGTCGGTTGTGTAAAACAACCGACGCTATTTTGGAACTTTATAACCCGCGATGCCCGACTCTTCCCCTTTCTTCTGTTTCATTGCGAGCCCTTTTTTCTTCTGTCGTCGTCGATTTCCCTTTTTCTCTGCTCCTTCCACTCCACGACAGTGCCGCCGTGCCGCCACTGCTACTCCGGCGCCCCCTTCCCCGCCGCACCCCCTTCTCCTGTGCTACTGCTCCTTCTCCTCCACCTGCCTACCCACCGCCGCCTGCCTGCCTGCCGCCGCCTGGCCGCCTGCCTGCCTGCCGCCGCCTGACGCTCCCTGCTCGTCGGAGTCGCTGCCGCTGGTTCTGGAGCTCGCCGACCGCCGCCCACGTACTCAACCAGCTCGACCTCGCCCTACTCTGCTTGCCCAGGTACCTGCCGACCTACCCAGGCGCGAAATTGGTTCTTTATGTGCCGACCTAATCTGCTTGCCTAATCTGCTTGCGCGAAATTGGCTCCCTACTCTGCTTGCTTAATGTGCCTAATCTGCTTTAAGTGGTCCTAATATCATAACATGATAGTTTTATAATCATGGCTAAACATAATATGAACTAGATCTTTTTATGTCATTAAATCAATGAACTTAGGAATTGGGGGTTCAAGAATAACCCTAATGATAACAGGATAATAAGGAAACCTAAACTCTAGATTAGGACTTGAGTAGCGTTTAATGTTATTATATGATTTGTGGCACTTTAGGATGTATATACATGCAACAAAAGTTAACTGCTTGGTTTTCTTATTTGCTTGGATAATATACTCAGTGAATTAATGTATGATTTGCATGGATCACCATCAAGGTACGTGGTTGTACTTATGATTACATGTATTTACTTCCTATGTTTGTCAAGGTTTCTTGAAGATTGAATAAGTGATAGATGTTGGATGTTTATTTATTTCATGCAAATTATAAAGTCCTTATGATTATCACATTAAGTAAATCATGATATTCTGAACCCTAGGTTACACAGATTGAAAGGTAACACACTTTGTCCTAAGTTGCTAATTTTTATTCTAATATGAACTCTAGTCTCATCTATCCATGTTGCCTATAGTTTATAACATTGCATTGTGAATTATTGCATGTTTGAAACTATTAAATTCTTGATTTATTATTTAATAATGCTCTATAGATTAGGTACTTATCATTTCTATTAAAATCCTACCAGTATAATTATGTGATCCCAACATATTAGGATTAACCATGTTGTTGGCCTAGAAACCCGTCCAAGATTGACTCATTAGGAGTAAATCTTGGATAGTCCCCGGTTTGGGACTGTTCTTGAACACCTAATCTCACTTAGGATGTAAGTGTATAATGTGTATTGGGTTTTCGAGAAAATTTTGGCAGTATTTCCCCGTTTGTTCTCTAAGTACATATGTACTTAGAGAACAGCGGGGAAATGCTGCCAAAATTTTCTTGAAAACCCAATACACATTATACACTTACTAGTGAGATTAGGTGTTCAAGGATGGGATAGGTGGTACACATTTATTATATATAAGAATGACATCACATGTGTTTGTTGGCCTAGAATGTGAACAATCATTGTTCTTTATATTACTTGTACATTGGTATAAATTAGAATGAACAATCACTAAATTATATACTGTTTGTATGGAGTCCGGCTTCATTGTAGATATCTATTATTGTGTTTGTTGGCCTAGAAACCCGTCCAAGATTTACTCATTAGGAGTAAATCTTGGATAGTCCCCGGTTTGGGACTGTTCTTGAACACCTAATCTCACTTAGGATGTAAGTGTATAATGTGTATTGGGTTTTCGAGAAAATTTTGGTAGCATTTCCCCGTTTGTTCTCTAAGTACATATGTACTTAGAGAACAGCGGGGAAATGCTGCCGAAATTTTCTTGAAAACCCAATACACATTATACACTTACTAGTGAGATTAGGTGTTCAAGGATGGGATAGGTGGTACACATTTATTATATATAAGAATGATATCACATGTGTTTGTTGGCCTAGAATGTGAACAATCATTGTTCTTTATATTACTTGTACATTGGTATAAATTAGAATGAACAATCACTAAATTATATACTATTTGTATGGAGTCCGGCTTCATTGTAGATATCTATTATTATGTTTTTTGGCCTAGAAACCCGTCCAAGATTTACTCATTAGGAGTAAATCTTGGATAGTCCCCGGTTTGGGACTGTTCTTGAACACCTAATCTCACTTAGGATGTAAGTGTATAATGTGTATTGGGTTTTCGAGAAAATTTCGGTAGCATTTCCCCGTTTGTTCTCTAAGTACATATGTACTTAGAGAACAGCAGGGAAATGCTGCCGAAATTTTCTTGAAAACCAAATACACATTATACACTTACTAGTGAGATTAGGTGTTCAAGGATGAGATAGGTGGTACACATTTATTATATATAAGAATGACATCACATGTGTTTGTTGGCATTTCCCCGTTTGTTCTCTAAGTACATATGTACTTAGAGAACAGCGGGGAAATGCTGCCTAATCTTTTCCTAATATATACTTGTTTCCTAATATATACTTGTTTTCTCTGATCATAGAATGGATAGATCATGGATGTCCATTCGTAATCGTTGCACCCCAGAGTTTATATGTGGTCTTGATCAGTTTATTAGATTTGCCGAGGAACATAGGAAAAAACCTACATATAGGTTCTACTATCCATGTAGGCATTGCGGTAACAACTTGAAAGTCAACACTGGTGAGGAAATCAAAAGTCATGTCATGTGCAACGGGATTGTACAAGGCTATACATAATGGCACTGGCATGGAGAGATTTCAAAATCGAAACCAGTAGATGTCGATAGCAGTGCTTGGGTGGAAGAAGAAATTGCCTCCGATGACGTAAATGTGAACGAACCAGTTCCAGCAGACATCGTTGATGCGATGCTGGATAGTTGTAGGGTAGAGCACACCGATCCACCTCCTATCTTTAGAAACATTGTGCATGATGCTGAACTTTGGTGAACTTTGAAAAGATTGGCGAGAAGGGTGAACCATTCATATTGGCATCACAGGCGAAACAAATATTCTATATCGATGATCCTGCGAATGATAAATGGTCGGTTGTTCTTCATGGTAAAAGACAGTTCATTGAAGATCCTATAGATGAAGAAGAGTACTATGATAAGTATGATGACTCCAGTCCATTCTCAGTTGGGTTGCCCACTCCACAAAATATTGAAGCTAATGATGACTTATATGTGCGCGGAGATCACAATGAAGGATTGTTAATTGATAAAAGATCACAATTTTAGAGACATGTATGTTTATACAAATGCTAAATGTTTGCCTTTTTCTAGTTAATACAAATGCTAAATGTTTGCCTTTTTCTAGTTAATACAAATGCTAAATGTTTGCCTTTTTCTAGTTAATACAAATGCTAAATGTTTGCCTTTTAAATGACATTTTCAGATGGCTGACCATGATGAGCATGATGTCCATGATGAGCATGAAGTCCATGATGAGCATGCTGTCCATGACGAGCATGGCGAGGATACTAATGTAAGTTCTAAAAACATATCCTGTATTTCTATAAAATTCATTATCTTCTAGTTATGTCATATATCCTATATTTCTATATTGGGCTAATTTAGTGTGTTTATTTTTGTCAAATTTTAGGTTGATGATGCACCTGTACCCACTGAAGCACTGGAGAAACTTGATGCGCAGCACCAAACACTTAACAAGAAAAGGGGCATCACTCTGTTGAAGAAGTTATTAGCGCTAAGTGGTAGTGAATCCAAATTGGTGGTGGAGTTTGATAATGGAGGAAATCCAATTGGAGTGAACCGCAATAATTTTGTAAACTATCTTGGGTGTACCACTCGGAGCCATTGTGGTGTTAAGTATGATAATTGGCATAAAGTTCCTCAAGGGAAAAAAGACTTGATATGGAAGGATTTATGCGTGAGTTATTATTATTTGTAATTCTATTTTGTAGATTACAAATTCTATTATTTGCAATTCTATTTTGGATACTACTTAATAACATTTCTATTTTACAGAATCTGTTTGCATTGGATGAGAAGTTGCATCGTAAAAATGTGATGCAACGCGCTGGAAAGATTCTTAGGAATTATAGGACAAATTTGAACAGAGAATACATAAAAGAGGGTGATAAGAAGAAGAAGTCAGCCCTTGAACAATGGAACTTCTTGGACAAAGAAGATTGGGACAATTTTGTTGCTTCAAGAAAATCTGAAGAATTCAAGGTATTAGGCGTCACTCCCAATTTAATTAATATACATTGTATTCACCTATTCAAGATTAACATTTAGTGCTACTAACCAAATCATTAATGTGCATACTAACTAGGCCCTCAATGACGCACAAAAAGCAAGGTGTGCACTGAATGTGCATGACCACACTATGGGTCCAAAAGGCTATGCAAGCGTTCGCCAAAGACTACAGGCGGAGTCTGCGGCTACTCAGCAGTCTGCTCAGGAGTCTGCTCCTACTCAGGAGTCTGCCACACCCATGCCTCGCCATGATATCTGGATAGCTGGCAGGCAAAATAAGAAGGGTGAAATAAAGAAGCCTGTAACTGCTGAGGCGGCTGCAAAAATGGTAAAATACAACTCTTAGAGAAATCGTTTGAATATTGATTATTTGTGGTGTTAACTTACCAATTTCTATTTATGGTGATTAGCGGGAGCTGCACGAGCAGAGGAAACAAGGCATGTTCATCCCTCAGGGTACAAGGGATGAATTGACAGTTGCTCTGGGTAACCCAGAGCATCCTGGACGTGTTAGAGGTGCCGGCGCTGGTGTTGGCATCAAAGCATTCTTTGGGCCATCCCAGCGCAAACCCAGAGCGGGACTTTCTCAAGAAGAGGTAACTTATTCTTTTTTTAGAATGTTACTGCAAAAGGAAATTCATTAATAAGAAGCTAATGTTTCTTTTATCCATGTATAGGAGAATAAGAGAGTTGAGGATTTAGTTGCTAAGAAGGTCAACGATGTAGTTGTTGAGAAGGTCAAGGAAGAATTGTTGCAGTGGCAGGCATCTCAGGCTTCCAATATGCCTATGGCGACCCACTCTTATCCTGATGCACAGACTGCGAGTAATCCTGGAGACCCATCGCCTAGCACATCTGCTGTAAGTATTGTTTATGACATTGTAGCTAGTCTTTTCAAGATGATATGTTTTCAAGATGATATGTATATATGTATAATATTATTTATGTAAATTTGTAGGCATTGAAGCCATGCCGCTTAAGAATGCAAGACTACGTTGTTGCAGAGGCGCAGGCTTACCCGTCCCTTCCTGGGGCAATGTTTCACAGGACTCCAATGCCACAGGGCTACGTTCGTGTGAGCCCGATACGTGTGTTACCCGATTGGAGGGAAGTTGCGTTGCCATATGCCCACCCAGATATTGATACACTTGGTGAGGCAGAAGGCGGGGTCATATTGTGGCCCAAAGCAGATGTCGTCTACACGACTGAAATTGTAAGATAAATTTACATTGATTTAGACTGTTAATGTGTATATATGATGTCAACTGATATGAAATTATATGTACAGGTTAAAAAGAAGACACCAAGAGCACCTAGGCCTCCACCTCCACTTCCCGCATTACCCGATTGAGTTCCAACTGACCTAACATACCCGTTAGGTCCTGCTTGTAGGGGAATGGCATGTTGGCTAGGGGCACATAATATACATTGCCCTATAATTATTTCTTTAGATGCAGATTATGCAGGTCAATCATACGATAGCTCTTTATTTATACAAGATATTATTGAGTTGTTTATGTATGACTGGCTGAATACATCAATGATAGAGACATGGATAAGGTGAGATCTTGTTTATACATCCATATACCTTGTGTAAGATCCGGTGATCTGGTTTCTTATATATTAATGCATACGCCTATATGTTTTGCAGCTACTTAGTCGAAGATCATTGCAAACAATTTGCATTTGATCATGTGGGATTTTTGATTCCATCATTGATTAGTTTGGTAGCTAAAGACCCTGATAATGTTCAACAATACTGTATAGATGCTTTTACAATTTTTTGTCAGCAAAAGAAGACGATAATAATAGCTCCATTCAATGTCAAGTAAGTTTACTTTATTTATAATTTGGACTTAAGAAAATTCCATTTTTATTTTGCATTTTGAGTTATTAATTGTTAACTTCTTACCTCTAGCGGTAGACATTGAGAGTTACTAGTTATTGTCCCCGGGACATTCACTGTTTATTATCTAAATCCTGCGGGGAGTACATTGAACCCTAAAATTGGACACGTAATGAGAATGCCATTATTCTGGTGAGAAATATTTCATTTTTATATCCGTTAACATCTTTTATTACATTACTATTTACTTATGCAATTTACTGTGTTATATTAACATGTAGGGGTTTAGATGCATTCAAAAAGGCTGGAGGAAAGGTCCCAAGGAAAAAGAACCAACCAATAAATTGGGAGAACGTACAAGTAAGTTCCCGACTCCCCGACTCCAATGTATATATCATTGATGTGAATTGTGCTTAGTTGTATTATTTTGTATGTTTCAATTTATAGTGTGCTACACAAGACAATGGCTGGGCATGCGCATACTATGTGATGCGATTTATGCAGATGATTATCAAACATGCCACATTGGACATCGATAGCATACATGAGGTATTATATATAGTCTCATTAGTTAGTATGAAATATATCAATCTTATTTTTATATTATTACTTATATATATATACATCATTCTCTTTACATGTGTTTAAAACTGACCACACTATAGGTAAACACTTAAAAAATATACATGCTCCATATACGATGGAAGCATTAAATGAAGTAAGAGAAGAATGGGCAAAAGCCATACAAGCAGTGGCAACTGTAAGATATAATTGGGATGTTGATAGCGATAATGAATGATACTTTGTAAATGAATATTTCTGAATGTTAATACATGTATTTGAATGTTTCTATATGTGTGAATGTGAGAATTGAATTGATGTCTGAATGTATGTACTTGTGTGAAATTTTCCTTGTGACTTTTGCAGGTTTGCGGCCTGTTTGTAGGCTGATATCAATGGATGTCGTAAACCTGCAGTTTAGAAAACTGAACTGTAGGTTCTCATCCTACTGACCAGCCACAGCAGGCCTGCAAACTGATATGAAAAAAAAATAGAAATAGGCGTCGGTTATTTATAGAAAACCGTCAGCAAAGACCTACAGCGTCGGTTATTTATAGATAACCGACGCCTGATGTGGCCAAAGCAGTCCTGGAAATGGCGTCGGATATTCGTATCGAACCGACGCCTATTTAAACAACCAGGCGTCGGTCTTTTGGTATATAACCGACGCCAAAAGGGTTCGCGCCACAGAAAACAGCGTCATCTAGGACACTTTATGCGTCGGTTATCTACTAAAAGACCAACGCGACATGGAATATAGACGTCGGTCTTTTAGTAAATCACCGACGCAGAAAGTGCCCTAGATGACGCCGTTTTCTGTGGCGTGAACCCTTTTGGCGTCGGTTATCTACTAAAAGACCGACGCCTATAGGTTAAATAGGTGTCGGTTAAAAAACCGACGCCGAAGTGTTCGACCTTTAGCGGCGCCCACATAGGCGTCGGTCGGAAACCGACGCCAAATGGGGTTAAAAGACCGACGCCAAAGGTCGTTTCTGTAGTAGTGATTAAAACCTAGTTTTGGTATAAAGTGCAATTTACCCAAAACCTAGGGTTCAATATGCAAGTTACCACTTCAAAATAGTTCCTCATATTTCTTGGCATCATATAGATCAAATAAAATGAGAGGGGCGCCTCATTTGAATTAAGTTGGAGGAGAGAGAATCTTGATATTAAAATAATCAAGATTTAAGCCTAATTGAAACCTTAATTCAATTTAATGCAAAAATAAATAAAATAATTGAAGGGCCTTCAACCAAAAACGAGATGGTTGAATTTTTTCAAGTGTGAACACCTTTGTTCCTTTGCTAGGCCACAAAAATATCCAAGGGAAGTGGATAACTCACTCACATTATTATAAGAAAAAGAAATATCCACTCACTTATGGATATTAGTATTAAATGATTTAAGGTGCTTGATTTGCTTTTCTTTAAATCATGGATAATTGAGAGGAATAAGAGGCAAACAAGATAGTCTCAGATCCAAGGAGTTGAGGGGGAAGAGGCGGCTCCATTTTTGGGATCTAATGAATTTTTATAAGGCATTTTCTCTCTCCTTGAATTTCTTATAAAAAGACCCTTTACAAGCCAAATGATAGGCTTTTTCGTTTCCACTTCTTTTCCTTGCTTGGAAAACGACCAAAGGAGCTTTGGAGGAGCAGGAGGACGACCCCCAACCTGTTGGTAAGCTTCTTGACCTCCTTTCACCTTGAATCCATGTTGAAAATAAAAAATCAATGTATGAATTCTTCATATCTCGATCCCCTCTTCAATTCTAACCATTCCTTTTCACTCAAAGCTTGAGGACGACCCTTGGAATAGTGAAAGGAGTTGCATCCACCATTGTTGACGTGAGCTTGAAGCTTTAGAGCTCAATTGGAGGCGGGTTTTATAACTTGAACCCTTAATTTTGTTATTGCATTCAATTCCTTATCAAATAATGATCCTTTCTTCATTCACGATAATTGATTGATGCAATCACCATGGAAATCACAATAGATTTCATGAGTTTGGAGCTTGATGATGATGACATCATCATAAGCACACACCTCTCCAAATATCTAAGGCAAATAGTTTCAACTTGTTGGACCAAACGGTTTCACCAAACTGTTTGGAGACCAAACGGTTTCAAAACCATTTGGTGATTTGAGTAGGGCTGAGCATCAGTCCAGAACCAGATTGGACCGGACCGGACCGAACCGTACCGGACCACGGACCAGATTTCGACAAATATATGGACCGCAGACCGGACCGTTTTGAGGTAGGACCGGACCGGACCGTTTTGTGCTAGGACCGGACCGGACCGTTTGGACCATAATCAACCTTTTTTACATGTTTTACAACTTATTTAATTATACAAAGTTGATAATCTTAGTCACTTCTAACAATTATATAACTTTAGTATCAAACATTTATAATAGTAGTGCCTATATATGTACTTTATTTGTAGTTATTATAGAATACACCTTCAAATATACATGAATTTTATATAAAAGTCGGTCTGCGGTCCGGACCGGACCAGACCGAAGACCGAACTCAACAAAATCCCAGACCGCGGACCGGACCAAACTCAAAATGGACCGGACCAAATTGAACAATCCGGTCCGATTTTGCGGTCTGGACCATTATTTGCTCACCCCAAGATTTGAGTCCCAAATCGCATGAGGGTGTTGACCGTTTGGGAGGGTTGACTGTTTGAGGTCTGAACCCTAGTATGTGTTGGATGATGATCCAACGGCCTCAATTGATTAGTTCAACATATGGACAATCTTTCAAATAGAAACCCTAATCGACTAAGTGTTGATTTTGCAATTGATTAAGTTGAGGTTTTGGGTTGATTGACCCAAACAGTTTCAAAATTATTTGGGAATCACCCAAACGGTCTCAATACCATTTTGAGGTCAACCAAGACCGTTTGGAGGTCTAGGGTTGAGTATGGTTGGATATTTGAAGATCCAAAGATACTAAATTGAAGTGCAATCAATTGCTGATTTGATAATCAATCCAATGCTCCAAACCCTAATTGGATGTCATGGATTTTGATGACGAGATGGGAAAACTGTCCCAAGACTGTTTGGAGATCATCCAAACGATCCCAAGACCATTTGGGGGTCACTCAAGACCGTTTGAGGTCAGGTCATATAATGTAATGATGATGGTTCACTGATTTCAATTGAATTAGTTCCATAATGATAACCATTGATGGATAATCGATTTCAAAACCCTAAGTGATGGTTTCTTGATTATCAACCCTAGTTCAATTGGGTTCAAAACCCTAATTGGAGGTCCAATTGAAGGGTGATTCCATGGTTCAATTGAAGAATACATAAGTGGTCTAATTGATAGAAGATTCATTTATTGAAACCCTAAATTGACTAAGTGATGGAAGACCCTTTTGGTCCATTCCGTTTTGAGAGGGTTTGGACCAAACGGTCTTAAGACCGTTTGAGTCCAAATAGTCTCAAGACCGTTTGAGACCAAAAGGTCTCAAGACCATTTGAGACCAAACGGTCTCAAACCGTTTGGAGACTCAAGTTCATTCGGTTTCAAGATGTGTTGTCTAAACGGTTTCAAGAACCAACTTTGCTAAACGGTTTCAAACCGTTTGAACTTACTTGGTCAAGACCGTTTGAGGTCTAAGTGACCAAGACCGTTTGAGGTCTAAGTGACCAAAACCTTTTAAGGTTCAAATTGGTTAAACCACTTGGACACCTAATATAATCAAAGGTCAATTAGATACTTGATTATTAATGATGTAGACCAATTGTAAGGACACTGAACTCCGTTTAGGGTTTACCCTGTTTGCTTTGCTTAAACCTGATGCTTAGTTGTTAGCTAATCACCTTTAGTGGTGACTAGGGTTTGTTTGTGCTTTGTTGAGAGTTGGAGGTGCTACTTGCAATTAACCCAAGTCTAGGTGTAACGACTGGGCCCACTGCCCACAGCTCTAGTAGAGTTTTAGGAATGACGACTGGCCCCACAAACCACCACTAGCCTTAACTACGCACTTTGTCCACATTGACGCGCAAGCTAGGATCAACTTCCCGACTGGTCACCCATCCTAGTACTACTCCAAGCCGAGCACGCTTAACTATGGAGTTCTTTAGTGATGGGCTCCCGGAAAAGGAGGTGCACCTTGGTGATATGGGTAGTCCAATCATTCCTTTTAAGATCAACTTATCTGAGGCCTCAAATCCTGGGATGTTACAATCTCCCCCACTTAGACTCTTGACGTCCTTGTCAAGTCTCAACTATATGGCCTCATAATCTGACCCCATTTCAGTGCAGACCCACAATGGCCCATGGACACCAAGCTCCCGTCTACGGCTACCAACGCAAGGGCGGATCCATCTCGTCTCTACGGATAGCCCTTTCCAACTTGCCTGGACCGCACGGCTCAAGACCGACATGCCACATGCCCATGTGGGCCCCACCTACTGGAGGGGTAATGGCTCTGATACCATTTGTAACGATTGGGCCCACTGCCCACGACTCTAGTAGAGTTTTAGGAATGACGACTGGCCCCACAAACCACCACTAGCCTTAACTGCGCACTTTGTCCACACTGACGTGCAAGCTAGGATCAACTTCCCGACTGATCACCCATCCTAGTACTACTCCAAGCCGAGCACGCTTAACTATGGAGTTCTTTAGTGATGGGCTCCCAGAAAAGGAGGGGCAACTTGGTGATATGGGTAGTCCAATCATTCCTTTTAAGATCAACTTATCCGAGGCCTCAAATCCTGGGATGTTACACTAGGGTTTGTGGGCAAGTTTGCCATCTTGTGAGGTGTTCCTCCCTCTCCTTGCTTCCTCTAGTGTTGAGGGGAAGGTTTGGGCTCATTGCTTGAGTTCCTTTGGGCTTGGTTGAGCTCGTTGGGCCTTGTGGTGCCTTGCTTTTGCTTGGTTGAACCTTGTGTCGGGCAAGAGGATGCTTGTGTCGCCCAGCTGTGCCGCCCAGGGTTGTGTCTCCCATGGGGGAGGTGTGTCGTCCAGATGTGTCACCCATGGACCTTTGACCTCATTTGTGTCACCACTAGTGGACACTTGGTGCTTGGTATGTGCATGTGGCTATGGCCTTGGACATGTGTTTTGGGCATGTTAGAGTGGTGGCATTTCCCATGGACAAGTGTCCCTAGGTGGGCGACACCTTGCTTTGCTCTACTTTGGTTTCTCCTCCATCCCCTTCTATATATGTGTTTCCTTTCCCTTGCTAAGGATCCCTTTAGTTCCTTAGTCTTTCTCTCCTTGGTGCACGACACACTCCCTTCTTTTACAAGTTGGTGGCCGATCCTCCTTGGAGTCTCTTTCTTCCTTGGTGGTGCTTGGAGCTTGCTTAAGGCGGGTTACATAACTCCTAACCCTAACTATATTACCATCTTCTATGTTCTTGTTCTTGTTGTTTATGATCGACTATGTTGTTGTTAGTTTGATTTCCTTGCTTAGTTGCACCTTGTTGGCCGAACCTATGATCTAGGGTTTCTTGGGGAGCAATACTCCTTTCTCTCCTTGGTCTTCAGGAGTGAGCTTGAGTTCTAGTAACATGGGCAATACTCCTCTCTCGCTTGAGTTGAGAGGTGAGCTTGTATTCTAGTAGCTTGAGCAACACCCTTCTCTCACCATGGACTTGAAGGGTGAGCTTGGTGATAGTTGTGAGCCTTGCTAGGGTTGTTCCTTGTGTTGCTCATTTGGTGATAGATGATGTGCAAGACCCCTCTCTCCTAGTTGTTGAGAGGTGAGCCATCTTCTTGATCCATTAGGGTTTGGTGCCCTTGTGCTTGAGGTTGATGACCATCTTGTGGAGTTGTTTCTTGGCCGTTAAGGTGTTAATAGAGGTGTTTCCCAATATCCCTCTTGACCTTGAGCTTTGGATGACTAGTTGTGATGGACGATACCCCTGGTCTCTGCGAAAAGTTGACCAGTGCTCCAGTGTTAATCCTGCCAGAGCCTGGAAGGGGCTATGTTGTTTTCTGCGATGCTTCCAAGAAAGGTTTAGGTTGTGTGCTGATGCAGGAAGAGCATGTGGTTTCTTTTGCCTTGCGACAACTTATGAAACACGAGGAGAACTATTCGACTCATGATTTGGAGTTGGCAGCAGTGGTTCATGCACTAAAGATTTGGAGACACTATCTTTACGGGGAAGTGTGTCAGATCTTCAGAGATCATAAGAATTTGAAGTACATCTTTTCACAGCATGAGTTGAACATGCGACAACGTCGATGGATGGAGCTAATCAATGATTACGATTGCACCATCGAGTATCATCCGGGTAAGGCGAATGTGGTGGCTGATGCGCTTAGCCGAAAGTCTTCTTCTTTTCCTTCAAGGAAGGCACACTTGAGTTCTCTAGTATGTCATAGACGGGATATGCTTGTTTCCCTGTGGTAGATGAATGTGTAGATGGAAGTCTCCTTGTTAGCTGGACTCTTAGCATAGATACAAGTCAAGCCTACGCTGAGACAACAGGTCAAGGATGCACAATAGACAGATGATACGGTACAGTTGATCAGATCAGAGTTCGGCAGCGAAAAGCGTGATGGATTCCATGAGTCCGAGGATGGACTAGTTTGCTATCATGACATGATGGTGGTCCCTGATGCTGATGATCTGAGGAAGTTAGTGCTCGAGGAAGCACACACGTCGATGTATGCTATGCATCCGGGAGTCACCAAGATGTATCATAGTCTGAAGGACTTGTATTGGTGGCCCGACATGAAGAAAGATGTAGCTGAGTTCGTGGCTAGGTGTGCAGTTTGTCAGCAATTCAAGGCTGAGCATCAAAAGTCGACATGTACGTTGCAATCCCTGTCGATACCGTAGTGGAAATGAGATCATATAACCATGGACTTTGTAGTTGGTCTACCCAGGACAACTAGGAATCATGATTCCATTTGGGTCATAGTGGACAGATTGACGAAGTCTGCCCATTTTATACCGGTGAAGACAACGTATACAACTGAGAAGCTCGCTCGAGTATATGTGGATGAGATAGTGCGGTTGCACGGTGTGCCAGCGACGATATTTTCTGATCGAGGTCCTCAGTTCACGAGTCGTTTCTGGGAACAGTTGCACAAAGCGTTGGGAATGCAGTTGAGGTTCAGTACCGCCTTCCACCCACAAACGGATGGATAGTCTGAGAGGACTATTCAGATTTTGGAGGATCTCCTTCGAGCTTGTGTTTTGCAGTTCCTAGGCAGTTGGGGCGTACACCTCAGTTTGATAGAGTTTGCCTACAACAATAGTTATCAGCAGAGCATTGACATGGCTCCTTATGAAGCCTTGTATGGCAGGAAGTGCAGATCTCCGTTATGTTGGTATGAGACTAGTGAATCTCAGCTTTTGGGTCCTGAGTTAGTATAGTAGATAACAGAGAAGATTAGAGTGATACAACAACAGTTGAAAGCGGCACATGACAGGCAAAATTCGTACGTAGACAATCACCAAAGACCTCTGGAGTTCCATGTAGGAGACAAAGTGTATCTTAAAGTCTCGCCATGGAAAGGTGTGCTAAGGTTTGGCCGAAAGGGTAAGCTCGCACCCATGTATATAGGGCCTTATCCAATCATAGCACGTGTTAGCAAGATAGCTTACAAGTTAGAGCTGCCTCCAGAGTTGCACAGGTTACATCCAGTTTTCCATGTCAGTATGCTGAAGAAAAGTCATCTAGATTCAGGAACAGTAATACAGCCAGATGAAGTTGAGCTTGATGAAGATGTGACCTACGAGGAAGGTCCTGTGATCCTTGACAGAAGAATTAAGAAGCTGAAGAGGAAGGATCTGGTTCTTGTGAAGGTTCTTTGGCATCATCGTGGCGTTGAGGAAGCCATGTGGGAGCTTGAGGAAGAGATGAGGAGGAAGTATCCCTCACTTTTCTCTTCGGATTTCGGGGACGAAATCCCTTTGTAGGGGGTTAGCTTGTAAGGACCTTGACCTCCGTTTAGGGTTTACCTTGTTTGCTTTGCTTAAACCTGATGCTTAGTTGTTTGCTAATCACCTTTAGTGGTGATTAGGGTTTGTTTGTGCTTTGTTGAGAGTTGGAGGTGCTACTTGCAATTAACCCAAGTCTAGGGTTTGTGGGCAAGTTTGCCATCTTGTGAGGTGTTCCTCCCTCTCCTTGCTTCCTCTAGTGTTGATGGGAAGGTTTGGGCTCGTTGCTTGAGTTCCTTTGGGCTTGGTTGAGCTCGTTGGGCCTTGTGGTGCCTTGCTTTTGCTTGGTTGAACCTTGTGTCGGGTAAGAGGATGCTTGTGTCGCCCAAGCTGTGCCGCCCAGGGTTGTGTCGCCCATGGGGGAGGTGTGTCGTCCAGATGTGTCGCCCATGGACCTTTGACCTTCTTTGACCTCGTTTGTGTCACCACTAGTGGACACTTGGTGCTTGGTATGTTCATGTGGCAATGGCCTTGGACATGTGTTTTGGGCATGTTAGAGTGGTGGCATTGCCCATGGAAAAGTGTCACTAGGTGGGCGACACCTTGCTTTGCTCTACTTTGGTTTCTCCTCCATCCCCTTCTATATATGTGTTTCCTTTCCCTTGCTAAGGATCCCTTTAGTTCCTTAGTCTTTCTCTCCTTGGTGCACGACACACTCCCTTCTTTTACAAGCTGGTGGCCGATCCTCCTTGGAGTCTCCTTCTTCCTTGGTGATGCTTGGAGCTAGGAGCTTGGAGCTTGCTTAAGGCGGGTTACATAACTCCTAACCCTAACTATATTACCATCTTCTATGTTCTTGTTCTTGTTGTTTGTGATTGGCTATGTTGTTGTTAGTTTGGTTTCCTTGCTTAGTTGCACCTTGTTGGCCGAACCTATGATCTAGGGTTTCTTGGGGAGCAATACTCCTTTATCTCCTTGGTCTTCAGGAGTGAGCTTGAGTTCTAGTAACATGGGCAATACTCCTCTCTTGCTTGAGTTGAGAGGTGAGCTTGTGTTCTAGTAGCTTGAGCAACACCCTCCTCTCACCATGGACTTAAAGGGTGAGCTTGGTGATAGTTGTGAGCCTTGCTAGGGTTGTTCCTTGTGTTGCCCGTTTGGTGATAGATGATGTGCAAGACCCCTCTCTCTTAGTTGTTGAGAGGTGAGCCATCTTCTTGATCCATTAGGGTTTGGTGCCCTTGTGCTTGAGGTGGATGACGATCTTGTGGAGTTGTTTCTTGGCCGTTAAGGTGTTAATAGAGGTGTTGCCCGATATCCCTCTTGACCTTGAGCTTTGGATGACTAGTTGTGATGGACGATACCCCTCGTCTCTGACCTTGTGACGAGCTTCACACTATCACCCTGTTTTGTGGTGGCCAATAGGCCATGGGATGGTTGGCCGAACGATAGGTCCCTTGGCCGACTGTTTGAGCTACACCTTTAGACATTGCCTCTTGTGGAGTACTCTACCCGACACATACATACACACACACACATGACCTAGATGTAGCTTGGTGTTGTTGTGCTTTGAGGTGGAAGTTGCTAGTTAGTTCTGTGATGGGCGTCACACTAGTCCTATGTGTGTGTCGGCCGATAGCCCTACACCTGATGGGCGTTGCTCTACACCCTGTCGTACGATCTGCTTCTTTGTTTAGATGCATGCTTGGTTGCTGTTACCCTTAGTGCTGATGCAGCGTTGCATGATACCACAGTGCACAACACTGGTGAGTGCACGACACGCCTGACGCAACGTTGCACGTTACACCCTTGTGTTGGTCGTTGGACACTGGTGTGCTGACCGTTATGAGTTGGGCAATAGATGAGGGTGCCCTGCCCGATATCATTGTGGTGAGGGTAGTGGGTGCTTTTAGTGAGGATCTTGTTCTTCGTTTGAAACCTGATATGTTGGATTCTATCATGTATGGTTTATTCTGGTAACTCTTGATATGCTTGATATAGTAGATCATTCATGTTTTCTCACACGACATTTCATGTGTATAATGTTATGGAAATGGTAAGCATATGGAATGAATTTCTTAATGATATGAATGATATCTATGATCACAGGTGGAGGCATGAATGATAAAATATATAATCATCAGTACTGCCCTAGGTAGGATAATAAAGCTCTTGTTATTTATCCTGGATGATTGTGTACACTAACCATGCATGTGTTTCATGCATAGCCAAGTAAAGGACTATGAGGTAATTATGTTTAAGTAACAGTGCCCTGATGGTTACTCTTGATGATAAGATAATATGCATGATGTGTTTTGGGTCTGAGGACTTAAGTGCTGGATTTGTTATCCCATGATGATAATGTAAGCCTTGAGAGGCAGTGGCACTATGTGATGAGGGATTGAGATCCCGTGGCATGTGATGATCCTTGAGAATGGATCTAGATGATTGGTAAGAGGCCATGTGGTAACATGTAATGTTGGATCCTTGTGGTGGATCAGGATGATGTTGATTACAATAAAAGCATAACATTGAGTTTTATGTTGATTATTCTTGTTATAGTTTGCATGTTATATAACTTGGTTGAATCTTGCAATCCATATAAAAGATACTAATTAATCACAGTGGAATATATCATGTAGTTGCCCTGGCCATAGATCCATCATCGTCAGGAGCTGGTGATGGTGAAATGGGTTCTCCTGTGGGTTAACCCGGAGCGCATATTGTTGAGTATGCGAGGTTTCTCCTAGCCTAAAATAGTGAGGATTCGAGTGCAGCTACGGTTGTAGACTCGGGATGTGTATAGGAGCATGGTGAACCAGCCCATTGCTCAGGATATGTGATATGGGAGCATGAATGTGTTCATGGCTCAGAGCACGGTGAACAGGCCCGTGGCTCAGATATACTAGTGTCGTGACCTGTACCAAGGCAGGCTAGGCAGAGGGTAGCCTGCGGGAGCTGACCCTGTGGCTGAGGCCACTTAAGCATGAGACTGCGGTCCTGCTTGTGTTTTACTCGTACACTGACTACGAGGTGGGAGGTCATGGAGTCTGGCTCTTCCATTGACCTTGTATGGCACTGACTCCAGGTTTCGCAGCCGTCGGTTGGATTTGAGCGGTATGACTCACTTCCTCAGGGCATAATAATACGTAATCCAGCCGCTTAGTATTTACTGTTGAAGACAAACACGAAACATTGGTTGAGGCCTTGCTTGTGTAGTTAATCGTGTTATATCTTGCAGTTGCTTACATGTTCCTCGTGTTATGAGGTAATATCTTATAAATCTTATCTTGTAATCATGTTCCATAAAGAAATAATTGGTTATATGCCTTCCGTACATTCTGGTAAGCTTGACGGTATGAATAGCTTTACTTTATAAACTGCTCTTATTATACCCTTTATCAGTTATCTGTTATTGTTGCTTTATCTTTCTGAGGTTTTGTAGTTTCGGCGGGGAGTTATGTTTCTCGTTGGGACTGTGTGTCTCACCCCGCTGGTTTACACCCATTTTAGGTGGTCGAGCTAGGCGTGGTGGTGGTCGCGGAGTTGCGGCCGAGCAGCAAGACGAGCAGTAGAAGGCAAGCGATGGATATGTTGTTGTTTTGGATGTTTTGTAGTAGAGTCTAGAGTCATCCCTGTACTCTCAGGTCCTTGGGAGCGTTTTGACATTGTTTCACGATGTATAGCTATTGATCCTTTATATATCATGCTGATAGCCGGATGTGGGCCTTTATGTACATATAAACAGGTGATGAACTCATGTGATGACAAGACAGCTGTTCTTCTAAGCTGTGGACACGTATCAAGGCTTGAAAATGTTTATATAACCTGTTTCCTTGTAGGATGTGGACTTAAATGTAATAGTTTTCTCAATTTACCTGCTTTCCGCAATCGGTTTTTATTAACCCGTGTTTTGATAATCTGTGGTTATGGTGTTTTCCGCACGTTTTCGCATAACACCTCGTTGTCTATGTGATAGTGGGATGTGTTGCCACACCAATGGTGATTATGAAGGTTAACCCTAACTGTGTGTACTTAATTAGAGGGTTGACCTAGATCAATCTTGGAGTAGTTAACATCCTAGAGAGGATGAGAGAGAAAGAAAGAACGAGGGAGATGAATGCTTACATCATAAGCCCTAATTCTCTTATTATGAATAAACATGTAATCAATAATTGATCCATTATAATGAGATCATGAAATCCTCATTGAAAAGATTGATGTATCTTAACCCTAATTTAGGGCAAGGCTAAGTGAAACCCTAATTTAGGACAAGGCTCAATGAAACCATAATCTAGAGTGATGATGTAACCTTAACTTAGTGTAACAATGTAAGAAACTCTAATTTAATGGGAATTGTACATCCTAACCCTAATTCGGGTAATGAGGTATGAGAAACCCTACTTGGATGTGAATGGTAAACCTTAATCCCTAAAATGGGTTAAAGGTGCATGAAACCCTAATAAAGGGTAGTGCTACTAATCCTATGTGAAGCCCTATCACTGGGTGATGTGTTGTGAAATCCTAATTTCACATAATACTAGGTGAAACCCTGATATAGAAGGATGTTACATGAAATTATAATGAAGAGCAATACTATGTGAAATCCATATAACATATGAAAGATGATATGTGAACCTCAAACTATAATTGTGGAAATCCTATTCCTATTAATGGAATAGTGATTAATGTATTGACAAATGTAACACCTAGAGGGATTGATAATGGATATCCTTACATTAATAGTCCTAACTCAAGGATGAGTCCATATTAGTGGCAATGGTTGTATATTCTAAATAGGTGACATATGACCATTACCTTACATGATGAATGTGATGAACTGGTGCATAAAGTATTAGGATGGGAAATACCCTAATACAAGCTAAGTGGATGAACTCAAGAAAGATGAAGGTGTTGAGGGAAGTGATACATCAAGATATGATAGATATCACATCCAACACCCCAATATTGATATACCTTGATGTGTTTTAAATCCAATACAATTGGATGAGTGACACATAAGATGTGTCATATCAACTGTTACATTGAGATGCAATGTACTTTAATAAGTGTAGGCTAACATGCCGTATGAAAAGGTTAATCCAAACCAATAAACTATGATACAATCATATTCTGGTAAAGATAAGAGAGAAACTCATACCTTGTGATTGATACTTCATTTAATGATGAATGATGAGAATAAATAAGTATGATTGAATACTTATGTTATCCATATTGATTCCTAGTTGTGAGAGGCAATGGAATAAGACTTGATCATTAATAATATGATCTTGAGAACCTATATGGTTATATATGTGAAACCCTAATACAGGGTAATGCTTGGTGAAACCCTAATACAGAGTAATGCTATGTGAAATCCTAATATAGGGTAATGCTATGTGATACTGTAACATAAAATAATACTATGTGAAACCCTAATCTAGGTGATGCTATGTAAAGTCTTAACAATAGAGTAATCCTATGTGAAGCTCAAGTACATATTGATGAGTTATGAATGTAATAAGAAAACCCTTATATTGTATGGTACTGATATATAATTGTATCATGAGTACTAATCATGCAGACACATTGAGATTATGAGCCTAGCCAGGTATGGGCTATGATTCTCTGTATATTGAAATTGGTTATGGACTTCATAAGCCATAATGTGCCTTGTTGCCTATTAAGGGGTAACAAGAGGTGATACGAGCTTTGTGAACTATGTGGAATACTTTGTGTAGCAAGATTCATAATGTCCTTAATCAGATGACCTGAAGGTATGAAGTTACCTAATAAGTGGTAACAAGTATCCTATGATGAGTTAAGGGTTCAAATACCCATATTCTATAATCATTATGACGAACTTGTTAAGAAGTGGAAATGTATTTGATGAGTTGAGGGATTAAGATCCCAATACTTTGTGAAAAGAGTATGGCTACATGCCATGACCCCACAATGACAATGCCAGGCATTAGATAAATGATCTAAGCCTGAAGAGATCTAATGTTGTGGAAATGATTTTGTAGTGAACAAATGTTATACATGTTCTTCATATTCCTTAATGGATAAGTGACATATTGCTCTATCAAATTATAGCTGCAATGCTTTTAATAATAATAATGTTCTAATATATTAGACATTGAATTAACTGTTGTCAAACAAATATGATTCCTCTGTTCATATTTATCTTCTTTAGCTGCAATAACAATGTTTCTGGCGGAGAGTTATATCTCTCGCTGGGGCAATTTACAATTGTCTCACCCCCGTGGGAACCACATTTTTAGGTGGACACGGACGAGGAGGCAGGAATCCGTCAATAGGTGAAGGACAACAGCAGCAGCAGCAGGGACATCAGTGAAGTCTCAGGTGGAGACACTGGCTGTTATGCCTTGTGTAGATGTATATAAAGTCCTAAGTGTCGTCTCTGTACTCTCAGGTCCTCAGAGTAGTAGTTAGTGCTTTTGAGATTTTGGCTCAGTGCCTCGAGATTTTATACTGCCTGTGTTTAGTTTACCAAAGCAATTGATGCTTGTAATTCTCAGAAAGAGATGATACAGAATTTGTACTTTTGGAAAATAGAATGTAAATATGTTACTTTGGTTCTATGTGAGAAAGTCTTCCTTTGATGGATCTTTTGGTAAAAAGGTTTTAATTTTTAGTGATTTTTGGTAATCTGCTGCTTAGTGAACGCTTCCGCATTAGTTAATCATGTTTTTGTGAGTTGGATGCGACATCAGCTATCACGTGGGATGTGCCTTAAACCCCTTGCTTCCTCTGACCTTTCAAAAAATGGTGTATAAAGCCCTAGCAGTAGAGTCTTACCCTAGATTTCAAGCCTTGGCACGGAACAATAAGAGAAAGAACTTTGACCATGACTAATGGAGGGATAATTGCAAGTGTGGCTCTTGCCATCACCCTCCAGGAAGGTGTCCTAGAGCACCTAGATATGTAAAGCAAGTCATTTGTCATGAGTGTGGACCTGATGGACACTTTAGGCCCCAATTCCCTCGATTGCAACAACATCATGCTCATGCCCAACAACCTTCTAATCAGTCTCAACCTCACCCTAATCAACCTCCCAGAAACAACAATAACAACAACAACCAACAGGGTATACGTCCTCTACTAGAGCGTCGTGTAAGATGAGTTTTTGCAATGGATGTTGTTGATACTGGTGATGAAAATGAAGTGATAGAAGGTATTGTACATATCCATTTACAATCTATAAAAGCTCTCTTTGATTCTGATTCTTCAAATACTTTTATATCTATAAAACTTGCTAAGATGTTAGACATAGAGCCTGCATATATGAGCTATATTCTTGATGTACAAACCCCAAGTGGTAAGATATCCTCTTCCTATCTAAGAACTCCACCCTTGGAGTTTGTATATCTGGGAAGATGTTTCCAACTAAGTTCATCTTTTTGAACATGACGTCTTTCGACGTCATCTTGGACATGGATTGGTTGAAAAAGTTTAAGGTAGCCTTGTTTTGTGATGATAAGAAGGCTAGCTTGCCTCACCTGGATGGTGAACGATTGTTCATAAAAGGTAGAAAATGTGAGGAAAGATAATTTATTATATCGACCATGAAAGCATATAAACTCATCTACCATGGATGTCGTGCTTATTTGGCCTCCATTGTCTTGGACCCTTCACCACCTCATTTGGAAAATATTGAAGTGGTTCGAGACTTCCATGATGTGTTTCCACAAGAGTTATCTGGTATTCCGCCTTCCCGAGAGGTCGAGTTCATCGTCGATCTTGTACCAGGTACCACCCCCATATCAAAGCCACCCTATCACATAACACCTGTGGAGATCGTGGAACTTAAGAAACAACTGCAAGAACTTCTTGACATGGGGTTTGTTCGCCCCAATATCTCACCATGGGGAGATCCTATTCTGTTTGTAAAGAGGAAAGATGGTTCATTGAGGATGTGTATGGATTACAGAATGTTGAATTAAGAGACAGTGAAAAATTGATATCCTCTACCACGCATCGATGATCTGTTCAATCAATTGAATCTACTACAGTCTTCTCAAAGATGGATTTGTGAAGCGGATACTATTAGATGTGGGTCAAAGATGAACACATACCAAAAATGGCTTTCTGTACTCATTATGGGCATTATGAGTTTTTAGTGATGCCCTTCATGTTGACTAATGCCCCTTCTGCATTTATGGACTTGATGAATCAGGTTTTCCGTCCCTATCTTGATGACTTTGTGGTAGTGGCCATCGTCGATGTTCTCATTTATTCTAGAACAATGAACGAGCATCGAGAACATTTGTGGATCATCTTGCAGACTCTTTGTGAAAACGAGTTGTATGCCAAGTTTTCAAAGTGTGAATTCTGGATAAAGGAAGTGATGTTCCTAGGCCACGTCATATCAGTAGGTCACATAGTTGTTGATCCAATAAAAGTTGAAGTTGTAACTGAGTGGCAACCTCCAAAGAATCCCTCTGAGATATTAAGCTTCTTGGGTCTTATGGGTTATCAGAGAAGGTTTATCAACAACTTCTATAAGTTTTCTAACCCTCTAACCAAATTGAATCACAAGGACACAAAGTTTGTATGGTCCCCAAAATGTGAAAAGAGTTTTCTAGAGTTGAAGCATTATTTGACATCTGCTCTTATTTTTTTCCTTACATGTGGAAGGTAAACCTTATGTTATTTTCACTGATGCATCTATGTTAGGCCTAGGATGCGTTCTTATGCAAGGACGGGTTAAAGCATATGCCTCCTGCTAATTGAATCCAAATGAAAAAAACTAGTCGACCCATGACCTTGAACTCACAACTATCATTCATGCCCTCAAGATTTGGAGACACTATATGTACAATGTGCAATTTGAAATTTTCTTAGACCATAAAAGTCTTCACAATCTTATGATGCAAAAGGACTTGAATCTGAGATAAAGACATTGCATGGAATTTTTGAAGGATTGTGATTTTACGATCATATATCATCCTGGAAAAGCCGACGCGGTTGTTGTTGCTCTTAGTCATGAGAAGGATGTCGATTGTGCATCTCTTCATTCTTTCATGTGGAAAAGTATAGAACATGTTTTTAGCTAGAGATCTGAGTTAAAAGATGATGTAGATGATGTTGTCATAGATAAAATGTGTGTGTACATGGAAAGTCTCTTGATTACTCCATCTTGGATCTCTAAAGTTATAGCAGCTCAAGCAGCTAGCCCTGACCTTGATGAAATGAAGTTTTGATGGAAAAACCACAATCTAATTTCTCTATTTGTGTTGATGGTGTGATATGTTTTTGTCACCGGTTATGGATACCAAATGTGGATTACCTGAGACAGAGGGTGTTGAAGGAGGCTCATGGTTCTAAATATATGATTCACCCTGACACCACAAAGATGTACAAAGATCTGCATAGAAGTTTTTTTAGAAGAATATGAAGAAAGGCATTGCTACTTTCATTGCAAAATGTTTGATCTGTCAACAAGTAAAGATTGAACATCAAAGGTCGGGTGGACTTTTGCAAACTCTTGAAATACCTGAAAGGAAGTGGGAAAATATTACGATGGATTTTGTGATATGTTTTCCAAGGTCTAGAGGTGGTTACAATGCTAATTAGGTTGTAATAAACCGACTTACTAAATATGCTCATTTCTTGCCTTTCAATAATACATATAAGGTTTTGGACATGGCACAAATTTACACGGGCTGGATCGTGCATTTGCATGGTGTATCAAAGTCTATTGTGTTTGATAGAGACCCTAAGTCTACTTCCCGCCTGTGTAGGCACATTCAAGAAGATATGGGTTGAGATTTGCATTTTAGCACTACTGCCATCCCCAGACCAACAACCAATCTGAAAGGACAGTCCATATTCTACAAGATCTTTTGTGAGCTTGTGTGATGGATCGAGGAGGAGTTTGGGATATATATCTTCCTTTAGCTGAGTTTGCTTACAATTATAGTTACCATGCAAGCATAGGTATTCCACCCTTTAAAGCTCTGTATGGAAGTCCTTGTTGATCACCCTTACACTGGTATGATGTGGGTGAGCATGCTCTAGTGAAAATTGATGACATGCAATTGATGAAGGATAAGATTTTTCTGATAAAGAAATGAATGAAGGCAACTCAGGATCGTCAGAAGATGTATGCTGATAAAAATAGGATGGAAGTGAGCTTTCTAGTTGGTAACTATGTTTTCTTGAAAATAAAGCCTATTTGGTCTAGTGTGAGGTCAAAGGCAAAAGGAAAGACCAATCCTCATCATGTGGGACCCTTCGAAGTTCGGGATAAGATTGGGGAGTGTTCTTACCGTTTGGCTTTGCCCCCTTCTTATGATAAGATTCATTATGTATTTCATGTGTTCGTACTGAAGAAATATGTGAAGGATCCATCCCATGTGTTATCTATCTAACCCATAGAGATTCGTGGAGACTTGACCTATGAAGAATATCCTGTGAAGATTCTGGAGTTCTGAGTGAAGCAGTTGAAGCACAAGGAGGTTGAGTTAGAAAGGTTTTATGGAAGTATCATGGTCTAGAGGAAACTACTTGGGAGCTCAGAGAAGAAATGTTACAAACTCACCCTTCCTTTTTTGCTTGAGATTTCGGGAACAAAATTCTTTTTAGGGGAGGATAGTTGTAACATACCCAAACTTAGGTAAATATCACCTTTTACCTCCTTTTTATTTTAATATTTTATTTTGGAACCCTCTTATTAGATTTATAGGTACTAGGATGTTAGAATATTTGAATATAGGATTTTAATGCAAAAAGACAAATAATTGATAGGTTTTATACAAGAAAATGAGTTTATTTATTAGTTATGGTTTATTTGTGCAAAATTACCAAAATAAGGCATTTAAGATTAAAGTTAGACCTATAGATTTTTCATGTGAATAAATTTGGTAAAGAGAGAGTTACACACAAAATTTGGTTAAGAAATAATAAAGTAATCTATTTATACAAAGAAAATACACTTTGCCTTAAATTGGGATTTTCACATATTAAAGTTTTCCAGAAGGCAAATTTAACTTCAAAATCGTATTCTTTGTGTCTTAATTAGCCTACTAGTCATTTTTCACCTTATTTGTGCTTTGTTTGTGCATCCAATTTAGCCTACTAGTCAATTTTCACCTTATTTGCGCTTTGTTTGCTCATCCAATTTAACTATTAAATAAAGAGTAATAAATACATTATACTTTGGTTTGTTTCCTAGTTAACTATTATTTCCTAGGTGATTAATTTCACGCTTTGTTTTCTTTTCTTTTTACCTAAAATGCGTGCACTTAATGGACGACTGGGATGTTCTCCCAGATCTGCACCCACGAGATCGAGCGACACTAAGCTTGTCTCCCTCTCTGAAAAGAATGTGGGTCTAAATAGGGAATAGCAAGGAAATTTCCTCGCTCGATTTCTCCCTCTCTGATAATTGGTTTTCCAAAATTCCTTCACCACTGAATTCCTAACAAGAATCTTCACATGTCCATGTGTTACTTGTGAGTTTTTATCAAGTATCTATTATTCTCCTAAATCTCCTCCCAACTCTCTCGAATTCTCTAGTGCCCAATTCTCTAAACCCTAATCGTATATATATGTGTGTAGCTTGCCCTAAGATATGTCGCCACGCGAGCTTACCTTTCCTCCTCTCAATTTCTCCTTTGATCATATATTGTGCCACCGCCAAGCTACTTTACCTCCCTAGCTTGCGGTGCTTCGCACGAGCAGCCTGCTGTGCCGAGCTTCAATTCTGTCTCGAGGTGAATTTTTGAAAGCACGATCTTCATTTTCGTGCCCCCAAATCGTCATATTGTCGCCACTACACAATTCGCCCAAACTAGTATCTATTTGGTGTTTCACGATTCTTAGCCATGGCGAGCTCACGAGGAAGGGGATGATTCCCCATGCACTTTTCCGGCCTTGCCCTCTCCCCGTCCCTCTTTCTTTCTTTTGATCCCAAGGGTAAAATTGTCTTTCCGCTGATTTTTTTGATCCTTCTCCGTGCTGAGTAAGAACCAGACTGTATGAAGGCTCGATCCAGTTGACTGAGTTCTATTGGGCCACCTCCATACGAACAGATGTAATAGAATTACACGTGTGCATTTAAACGATTTTCTTGATTGGTTAGAACTTCAAAATTATATAACTTTCACTCTAATTATAAAAAAAAATAAAAAATACATGTTTTGAAATACTTGGAACTTTCTCTTTTTTTGTATGGTTTTCATCGCCTAGTTCACCAGTTTTAAAGATCAGATTTTTAGGGTTTTAAAAAATCATAATATCACACAAATAATTAAAGATATGTTTTAAAGGTTAAAATTTATATCTTGGAGCCACATCCATGATCAGTAACCCTAAACTTACTCTTTGAAATTTAATCAAGTATCAATCTAGGGTTTTGACAAGGATTTGATTTTAGGGTTTTGTTTTCACTTATGATTATGAAAGAAAATATAATATTTAATAAAGTTATAATTTTAAATGAATATGTAATATACTAATTTATTAAGTTGCATGCCCTGGGGATGGGTCGCGGGCGGAGCGGAAAGGGGCGAGGGCGAGGGCGAACTCCTGGGTGTGGACGGGGGCGGGGGAACGCCGACGAGTCATCTTTGACTCCTCCGTCATGCCAATCAGGGGAAAATGGAGAAGGGGGTTCTTCCATCTGTGAGACCTCTCCGGAAGCATCAAGGGTTTGCCCATGCAAGGAAACAGAGGCGTTTCACGCGTCTTCCGCCAACCCTCCAGAAGCGCCGCCCTGTGGATCTGTTGAAGGGTCGTCTCCACATCGTCTTGCTGACTGGTTGCGGACCAGCAGGCTGGATCGAAGTGAGATTGACACCGAGTTGCTGGAGTTCACCGAGCCGATCGTGAAGGAAGGCAAGAGATGTGCATCCATCTCGAGTCAGGACAGTGTTGTCCCTGACTGGGATGAGTTCATTTCTGTCCGATTTGTGGGCAGAAAACCTTATGCATGTCATTTGTCCAGTTGGATTCGTAGAGCGTGGAGACCAAGCGGCCCGGTCGAGGTAGTGTTAGAGGAAAGGGAGGGGTACATCGTCAAGATGCCATCCTGCGGCGACAAGGAGAGGGTTCTCAAAGAGGCTCCTTGGTTCATGGACGGGTCGTTGATTGTGGTTCATGCGTGGAAGCCTGGAGCTCTTCTTCAACCTCTTTCTTTTGAGCAGGTACCTATGTGGTTCACGATTGAGAATGAAGGTGTTCCCTGGACTCACAAACATATCTCGAGCATCACAAGTACCGTAGGAAGACCCATGGACTTCGACGACAATTCTATTGCTGCAGGGTGTCTAGAGGCCGCCCGTGTCTGTGTTGAAACGAGTAATGACTCCAAGTTTCCCAAGGATACATTAGTGGATGTTGACTCTGTGCTCAAAACGCTGAAGGTTGAGGTGGTCACAAAACCGGTGATCTGCCCCAGCTGTAAAAGATTTGGGCACAAAGCAACCTCTTGTCCATCGAAGACGAGAAGGCCTCCTCGGGGGAAGGACCTGCAGGTTCGGATGGGGAAGGCCTCAAGTATTCAAGCTAATGTCAAAGTGACTTCCAAGGAGCAATCTAAGGAGGGACAAGGAAATAAGGCTGTCATTCAGTTGGAGGAAGAGACGTTTGCACCTGGAGTTGAGGACGATCGTCAAGGTCCCTGTATTCAACAGGTAGAAGGTGATGCTCATTCCGTGGCTGCTGAGCAACAACTCCAAGTCCAAACCCGTTTCTCAGAACCTGAGATGTGTGGGGCGTCCCCGGTTTTCACTGCTGGGAGTCTCAATCTTGATTGGGAGCTGGAGCTAAACAGAAGAAGCAAAGGGGCCACAAGTTCTTCCTCGTGGCAGGTTAACAAGATATGGAATAGCTGTGATTTCTCTACTGATTATCAACAGGCGAAGGAAAAGCTATTTGAAGGAGATGAAGAGTCCAACATGGATTCAAACTCTGACTTGGATGTTGATCCCTGGGAAGCCGACTCACTGGACTACAGTAAGCTTAGGCCAAACAGGAGGAAGAAATCGCCTAAGAGGAAAAAGGATGGAGGTTAAATCTTTATCCTGGTTTCTCGTTCAGTTCATGTTCTCATCTATTCTGTTTTAGAATCTGAGGATAAGTTAGCTGATCTGTTGGCTGGGTGTTTCATCCTGGTTGTCCTCCACAAATTTCTGTTAGTGTTCATAACGCCAGTGCGAGGGGAATTCAGGATTTAGCTTCTCTAACGGTGGATGCAGCTGTACTGATTGCCATGGATTCTTCTACGGTTGCGGGTAATGTGTAGGAAGACGTAGTTGCTGGTGCTATGTTGTGTCAGTGTTTTGACATATTATTTGGTCTCAGCTGCTGAATCAACAATGAGCATGATTACATGTCTAGCTGATATACACTTTCTGATAGGGGAATCTCCATTTTTTGTGGGTGAGCGTATTGACAGTGGAGCTCTTTTTCTGTATAGGTTGTGTACCAGTTATGATTGTTGGATTGTTTCTTTGTTGTTCGAAGGCTGAACCTTTTTTGCTGTTCTTGGTCTTCTACGTAAGACCTTAGTTGTTGTAGTTTTTTCTAGTAGTCCTCCTTGTAGGGCTAAGGGGTGCTCGTTTCTGTACCTAAAGTTTTGGAACAATATTATAGCAACAGAGTTTTTTACCGACCAAAAAAAAGATTTATCTTGAAGATACCTTGAGGTCAGTTTTGGGTCAATCTCAAGAATTGAATTAGGATTCACCGATTGATTTGGTTTTTCTAGGTTTTTCATCATACTTACATATTTTTAGAACATAAACATAATTAAAGGATCTAAACTTGTATGTAGGTTGAGTTGACCATAGATTTGGAAGGTTAGAATTCAACCTCTCATTTAGCGACTCAAGTTAAGGCATGTGCATCTATTCTATTATCTAGGCACTTCTTTTATGACCAAAATAACCTTTCCTATATGAGGCATGAATAGATGCTATCTTTGTCATCATTTTTAAATTCTTATTTTCTTGACAATACTTATGGGTCCTTTAACCCCGCATGCTTCATGTTGGATGCTCTCATCCTGTTATTTCTTATGGACTAAAGTTATACTGACCTTTACCTATTTATGTGCATGCTTAGACTAGCTTTATTTCTTATGGTGGTACATCTGTACAACCATATTTACAAGGGGCGTGCTTTTCCACCCAGGGTGTAACATCCCTGACCTGGGTTATGCTTTAACCCTAGGTGTTTTGTTTAAGAAAGATAATTAGATGCTTGATATTATCTTTTGAAAAGTAATTAAGACTCAAGAAGAACTTATATTTCAATTTTAGTCCATTTTGAATAATGTTGAAATTAATGTTTTATTTGCTTTGGACTAAAGTGCAAATTACCCAAGTTGAGGGGTTAAATTGCAAATGTTACATGATAATATGTTCCTCATGTGTTAAAGCATCATGGGAATGAAGATGATGCTGAGGTATGGCTAGTGATAACCTGAGTACCAAGAAAGAGCTGATAAAGCAATGTTTGTGCATTAAAACCTAGTTTTGGTGTAATATGTAATTACCCATAACCCATGGTTCAAAATGCAATTTACCACTTAAATAAGGTCCTTGATATTCATGGAATCTTTTAGAGGCAATAAAATGAGAGGGGCGTCTCATTTGAGCTACTTTAAAGGAGAGAGAATCTTGATATTAAAATAATCAAGATTTAAGCATAAATGGAACTTTACTTCAATTTAATGCAAAAATAAATAAAATAATTGAAGAAACTTCAACCAAAAACGAGATGGTTGGATTTTTTCAAGTGTGAACACCTTTGTGCCTTTGCTAGGCCACAAAAATATCTAACTTGAGTGGAAGACCACTCACATTAAGTTAATGGAAAGTAATATCCACTAAAAATGGGATATTAATATACTATGATTAAGGTGCTTAATTTCTTTTCCCTTAATTCATGGATAATGGAAGGGAATTTGGAGATAAGGAAGATATCTTTTCATGTACGGAATTGAGGAGGAAGAGGTGGCACAAATTTTGGAATTAAAAGATTTTTATAAGGCATTTTCTCTCTCATTGATTCTCTTATAAAAACACCTTTTACCACTCAAACCAAGGACTTTTTCGGATCCACTTCTTTCCTTTGCTTGCAAAAACGTTTAAGGGAGCTAGGGACAGCAGGAAGACGACCCTAAACCTGTTGGTAAGCTTCTTGATCTCCATTCATCTTGACTTCATGGTGGAAATCATAAATCAATGCATGATTTCTTCATATCTCGATCCCATCTTCACTTCTAACCATCCCTTTTCACTCAAAAGCTTGAGGAACGAACCTTGTGGTGTGGAAAATCTTACTCCACCATTTTTTACTTGAAGATCCAAGCTTTGAAGCTCAATTGAAGGCAGGTTATATAACTTGAACCCTTATTCATTGTTATTGATTTCAATTTCTCAATCAACTATGCTCAATTGCTCTTCTTTCAATTCATTTGATTAGTTGATGCAATTACCATGATAATGGTAGTAGTTTTTGATGGTCTAAGGCTTGATGATGATAACATCATCTTAGGCTCATATTCCAATAGGTTGGAGTTGCAAACGGTTTCACCAAACCGTTTGGAGGCTTGGACCCCAAACCGTTTAGAGGTGTTGACCATTTGGAAGGGTTTACCATTTGAGGTCAGACCCTAGAAAAGGTTGGATAATGATCCAAGGGTTCCAATTGATCGATTCAATATAAAGATAACTCCCCAAGTGGAAACCCTAATCGACTAAGTGCTGAAATTGCAATTGTTTAAGTTGAAAGTTTGGGTTGATTAGCCCAAACGGTCTCAAGACCATTTGGAGGTCACCCCAAATAGACTCAAGATCATTTGAAGGTCAACCAAGACCGTTTGGAGGTCTAGGGTTGAATATGGTTGAGTAATTGAAGGGTTAGAGATATCAAATCAAAGTACAATCAGTAGCTATATTGATGACCAATCCAATGATGCAAACCCTAATTGGATTTCATAAATTTTAAGGAATTATGAGGCAAGCGGTCTCAAGACAGCTTGGAGGTCATCCAAATGACCTCAAGACCGTTTGAGGTCAAGTCACTTTATAATTTGATGGTGGTTCATTGGTTTCAATTGGATTAGTTCCACAATAATAACCATTGATGGTTCCTCAATTTCCAAAACCCTAATTGAAGGAGTCTTGATCATAAACCATAGTTTAACTGGGTTCAAAACCCTAATCAATGGTCTAATTGAGGGGTGATTCTATGGATCAATTGATGAATGAATCAAGGATAAAATTAATAGTCGGTTCATGGATTAGAACCTTGAAATGGTTAAGTGTTGATAGGACTTTTTGGTTCATTCGGTGTTGAGATGGTTTGGACCAAACAGTCTTAAGACCGTTTGAGTCCAAACGGTCTTAAGACCATTTGGGACCAAACGATCCCAAACCATTTGGAGACCCAAGCTCATGCGGTTTCAATACTTTCTAGCTCATTCAGTTTCAAGGCAATGATTGCTTAAACGGTTTCAAGGGTAATGTGCCCAAATGGTTTCAAACTGTTTGAACCTTGAGAACCCAAGACCGTTTGAGGTCTAAGTAGGTAAGACCTTTTGAGGTTCAAAATGGTTAATCCATTTGCATATATAATTTTAATTGAAGATTCAATTGGTCAATGCATTTGAATACTCATGTGATTGAAGCCTCAATTGATCAAATCTTCTGGACATCCTAGAAGAGGATGAGAGAGAGATTTATACATGTAAGATAATTATGTATCAATTAAGCCTAACACATTCAAAATAAATGTGATGAACAATTAGGGTATGATCCTTGGTGAAGAGATCATGAAACCCTAATTGAGTTAATTGATGAACTCAAACCCTAAATTAGGGCAATTTTGAGTGAAACCCTAATCTAGGAAGATAATGTGATATGAAATTAGGGTAATGACATGGGTAACCCTAATTCATGGTATTTAATGTAAAACCCTAATTGGGATGAATAGTAAACTCTAATCATGGGTTATTGAATATAAACCCTAATCCAGGGTGATGTGATGTGAATAGTAAACCCTACTTTGAAATAGGGTGAAGTTGCATGAAACCCTAATCTTGGACAATGAAATGATGAATCATTGGTCCTAATTGAATAAAGGGAGATGAGTAACCCTGATTGCTATAAGAATGGGATACCCTAACCCTGGTATGGGAATAGTGATATTACCCTTGTATAGCATGGAATTGAAATATGATTGATATATCTGTTATCATGTATGCTAACCATGCAGACATCCTGAGGTGATGAACATAACCAGGTATGAGCTATGATGCTTATTTATTTAAATTATTTATTGGGCCTTGTGTGCCATAATATGCCTTGTTGCCTAGTAAGAGGTGACAAGAGAGTTAATGGGCCTCAAGTTCCAGATAAGATGCTTGTGTATCAAGTGTCATGTTTACCTTGGTCAGATGACCTTAAGGTGATGATTACCTAGAACAGTGGTAACAGTGCTCAATGATGAGCTGAGGGTTTGAATACCCAGAACCATATGTTTATGAGAGGGACTGGGATCCCAATGTATTTTAAAGAATGAGAAGTAATTGATGAAAATAGTACATGTTTCTTTATAGCATTTATCCTAATAAGTTATGTTTGAAAACTTGACTGATGCTAAAAGGATATGATAATGTACCTAATTAATCAAATGAAAGCTATTCATGTAGTGCTCTGACCATAGATCCATCATCGTCAGAAGTAGGTGATGGTGAAATAGGTTTTCTTACGAGATCTCCTGGAGTTCACATATTATTGAATATGTGGGGGTCGATGGGCAAAAATATCCTTATGTCCTTATGTAGGAATTGATGGAAGGTAAAACATTAAACCTCTCAATCCTTCATGCTTCTGGGATGGATGTATCACTAATCTCCCGATGATGTTAATGCCGGATCGATGGAGGTAAACATGAAATCTCTCGATCGCGAAGAGAGTACAACCACCACTATAGCTCTATAGCTAGATGCTACTATACCCTGGCAAGCTATGAAAGCAGAGACACAAGATGTCCTGCATGTAATCTCGCACTGACCGAGATGTGGGAAGTCATGGAAGCTGACCCTTCCATTTGACTTTGTATGGTACTGATATTGACTTCGCAGTGATCGGTTGGAGTATGATCGGTATACCTCATCTCCTTAGAGCTTAAGTACGTTTGAAAAATATAATCAGCCGTGTAGCGTATTTGCATAAGATTGAAATACGAGAACCACTGGTTGAAGTTATGCCGCTTAGAATGTTCTTGATACATAAATGTTATTTATGTTCTTTAATTCTTTATTAAACAAGAGAGATGCTACTTTGTCAAGTTATAACCGAAATACTTGAATAGGAATGTTGCTCTAACCTGCATAGATAGTGTTCATCTGCTTTTGAAATATGTTATCCCACTGCTCAGTTTATTTCTATTAAATTGCAATAACAATGTTACGACGGAGAGTTATATCTCTCGCTGGGGAAATTTATAATTGTCTCACCCTCGTGGGATTCAACATTTTTAGGTAGACGCAAACAAAGAGGCAGAACCTCTGTAGCAGAGAAAGAGTAGCAGTAACAACAACAAGGACAGTAGTAACATCCCAGGTGGGGATACTGGTTGTCAGGCCTTGTAAATAAAGTCCTATGTGTCGTCTCTATACTCTCAGGTCCTAGGAGTCAGTAGATAGTGTTTTTATAATCAACTTGAGATTTTGGTTTGATGATACATGGAATGTCCAATATGGACCAATATGTAAATATACTACTGTGGTACTTGTTTAAAGGAATCTTTGGTAATTGATCTTTTTATAAAATGTTTTAATTTTTAGTGATTTTCAATGATTCCACTGCTAACGAAACACTTCTGCATTGGTTTAACTTAGTTAATAATGTTTTGTCCGAACGACACATCACAAATTAGTGGTATCAGAGCTCTAGGTTCGCTGATTCTACAGAGACATAGGATTAAGGTCGTTGAGTCTGTTCTAAATGTTTTCCAGTTTATCTGATAGTGTCTTCTGCTCATATAGGAGGAGAAGAACTTGAAGATGTCTGGATCGCATGATGAACATGCTACTGAGAGCAGCGTTGCTGCACCAGGAGGAGGTGCAAGGGATCAAGCTAGGGAGGAACCTGTACCTGAGATTCCTCAACTTGATCAAGTTCTTATGGTGAACCCAGTTTTTTAAGCCATGTATGGGCAGTTTTTGGTATCTATGACTCACATGACAGATAGGATGCCACTACCTGCACCAAGGGCACCAGCCCACAATGAAAGACAGGGAGCTGGCAAGACCTTTGAAAGGCTTTGAAGGGTAGGAGCCACAGAGTATGCTGGCACAGCTGACCCAACAGATGATGACTTATGGTTAACTGAGCTGGAGAAGGCCTTCAGAATCCTTATGATTCCTGAAGATGAGAAGGTGAGACATGTTGTCTATCTTCTGAAGGGGAGTGCCGATCATTGGTGGACCATTGAGGAAGGCAAGAGACCCGATGTTGAAGTCGGATGGGATGAATTCTGACGGGAGTTTGTTGCTAGGTACTTTCCTAAAACATATCTAGATGAGAATATCTCTCAATTTGAGAGGTTGAGGCAGGGAAAAATGAACATTAGCGAATATGAAGTAGGTTCATGGAACTGTTGTGGTTCTGTCCGCACATGGAAGCCACTAATGAGGACAGGATTCAACGTTTCAAGAAGGGGTTGAATGCTGAATTGACCACTCCTGTGTCTGCTCTGGAGAATAGGGAAAGATTTGCCACTTTTTTGGAGTCCATGAGGAGGATTGAGAGGTTTGTGATCAAGAAATGACAGACTAGTAATAAGAAAGTATATCCTCAATTTCAAGGACCCTTGTCTGAAAGTTTCAAGAAGCTGAGATTCTCTGCACCACCACCACCAAATTTTAATGCCCCTACGCAATGGACGTCAAGTAGGGGTAGGGGTCGTAGTTTTACTCCAAATAGAGCCCCTAGTACAACATCATCATCGGTGACAGGACCACCCAGATAGAGTTTGGGAAACTACAACTGCTACCAGTGTGGGAGGTCAGGACACTTGAAGAGAGATTTTCCTAAAAAACTCAGAACTGTGACTCAACCCCAGAGGCAGAGTCAGTAGGGCTCTCAGAGGCGACAGTTCAGTAACAATGCTAGAGGACATGAACAAGCGTCCCAAGCTAGATCGTCAGCACCAAACAACCAAGCACAGGGTCAACAACAACCAATGACTAGATTCTATGCCATGAATCAGCCCGAAGCAGTAGTCAACCCTCGGGTTGTGACAGGTCAGATGTAACTATTTTATTCTGATATGTCTTCATCATGCTTTGTATCTGTGTTAATTGATCCGGGTGCTACGCACTCTTTTATCACTCGAGAAGTGATTTATGACTGCAACATGACTGTCAGTCATAGGACAGATAGTTTGATGCTAGAAACCCCTTTGCTGGGATCTGCAGTATTGCGGGAGGTGTGTTCTCCCTGCAATCTTTTCTTTTCTTAACATCGCATTCAAGTGGACCTTATACCACTTGATATGCAGGGTTTTGATATAATCCTTGGGATGGACACCTTAGAGAAGTATAAGGTTGTCTTGGATTGTAGTTCCAAGTAGGCTGTGTTCACAGACAATGGTGACACGTGGATCTTTTAGGGAGATAGAAAGATTCTTACAACTTGTCTTGTGTCAGCTATGGTAGCTGAGAATTTGATGAGACAGGGATGCTTTGCATTCTTGGCTCTTGTGGTAGATACCAAAATGGAGAGCCCTCATCCTTCTAAAGTTCCAGTTGTTAGGGAGTTTGAGGATGTATTTCCTGAAGAACTTCCAGGTGTTCCACTGCCCCGAGAGATTGATTTTGAGATTAATCTAATCCCGGGCACGCAACCAATAGCACAAACGCCATATAGAATGGCACCTGCTGATATGGCAGAGCTCAAGAAACAACTGCAAGAGTTGCGTGAGAAGAGTTTTATCTGACCAAGCACTTCACCTTGGGGTGCTTCGGTTCTTTTTGTTAAGAAGAAAGATGGGTCGATGTGGTTATGCATTGACTATAGACAGTTAAATAAATTCACCATAAATAACAAGTATCCTCTGCCAAGGATAGACGACCTGTTTGATCAGTTGTGTGGTGCAACTATCTTTTCTAAAATAGATTTGAGGTCGGGATGCCATCAATTGCGTATCAAGGAGGGTGACATATCTAAGTCTGCCTTTAGGACAAGGTATGGTCACTATGAGTTCATAGTTATGTCGTTTGGACTAACTAATGCACCAGATGCATTCATGGAACTCATGAATAGAATCTTCAGACCTTTTATTTATCAGTATATAGTCGTCTTCATAGATGACATCTTAATATACAGTAGAGATGCTCAACAACATGAGCAGCACCTCCGTCAGGCTTTGACTTTGCTAAGAGAGCATAGGCTGTATGCTAAGTTTAGCAAGTGTGAGTTCTGGCTACCAGAAGTTTCTTTTCTAAGACACATAATATCTGCCTCAGGTATTCGTGTTGATCCTAAGAAGGTGGAATCTATCCTGCAATGGGAACAACCAAAGACACCAACAAATATTCATAGTTTTCTTGGACTAGTAGGCTATTATAGGAGGTTCATTAAAAACTTTAGCTCTATAGCTTTACCCTTGACCAAGTTGACCAGGAAAGATATTCCTTTTGTTTGGAATGACAAGTGTCAACAATCTTTCCAGTTGCTGAAGGAAAGGTTAACAAGTGCACATGTGTTGATGTTACCTGAGCAGGGAAAAGGGTACATAGTCTTCTGTGATGCATCTAAGAATGGTCTAGGATGCGTGTTGATGCAGGATAAACAAGTGATTTCTTTTGCTCCTCGACAGCTTAAGAAACACAAGGAAAATTATCCGACACACGATCTAGAGCTAACTGTTGTGGTCCATGCCTTGAAGATCTGGAGACTTTATCTCTATGGAGAAACATTCCATATTTTCACATACCATAAGAATGTGAAGTATATCTTTTCATAGCATGAGCTGAATATGAGACAACACCGCTGGATGGAATCAATCAAGGACTACAATTGTACAATTGGTTATCATCTAGGGAAGGCTAATGTAGTGGCTGATGCACTGAGTAGAAAGTCATCAATACTAGCCTTAGATAAAGCACAGTTGAATTCCTTAGTGTGCTCTAAGAGAGATATGCTTATCTCCTTAAGACAAGACAATGTACAGCTTGAAGTATCATTGTTAGCCAGACTGTTAGCTGAGATGCAAGTAAAACCTACTCTGAGGCAGTAGATTAAGGAAGCACAACAAGCTGATATTATGATTCAGCAAATCATGTGAGAGTATGGTAATGAAAAGTGGGATGGCTTTCATGATTCAGATGATCAGGTAGTCTGTTACCATGGTAGGATGGTAGTACCTGATGTCGGTGACTTAAGAAAGTTAGTTCTGGAAGAATCCCATTCTTCTATGTATGCCATGCATCCAGGAAGCACCAAGATGTATCATAACTTAAAAGATATGTATTGGTGGAATGGATTGAAGAAATATGTAGTTGAGTTTGTTATGCGGTGTCTAGTGTGTCAGTAGGTTAAAGTTGAACATCAAAAGCCCACAGGAACAATGCAACCTTTGCCTATACCGCAGTAGAAATGGGATCATGTAACCATGGACTTTGTGGTTGGTTTGCCTAGAATAGACAAAAGTCATGATTCTATTTGGGTTATAGTTGATAGGTTGACAAAGACATCACATTTATTACCTGTCAAAACAACCTACACTGTTTTGAAGCTTGCACAAATATACATAGATGAGATAGTGCGGCTGCATGGGGTTCCAACTACTATCGTTTTTTATAGAGGTCCCCAGTTCACGAGTAGTTTTTGGGAATGACTACATAAATTTCTGGGTACACAATTAAGATTTAGTACAACCTTTCACCCATAGATAGACAGATAGTCTGAGAGGACCATACAAACCTTAGAGGACTTGCTTAGGGCATGTGTCCTTCAGTTTTTAGGAAGTTGGGATCTACACCTGAGCTTGATAGAATTTTCTTATAATAATAGCTATCAACACAATATTGATATGGAACCATATGAGGCATTATATGGTAGACGTTGTAGATCTCCCTTATGTTGGTATGAAACGGGAGAATATCAACTTTTGGGTCCTGAGCTAGTACAACAAACAACTGAAAAGATTGAAGTAATACAACAACAGTTGAAAGCTGCCCAGGATAGACATAAATCTTATGCTAATAAGCGTCGTAGACCCTTAGAATTCCAAGTTGGAGACAGAGTGTACCTCAATGTTTCACCTTGGAAAGGTATCCTGAGATTTGGAAAGAAGGGGAAGTTAGCTCCTAGATTTATGGTACCTTATCTGATCATTGAAAGGATGGGAAAGGTAGCCTATAAGCTGGAGTTACCACCTGAGTTGCATAGATTGCACCCATTGTTTCATATCTCTATGTTAAGGAAGTGTCATCCTGACACTGAGTTAGTCTTGCAACCTGTGAAAGTAGAACTAAATGATGATATATCCTATGTTGAAGGACATGTGTTGGTTCTTGACAGAAGAATTAAAAAGCTGAAAAAGAAAGACATTAGTCTTGTAAAAGTTCTCTGGCATCACTGTAACATCCCTAACCTGGGTTATGAACTAACCCCATGTGTTTTGCTTAATTATATAATTAGATACTGATGATTATCTTTTGTAATGTAATTAGAGCACCTGAGGAACATATGTTGCTATTTTCTGTCCTTTTTAAACAATGTTGTAGTATTGTTTTGTAATACATGGACCTATGTGCAAATTACCCAATTGGAAGGGTTAACCTGCAATTTATACATGTTGATATGTTCCTTTAATGTTGAGACATCATAAGAATGAATATGATGAAGTATGATGGATTTCCCAAGCTTGGGCACCAAGATGCAGCTTGTGGAGCAATCCTTGTGCTTAAAACCCTAGTTTTGGTGTAAAGTGCAATTTACCCAAAATGTGGGGCGCAACTTGTAAATTATACCTTCTAGAATATCTTTTATTACTCTTGACATCATTTAGAGTAAAAATGATGAAGGGGGCACTTCATTTGATTAATCATATAATAAGGAACACCTTTGTAATTAAATAACCAAGTTATAAGTAAGGAGACCCTTATATATGTGCACCTTAGTGATAAGTTGACCTTCTTTGCCTTTAGTTCTTGGATTAGAAGGAGTTTTGTTTAAGAAATAAGGAGGAGGGACGTGCCTAAAGAAGAGAGGGATCTACATGTGAAAACAAGAAACTAGATGTCCTTATATGGAAGTTTCACCCAAAGATATATATACAACTTTCCTTTGCAAACAAAGGAACATTTCTCTTCTTCCTTCACTTATGACCTTGCTCAAACCGACTAAGGCAGAGCCTTGGATCATAGAAGAACGACCAAGGAGAAGCTAGGTAAGCTTGGGTCATCATCTTGCTCGAATTCATGGAGAAAGTTGGATTACAAGGTTGGTTTTATGGTTTTCTCACTTAGCTTTCTCTTTCTAGCCGATCTTTTCCCAACTTTTCCTTGAAGAAACACCCTTGGTCGACTTGTGGAGCTCTAGACACCATTAAAGGCTTGAAGATTGGAATCTTGGAGCTCTAGGAACAACCTTAAGGCGGGTTTTATAACTCTAAACCTCTTGCTTTGATTATGCATATCTTTGTTCTTGCAAATAGTAGTTAGTTCTTCTTCTTCTTCCCCATCTTTCCTTGCACTCTTGCAAGCAAAACCACGAAGTAACCGACATGATCTAAGGTTGAAGATGATGGGAGTGATTTACTAGGCTACTTTACCAAACGACCTTGGACCATTTGGTCTAAACGGTTTGCAAGACCGTTTGAAATCAAACGATCTTAAGACTGTTTGATTTCATGCAGTTTGCAAGACCGTTTAGATTCAAACGGTCTCCAAGACCGTTTGGAAAGTTTGAACAAGTGAAGACCATTTAGAGGTATTCTGAACACATGTTGAATTAATCATCTACAAAGAATCATAATCTAATTGCAAACCAATCACAAGTTGAAGGCACTTCAACCCTCTAAACCCTAATCGGGTTCAATTGATGATTTCAAGGATCGATTTTGTTGGACTTTGGGTTGAGTGGCCCAAACGTTTTCAAAACCGTTTGGGAATCACCCAAACGGTCTCAAGACCGTTTGGTGACCACCCAAGACCATTTGGAGGTCTAGGGTTAAGATAATTTAATCAATTGAAGGTACAATCACAATAGGTTGTTGAATTAATTGAAAGTGCTGATTTGAGACTTAATTAGGGTTCAACCCTTGACAATTTGACTTATATTTTGATGTGACTTTGGGAAAACGGTCTCAAGACCGTTTGGAGGGTGTCCAAACGATCCCAAGACCGTTTGGGCCAAGTTGGGGCCCAATTGAGTGTCAATTGATGGGTTCAACTTCAATTAGACTCATGTTGATCAATGTTGATGGTTAATCGATTACAAACCCTAATTGAATTGGTTTCAACCCTAATTGGTTATCAATTGAGGGTCAATTGAGTGTCTAATTGTTTAAGGCTAACCCTAATTGGCTCAATTGATAAGTGGTTAACATATATGAGGTCAATTAAGGGGTTCAACCTTGAAAACCCTAATCGATTGCAAGTGTTGATGCACTTTTTGGGTCAAATCAGTTTTGAGATGTTTGGACCAAACGGTCTCAAGACCGTTTGGGCTCAATCGATCTCAAGGTCATTTGGATTCATACGATCTCAAGGTCGTTTGGATTCATGCGATCTCAAGGTCGTTTCAATTCAAACAGTTTCAAAAGTCAACTCTTTCAAACGGTCAACAAGTTGAAACGGTCTCAAGACCATTTAGATTCAAACGGTCTTGAGGGTGACCAAGTTCAAACGGTTTGTAATTCAACCTAACCAAACGGTCAACACTTCCAAACGGTCTCAGGACCGTTTGGATGTTGAAAATGTGTAATCGTTTGGGGACTTTAGGGTTATGATTACTTAATGCTTTGAAGGTTTAAATGATTCAATGGTTGTTCAACTTAAACCCTAATCATACCTAAAGACTTTAAGGGGTTATGTTACTAGTAGTTTGGCCCATGTTATGCTTAATGGTGAACATTATCAAGGCACTCATGAAGGGTTCAAGTAGACAACACACCTTGATCAAGTAAACCCTAATAACCATAGTGGTGATGACTTGACCTATGTTAATCAAGTTGAATTAACTTAACCCAATCTAGAATGATGTAAACATCATCTAGTAGTGAGAGGAGAGAGAATGTTCCTATTATGAATGAGAATTAAGTAACATACCTTCAATGTGTAAGAATGTACATAATTAGGGTATGCTCCATCAAGGTGAGATCATAGAAACCCTAATTATGATGATTAATGAATCTTAACCTAAATTGAGGGCATCAATGATGATAATTTCATACATGATGATGCAATGAGCTCAATTCACTATAAAGTGAATAGTAAACCCTAATTCTAGGGTATTAACATGTAATGTGAATAGTAAACCCTAATTCAGGGTAATGTGTTGAAATGTACAACAAACCCTAATTCCAGGCTATGCTTTTAAGCATGAATCTTCATGATTAAAGTATGAGATGAGGAATCATCATTCCTAAATCATAATAAAAGGGATTGGGTAACCCTAATTGATGTAAATAAGGGAACCTAGACTTAGTGAAGGCATGAAGGTACAAACCCTGAATTGAAAAGTTAATTCTGCTTTATAAATTGCTGATCTGGAAATGAAATGTTTATTGTTGTCAATTGAATTAACTATGCAGGTTCTTATAAGGGGATGATCATATCCAGGTAAAGGTTATGATATTATATTAATTGAAAGCATGTTATTGGCTTTATGAATAGTGACATATCATGTTGCCTAGTAAGTGGCATCATATGAGATTGATAGGCTGTAAGAGCCATAAATCACATCAAGGTCATGATGATTAGATGACTTATGATGAGATGATTAAGAATTGATATCCATTTGATAACTGATGTGATTTAGAATTGATACATTTAGTATTCTTCTTATATAGCAGTGTTTTAATAGTTAAATGCTTGGAAACATGCTTGATGTTAAAAGAATGATGAAATGTACCTAACTAATCAAGTATAATCATATCATGTAGAGCCCTGATCATAGATCCATCATTGTCAGAAGCTAAATGATGGTGAAATAGGTTTTCCTAAGGGAACTCCTGGATCACATACTTTTGAGTATGTGGGGGAATATGGATGTGAATATCCTTACATCCTAGTGTAGGAATTGATATAGATGTTCCTTAATCTATAAACCCTTCACTATATGTTTATGCTGGGGTGATGTACAAAAAATCTCCCGAGGGAATCTTTATATACCGCATCGATGAGAGATAAACAAGAGATCTTTCGATGGCGAAGAGAGTACAGAATGCCACTGTGACTCTAATAGCAAAGTGCCAGAATACCCTGGTAAGCTATCTTAGTAGAGACTTGAGATGTCCTGCATGTTGATCCTCACACTGACTGAGGAAGATGAGGTCATAAGAATCCGGCTCTTTTGATGACCTATGTATGATACCGATGCGACTTAGTAGTGATCGGTTGGAGTATGAGCGGTATACCTCATCTCCGTAGGGCATAATAATGTTTGTAAAACATAACCAACCGCGTAGTATAACTGCTTAGGTTGAACTACGAGAAACAATGATTGATGTTACATTGTTTACATTAATGATCTGTTCAAGTATTTAGTATATATGTTCTTCATATGCTTTAATGAAGTGATTGCTTAAGTAGAAGATGCTTTACTCATTATCAAACCTACTGTTGAATGATTTAAGTTATCTTGCTTATGTTATTCCTTAATTTCTATAACAAAGCTTCTGCCGGAGAGTTATAACTCTCGCTGGGACAATTATTCAAATTGTCTCACTCCGTAGGTTTCAAAATTTTAGGTGGACTTCGAGGACGGAGAAACCAATCCGAGGGTGAGAAGTATCAGTAGCAGCAACACCAGGGGCAGCAGTGAATCTCAGGTGGAGATACTGATTGTCAAGACATATAGTTAGTTGGTCTTATGTCGTCCTTGTACTCTCAGGTCCTAGAAGTCAGTAGGTCTGAGGTTTTTGGCTTTAAGCCTCGAGATTTTGTATCTAGATGTATATGATCACTCGAGAGGTGATTTTACAATGATGTAAACTGTTTATCTTGTTTACAATAAAAGAGTTTTATAAATTACCGATCTCCCTTAAAAAAATTTAATTTCTAGTGATTTTTCATAATTCCACTGCCAGTTAATAAACCGCTTCCGCTTAGTTTACTTCGTGATTTATGGTTCGGAGCCCACAAATTAGTGGTATCAGAGCTCTAGGTTCGCCGAGTCTACAGAGACACAGGACTTAGGATGTCGAGTCTATTCTTAGTGTTTTCCAGTATATCTAATAGTGTCTTCTGCTCCTCAGGAGAAGAAGATAAGTAAGGATGTCTGGACCACACGAGGAGTATGTGGCAGAGAGTAGTGTCGCTGCACCCCGAGAAGGTGCAAGGAACCTAGAAATAGAACAACCTGTACCTGAGCCACCTCAGTTTAACCCAGTTGACATGGAGAACCCAGCTGTCCAGACTATGTTTGGGCAGTTTATGACTACCATGACACACATAACAGATAGAATGCCTATGCCTGCACCTAGGGCACCTGCCCAACTTGAAGGGCAAGGTATCGGTAAGACGTTCGAGTGACTTCATCATGTCAGAGCAACCGAATACTTTGGAACATCTGACCCTGCAGATGCCGATCTGTGGTTAACCGAGCTTGAGAAAGCCTTCAGAATCCTGAACATTCCAGAAGCTGAGAAGGTTAGACATGCTGTCTATCTTCTCAAGGGGAGTGCTGGTCATTGGTGGACCATGGAAGAGCAGAAGAGGCCTAATGTGGAGGTTGCCTGGGAAGTCTTCTGACGAGAATTTATCAATAGATATTTCCCTAAGACGTTCCTGGATGAGAAAATCTCTCAGTTCGAGAGGTTAAGGCAAGGTTTGATGAACATTAGCGAATACAAAGTTAAGTTCATGGAGTTGATGCGGTTCTGTCCGCACATGGCCGCTACAGATGAGGAGAGGATAAGACGGTTTGAAAAAGGGTTGAATGCTGAGTTGACTACTCCCGTGTCTACCCTAGAGAATCGGGAAAGGTTTGCTACCTTCGTTGAGTCAGTCTGAAGGATAGAGAGATCCGTAGCAGAGAAGAGGCAAACCCATAAGAGATATCCTCAGTTCCAGGGATCTTCATCTAGAGACTTCAAGAAGCCTAGATTTTCTGCACTGACACCACCACCACTTAGACCTAGTGCTCAGACACAGTGGACACAGAGTAGAGGTAGAGGATGAAGCCTACCACTACAAGGAGCTCGCATTTCAACATCGATGTCGGTCACAGGACCACCAAGACCACAACAACTGGAGAGAAGTTGTTACATCTGTGGGAAGGTGGGACACTTGATGAAGGACTACAGGGCTAGACCTGCAAGTGTGACACAACCACAAAGGCAGAGTCAGCAAGGATCCCAGAGGAGGCAGTTTTAAGGAGTAGCTAGAGGACGTGGACAAGCATCCCAAGCTGGATCGTCAACACCGAATCAACCTCAGGCGACAGCAAGGTTCTATGCAATGAACCCACCTGATGTAGTGATCAACCCACAGGTAGTGGCAGGTCAGATGGAGTTGTTATTTTCTGATATGTCTACATCCTGTGTTGTATCTATTTTGATTGACCCGGGTGCTACACACTCCTTCATCACTCGAAGAGTGATTCGTAACTGCAATATGACAGTTAGTCATAGGGCAGATAGCTTGTTACTTGAGACTCCGTTGAGAGGGTTTGCTGTGTTGCAGGAGGTTTGCTCTTCCTGCATCCTCTTCTTTTCTAATCATCGCATTCAAGTGGACTTAATACCACTTGAGATTCAAGGATTTGATATAATCCTTGGGATGGATACCTTGGAAAGGTATAGGGTTGTCTTGGATTGTGAATCCAAGCAAGCTGTTTTGCTGATGAGATCAACACATGGATCTTTCAAGAAGAGAGAAAGATTCTACCCACCTGTCTTGTGTCAGCTATGGTTGCTGAGAAGATGATGAGGCAAGGATGTTATGCATTCTTGGCCCATGTGGTAGATCACTACAAAAAAATAATGATTTAACTACAATTTTTCTAATTACATATATTTTATCTGTAGTCAAAACTACTTGTGTTTACACAATACAACAATGTAAATAAAACAAATGTAGTCAATAACATGACTATACTTTAATTCGTCTTTCCGTTTCAAACCAAATTCACTTCCCTCTCGATATTCATCTCCCGCACTCTCAATCCATTTTCCTCGTCAATAACGCCTCCCCCAATTTCACCCTCTACCCCCTCCCTCCAATTGCGGCCTGCACAATTTTGTCGTTTCTCCTCCGCAAACCCCTCCACCCCACCCCCGCCCTCACGGCAAACCGTACTGTACAATTTTCTCCTCACACAGGCTATTGTCTTCTCAGCGCCCACTTCCAAATCATGGGGATGCCGACGGTTGCTCCTCTGGTTAGCAGTTCTGCACAGAAGTTTCAGGGGTGTCTCGGGGTGCTCTTCTTCTCCGAGGCTCTACCTAGCATCTAAGGGTGCCACATGAACATGATCTGGAATCCTCGTGCCCATAATCTTGACAATCTGCATCAGTTTTCTATCCATGGTCAGTCTTCGCAGTCTCGTCTCCGACCCATTTTTGTTCGTTTTCATCTCATATCTTCTTCAAAGGGTAACTACTGGTTTCACCAATGTCGAAGAAATACATCTACTAGTAATATATATTATCAATGTAGATCCTGACATTGAGGTTATATGTAGAATAACCTACCAAATGCACCCAAAGAACCACCTACTTCGGACGTAATATATTATTTATCGGATACTTGTTTCGTAGGTCAGATATTGATAAAATATTCTAAGATGTCGGTGACGTAATAGAATATTATCGAGGTTGGATATCAAGCCATTGCACACTAGAAACTAGCAATTATATCTAATAAAAAACGCATATGATTTTCAAAATTGGTTCGGTTTGCTTCATACATGTCTCCTTAGAATTGATGATACACTTCACTTCTAGATTTTGTTTGATCAGAATTTCGATCTAACTCAAGTTAACAGTCATGTCCAAGCATCCGTTATAAAATGTTGGACAATATATATTCTGGTATGTCTCATCCTTTATTCTTGTTTGAAATACTTCAACATAACATATTAACATATTTTGTTGTTTAATGAACTGTCGCCAATGATTTAATTGGTGAAACAACCAATCTAGTGGATCATAAGACCTTCGATCAGTGTCACACAACTCATATGTTTCTGTTTGAATCCCCATTTTTTTACCATCTTTGACCTGCTCACTCTGAGTTGTCGGGATTAGTAAATATTTGAAGGCATTATCTTCATCTTTTAGTTTCGTTCATGGTGTCAAGCTTTATCATCCAAGTCTACTGCATGAATCTGAATGATGCTTCTGACTTATTTGAAATGACAATTACGAGGGTGTTAAATTCCAGTGCATATGTCTAATGGATCCCATCAACCAATACGCCCATTGACTTATTTTATATTTTGTTACGTTGCTTAGCTTTGACAAATTAGCATATAATGCCATACGTAGAAGTGGCTCATGTCAATTTGTTCCAAGCAACATACTTCTTCCGTAAAAGATAAAGAAGATTTTGACTGTTCAGTCAACCATGCACCTACCAATTTTGTTAGGGGTTGTGCCAATAATCGTCTCAATGGATGAATAAAAAAGTGAGGAGAAGTTATGCCATCAAAATTTCCCTCTATAATTTTTCTGGTACCGTAGGTTCAGACATCTCTGTTTTCCTCTTATTTTTTTCTCCCATTAAGCTTTTAGGTTCTCATTTGATTTATTGATATTAGCAGATCTATTTTTTTAGCTGAATATGAATCTTTGCCTAAGACCTGTCACAGTTGTAGAAAGATAGGTGAATTACATAACAACTGCAAGACATCAGTTCCAAATGCACCTACATGACTACTACAACAACAAAATGATGATGCTAGTGTTATGTGTTAGCAGGAATGGAAACAATTCGTAACAACATGATGATGCTAAAAATTTAATGCAACCGCAGTGGTGACACCAAAAACAACGATCAATGGAAGGAAGAAAAGCTCACACAATCCTGTATAAGGGCATCTCTGCCTACATCTAGCCACCTAGTTGCTACGATGTAACTATGTTGGGGTGATGTCTACCACAATGAAAGCATGCTTCATAGTCTCTCGTACTATATCGGATACATGTCTGAAGTATCATTATACCCTTTCCTTCTTTCAAATCACATTCGTATTCCTAGTCGTTATAATATAATTGGCCTACTCTCTAGTCTTTTTACATGTCTAATGTTGTCTAGTATTATCTGCAGACCTGTGATGGTTGGGCTAGAAGAAATGGACACTGTTGCTTTTTTGCAGTCAGGTATCCCAGTTAAATTGATGATTGTGTTTGTCGATAAAATAAAGCTCTTAGTTAGTCTTGATGAACATCCAAAGAAGCGTGTTGTCGGCCAAGAGGACGCTATTAGTGCCATTGCATGTGCAGTTAAAAGATCATGTGTTGGATTAAAGGTTTCAGATAAGCCCAGTGCAACGATTCTTTTCTTTGGTCCTATTGGAGTGGGAAAAACAAAGCTCAAAAAAGCTTAGCGGACAACTACTTTGGATCAGTACAGTTCTTTGTCATTCAATTTTTTTTTGAATAAATAGAACTGCTTCAGTGTCCGCGTGAAACGGTAGAAGGCCACATTTTCACCTGAACATATCTAACTTTATTTTACCTTGGAATACAACATCCTAGGAAATTGCAGTGGATTTTAATTGTAATCGTCTCCTTGCACAAAGTCCTAATATACTTATTATCATGTTGTAGGAATCAGCGATGTTAAGATTGGATACGATTGAAAATGCAGAATGCCATACTATAAGCAAATTAATTGGATCTCCCCCAGGATATGTAGGCTATGGGGAAGGAAGCAAATTGACTGAGGCTATCTGGAGAAGACCATTCACGGTCATATTGCTGGATGAAATAGTGAACACACTCTGACCAGTTCAATATCCTCCACATTTTTGAGGATGGGTAACTCACTGAATATAAGGTATATCTCGTTGGTCTTGACAGTTTTTGATGTCATTTTACACTAAACTAGTTTGACAGTCAATACTTATTAGTAACTGCACTGCTTTACCCACAAGAAATAAATGGTAAGAATAACAGTGTCCTTCATTTGTAATAGAAGAAACTTAATATGCTACTTTATGTTCTCTAGGAAGAAATAGGCTGAATGCAATCTTGTTTATACTTGTCAGATTCCTAGAATCCACATTCGTTGGTTTTGATTCCTTCATTACCAATTTGAGACAACGCAAACGCAAATGTGACCAGCCAATTTTCTAAATAAAGTCGGCCCATGCCCATATTTGTTGCCCACATTCCTCCAATGATGATGTACCATCTGACTGTGGAGTTGGGTACCTTTCTGAAGCGCAAAGGGGAATAGGATATAACTTACAGTCATGGTAGTTTCTACAGTGAGCTGCTCGAGTAGATCGACACCATGTACAAATAATTAAACTGGAACTCAAAAAGTGGGTGAGGCACATGCCTCACCTGACCTTTATGTGGCTCTGTTACAAAGGGTCCCTTGATGAAGAGAGCCCCTTCAGAAAAACCATACACCCAACACTATGTTCTCTCTCTCTTTACACATTTAGTATGACTCAACCCTTGTAAATCAAAAAAATATGAAGTCCTACATGGTGGTGGCATGTCCCTAATGCTACAGAAGAAATAGCAATCAGTATGACCACTCCCATAAGCTGCCAATTCCCTAGCAACCCTGTTAGTATCTTTTTCGACACAAGAGGTAAGTGTGTTGATAGTTAGATTACTCCTAATGACATACAAAGCTCTTTCCATCTTCCAAGGCCAAGCATGAGAGTTTGAGAGAGTGGCTACCAACCACGTGCAGTCCATTTCGAGAAGATTTAGCTCACAACTTTGGGCCTTACGCAGATTAAGACCATAGATACAAGCTAGAATTAATAGCCTCTTTAATAGAACAACTAATCCCCGACGCCGAGAAACCCCAAAGTATAGTCTCATCAAAGTTTCTCATAATTCCCCCTACTACAGTATCACTGACTCTGTTGCTTCGTTGTTTCCATCCTATTGATGCTATGTTTAGCTTCACTTGTCCGTCCCTAGGCTTTAACCAAGCAATATCCTTGTAAACATATTGCTGGATGTGAGGATAATGTATCCTGTGAAGCTTCCATAGCTTGTGCTTCTTAGCAGTGCCCCTTGCGCCAAGAAGATGGTATGCGTGGTCATAAGATTGAATTTGTGAAGGGCTTGCTTCCATATTCCCAAAGGATTGATCTTCTTCCCTTCAAATCTGCTGTTATAGCAGGCTTTCCCATACATCGTGCGAAGATAGGAGTAATGTGTCGCTTGTGCCCAACATTTCTTAAGGATACCAATCACATGATGGTTATTGTCACCCTACACTTGCAGTAAAGCTTGTTCGCACATGCTTCTAAAATATTAATGGGGGTAAAATGACAATTCGAACAACATCCCATTCACTATGTTGCAGTTCTGCCTATCCAGCTTGATGTATCCTCATGCAATAATGAGGTTCTTTTCGTATCCAAGGTAGGAATTGTTAAACTAAGATGCATTGTAACGATTGGTCAGTTATCTACCCAAATTTAAAAGTTGTTATGATTCTTGTAGTAGGATATCTTGCTTTTTTTGCGATGGAGCAGGTGATTTTCATTTTGTAATAAATATCTTAATGTCAAGACTCACCATTAATTCTATTATCTTTTAGTCCTAAGGAATCATATCCCATTACTCTTCTGGTTGCAACTATAGTCATGGCCTCTCTCATAGCCTAAGGTTATAATCAACTCTTTGAATTTATCTTTTCATAACCCCTAAATGCAAAACCATGTAGTTCTTTGTAGGTGTTCAACGTAATGCCATTACTACTAGATGATGTTGACAGTAAAAACACAATTCATTGTTGATAAAATAAATTCCTTTACGAGCATAGCATCATCATATGCCATTTTTCTTAGCTGGTAAGTAACTGTTAGCACCTCAAGAAGGCATTGTGGTTCTAAACATTGTTCTTCAGGAATTGCTTCTTCGTTGGTGATGTTATACATTATGCAACACCATCCTTCTTGCAACTACCACAAATCTCTTTGTTTGGGAGCTATAGGTAGCATAAATGTGGCTTGATAGGCCCATATAGAGAATCCATGTTTCTAAGTGATGTTCATCACCTTTTTATGTGTAAGAAAAAGTATATAGGGTCAGAAAATGAAGTTAAATATAATTGGGTGATGTGTATGCAGGGAATATATTGTTGCATACATGTGACGTGGTTTTCTACTGCACTAACAATGATGCCATTATAACTCATATATAGCTATGTTTTGTATACATTCTGATATGTATAACTTTTAGCAAGGCAAATTGATCATTCACTATGACCTTTTTTGCAGGTCAGGTTATTTGATGCAAAGAATGATTGTAGAGAACGTCTTCGTATCACATCTTCATCCTAGACAAAATAACCCATTGCATAACCTTGATTGGAGTATCATAAACTGGTGTTCATGTACATGTGAAAGGTAAACTATGCAATAATTTCATTGGTTTGTTCCGGTACACGTCATTTTCTCAAAATTAGTGTCATACTCTCTTACCTTCACCCGCATAACACAAATTATGTTAACTACAGGTTAAGTTATAGCTGGCTGTCATATCTCTTATACAAGAGCAACTACCACAACAAAAGGAAGAGAGGACAAAGGAATTATCCAATATATAGTCTCAGATTCACAAAATATGTGCTAAGATATATGGAAACCTCAAATTGGGGACCGGGTGGAACTGCCAGTTGTTGATGAGAATGATTTGTCTTTCAATAATCTCCATGAATATCAATATCAACTACAAGAGCTTCCTATGGCCAATAAGAAGCAAAGCACAGAGAAGTTCTTTATTTTCAATCAAGAAGCAATACCTTAGCAATCTTTCTCTTCTTATGAGTTTATCAATGTTATCATATTCGTTGATGATATAAGTAGAAGAATTAATACAAAAGAAAAATTAAGATAGAAGAAGATGCACATGATCATGTGGCATATAATCTGCAGTGGACAAAGGTAGTCAAAAGAAGATATTGTATACATGTATCTTTTTTCTTTGAATATTTTAAAACAGGGGCCAGATTAATGTCCTCCCCCATGTGTACTTGTTGTTCAAATATAAATAAAAGTATCATTGTTGACATTGTAAGAACAACTCAATCTTGATTAACATTCATCTTATTTCTTTTTGAAAACCTATCTATAATCGCAAGCAACTGGCTAGATACATAATGTCTCTTACTACATATGTATGTGTAGTACATGGTGTCTTTCACTACACACTAGCTATAATTACATGTGTAGTAAGTGGTAATTTTTGCTATACATGAACTACATATAAAAATCATAACCAATGTCATCTCTCCCTACATATCATAGCTACAAATTTAATTGTAGTCGTATATTTAGCTACAATGGAAACTACATTTTTATGTGTAAGGATGTTTTTTACCTACGATTAGGGTTACATATGAATTTGTAGCCAAAGGAATAACTAACTACAACTTTGAAAAATGTAGCCTAAACAATTAGCTACACGGGTATTAGCTTCATATTCTAAATGTAAGGATAAATGTAGCCAAAACTTTTAGCTACAAATTTTGGGGTTTTCGCTACAATTTTTTTTTGTAGTTAAAGACAATATTTTTTTGTAGTGGATACTACCATAGAGAGTCCTAACCCTGCTGAAGTTCCTATAGTCAAGGAATTTGAAGATGTATTTCCTGAAGAACTTCCAGGCGTGCCACCGCCTCGGGAAATTGATTTTGAAATCAATTTGATCCTAGATACCCAACCTATAACACAGACACCGTACATGATGGCACCTGCTGAGATGGCAAAACTCAAGAAATAACTGCAAGAGTTGCTTGAGAAAGGTTTTATCCGACCGAGCACTTCACCCTGGGGTGCTCCAGTCCTTTTTGTTAAAAAGAAAGATGGTTCAATGCGGTTGTGCATTGATTACAGACAACTGAACAAAGTAACAATAAAGAATAAGTACCCTCTGCCGAGGATTGATGATCTCTTTGACTAGTTGTGTGGTGCAACCGTCTTCTCAAAGATAGATTTGAGGTCAGGATATCATCAACTCCGCATTAAGGATAGTGACATATCCAAGTCTGCCTTTAGGACAAGGTATGGTCACTATGAGTTCACAGTTATGTCGTTTGGACTAACTAATGCACCAGCTGCATTTATGGAACTCATGAATAAAATCTTCCTACCTTTCCTCGATCAGTGTGTTGTTGTCTTCATAGATGACATTCTAATCTATAGTAGAGATGCTCAGCAGCATGAACAACATCTTCGTCAGGCTCTAACTTTGCTAAGAGAACATAAGCTATATGCTAAGTTTAGCAAGTGTGAGTTCTGGTTATCGGAAGTATCTTTCCTTAAACATGTGGTATCTGCCTTGGGTATTCGTGTTGACCCTAAAAAGGTAGAATCTGTTCTACAGTGGGAGCAGGAGAAGACACCGACGGAGGTCCGTAGTTTCTTAGGGTTGGCTGGCTATTACCGAAGGTTCATTAAGAACTTTAGTTCTATAGCCTTACCCTTGACTAAGTTAACCCAGAAGGATGTTCCTTTTGCCTGGAATGATAAGTGTCAACAATCTATTCAGCTGCTGAAGGAGAGGTTGACAAGTGCACCTATGCTTGTGCTACCTGAGCAAGGCAAAGGATACATAGTTTTCTGTGATGCCTCCAAGAATGGACTCGGATGTGTGTTGATGCAGGATAAACAAGTGATTTCTTTTGCTTCCCGACAGCTTAAGAAACACAAGGAGAATTATCCGACACACAATCTGGAGTTAGCTGTTGTGGTTCATGCTTTGAAAATCTGGAGACATTACCTCTACGGAGAGACATTCCAGATTTTCACTGATCATAAGAACCTTAAGTATATATTCTCTCAGCACGAACTTAACATGAGGCAACGTCGCTGGATGGAGTTAATCAAAGACTACGATTGTACAATTGATTACCATCCAGGGAAGGCCAATGTAGTTGCAAATGCTTTGAGTAGGAAATCAGCAACACCAACCTTAAATAGGGCACAACTAAACTCTTTAGTATGCTCTAGGAGAGATATGCTTATCTCCTTAAGGCAAGACAATGTACAGTTGAAGGTGTCATTGTTAGCCGGGTTGTTGGCTGAGATGCATATAAAACCTACCTTGAGAGAGCAGATCAAGGAGGCACAACAAGTTGATGCTGCAGTTCAACAGATCAGATCGGAGTATGGTGATGAGAAACGAGATGGTTTCCATGACTCAGATGATCAAGTAGCATGTTATCATGGAAGAATGATAGTACCAGATGTGAATAACTTGAGAAAGATAGTCCTGGAAAAAGCTCATTCTTCGATGTATGCTATGCATCCAGGGAGCACTAAGATGTATCGAAACTTGAAAGACATGTACTGGTGGCCTGGAATGAAGAAGGATGTTGCAGAGTTTGTGATGAGGTGTCCTGTGTGTCAGCAAGTTAAAGCTGAACACCAAAAACCTACAGGAACAATGCAACCCTTACCCATACCACAATGGAAGTGGGATCATGTAACCATGGACTTTGTTGTTGGCCTACCCAGGACAAGCAAAGGACATGATTCCATTTGGGTAATAGTTGATAGGTTGACGAAGACAGCGCATTTCTTACATGTCAAAACAACCTATTCTGCTGAGAGGCTAGCACAGTTGTATATTCAGGAGATAGTGCGACTGCACGGAGTTCTAGTCACTATAGTTTCAGACAGAGGTCCTCTGTTTATGAGTCGTTTTTGGGAACGACTTCATAAAGCTTTAGGCACCCAGTTAAGGTTTAGTACAACCTTTCACCCACAGACTGATGGACAGTCAGAAAAGACTATACAGACCTTGGAAGACTTGCTGAGAGCATGTGTTCTCCAATTTATAGGGAGTTGGGATCTACACCTAAGCTTGATAGAGTTTGCCTATAACAATAGCTATAAACATAGCATGGATATGGCACCTTATGAAGCTTTGTATGGTAGACGTTGTAGATCACCCCTGTGTTGGTATGAAACCGGTGAATATCAATTGTTAGGTCCTGATCTTGTACAGTAGACCACAGAGAAGATCAAAGTGATACAACAACAGATTAAGAGTGCACAGGATAGGCAGAATTCATCTGTTGATAGACGTCATAGACCCTTAGAATTCTAGGTTGGAGATAGAGTGTATCTCAAGGTTTCGCCTTGGAAGGGAATTTTGAGATTTGGAAGGAAAGGGAAGTTAGCTCCTAGGTTTATGGGGCCTTATCCAATCATTGAACGGGTTGGAAAGGTAGCCTATAAACTAGAGTTACCACCAGAGTTACAAAGGTTACACCCTGTGTTTTACATTTCTATGTTGAGGAAATGTCACCCTGATACAGAGTCAGTTCTACGACCTATGGAGGTAGAATTGAATGATGATGTGTCTTACGAGGAAGGACCAGTGTCAATCCTTGATAACATAATTAAAAAGCTGAAAAAGAAAGATATAAGTCTTGTGAAAGTCCTCTGGAATTACCGTGGTGTTGAATAAGCCACTTGGGAACTAGAGGAAGAGATGAGAAGGAAATACCCTGCTCTTTTCTCTTAATATGTTTTGTTGATTTTGGGGACGAAATCCTTGTAAGGGGTGGATAATTTGTAACATCCCTAACCTGGGTTATGAACTAACCCCCGGTGTTTTGCTTAATTATGTAATTAGATACTGATTATTATCTTTTGGAATGTAATTAAAGCACCCGAGGAACATATGTTGCTATTTTCTGTCCTTTTTAAACAATGTTGTAGTATTGTTTTGTAATACATGGACCTATGTGCAAATTACCCAATTGGAAGGGTTAACCTGCAATTTATACATGTTGATATGTTCCTTTAATGTCGAGACATCATAAGAATGAATATGATGAAGTATGATGGATTTCCCAAGCTTGGGCACCAAGATGCAGCTTGTGGAGCAATCCTTGTGCTTAAAACACTAGTTTTGGTGTAAAGTGCAATTTACCCACAATGTGGGGTGCAACTTGTAAAGTATACCTTCTAGAATATATTTTATGACTCTTGATATCATTTAGAGTAAAAATGATGAAGGGGGCACTTCATTTGATTAATCATATAATAAGGAACACCTTTGTAATTAAATAACCAAGTTATAAGTAAGGATACCCTTATATATGTGCACCTTAGTGATAAGTTGACCTTCTTTGCCTTTAGTTCTTGGATTAGAAGGAGTTTTTTTTTTAAGAAATAAGGAGGAGGGACGTTCCTAAAGAAGAGAGGGATCTAGATGTGAAAATAAGAAACTAGATGTCCTTATATGGAAGTTTCACCCAAAGATATATATACAACTTTCCTTTGCAAACAAAGGAACTTCCTTCACTTATCACCTTGCTCAAACTGACTAAGGCAGAGCCTTGGACCAGAGAAGAACGACCAAGGAAAAGCTAGGTAAGCTTGGGTCATCATCTTGCTCGAATTCATGGAGAAAGTTGGATTACAATGTTGGTTTTATGGTTTTCTCACTTAGCTTTCTCTTTCTAGCCGATCTTTTCCCAACTTTTCCTTGAAGAAACACCCTTGGTCGACCTGTGGAGCTCAATACACCATTCAAGGCTTGAATCTTGGAAGCTTGGAGCTCTAGGAACAACCTTAAGGCGGGTTTTATAACTCTAAACCTCTTACTTTGATTATGCATATCTTTGTTCTTGCAAATAGTAGTTAGTTCTTCTTCTTCCCCATCTTTCCTTGCACTCTTGCAAGCAAAACCACGAAGTAACCGACACAATCTAAGGTTGAATATGATTGGAGTGATTTACTAGGCTACTTTACCAAACGACCTTGGACCATTTGGTCTAAACGGTTTGCAAGACCGTTTGAAATCAAACGATCTTAAGACTGTTTGATTTCATGCAGTTTGCAAGACCGTTTAGATTCAAACGGTCTCCAAGACCATTTGGCAAGTTTGAACAAGTGAAGACCATTTAGACGTATGCTGAACAATTAATTAATCATCTACAAATAATCATAATCTAATTGCAAACCAATCAAAAGTTGAAGGCACTTCAACCCTCTAAACCCTAATCGGGTTCAATTGATGATTTTAAGGATCGATTTTGTTGAACTTTGGGTTGAGTGGCCCAAACGGTTTCAAAACCGTTTGGGAATCACCCAAACGGTCTCAAGACCGTTTGGTGACCACCCAATACCGTTTGGAGGTCTATGGTTAAGATAATTTAATCAATTGAAGGTCCAATCACAATAGGTTGTTGAATTAATTGAAAGTGCTGATTTGAGACTTAATTAGGGTTCAACCCTTGACAATTTGACTTAGATTTTGATGTGACTTTGGGAAAACGGTCTCAAGACCGTTTGGAGGATGTCCAAATGATCCCAAGACCGTTTGGGCCAAGTTGGGGCCCAATTGAGTGTCAATTGATGGGTTCAACTTCAATTAGACTCATGTTGATCAATGTTGATGGTTAATCGATTACAAACCCTAATTGAATTGGTTTCAACCCTAATTGGTTATCAATTCAGGGTCAATTGAGTGTCCAATTTTTTTAAGGCTAACCCTAATTGGCTCAATTGATAAGTGGTTAACATACATGAGGTCAATTAAGGGGTTCAACCTTGAAAACCCTAATCGATTGCAAGTGTTGATGCACTTTTTGGGTCCAATCGGTTTTGAGATGTTTGGACCAAACGGTCTCAAGACCGTTTGAATCCAAAGGGTCTCAAGACCGTTTGGGCTCAATTGATCTCAAGTTAATGTGGATTCATACGATCTCAAGGTCGTTTGGATTCATGCGATCTCAAGGCCGTTTCAATTCAAACGGTTTCAAAGTCAACTCTTTCAAACGGTCAACAAGTTGAAACGGTCTCAAGACCATTTAGATTCAAACGGTCTTGAGGGTGACCAAGTTCAAATGGTTTGGAATTCAACCTAACCAAACGGTCAACACTTCCAAACGGTCTCAGGACCGTTTGGATGTTGAAAATGTGTAATCGTTTGGGGACTTTAGGGTTATGATTACTTAATGCTTTGAAGGTTTAAATGGTTCAATGGTTGTTCAACTTAAACCCTAATCATACCTAAAGACTTTAAGGGGTTATATTACTAGTAGTTTGGCCCATGTTATGCTTAATAGTGAACATTATCAAGGCACTCATGAAGGGTTCAAGTAGACAACACACCTTGATCAAGTAAACCCTAATAACCATAGTGGTGATGACTTGACCTATGTTAATCAAGTTGAATTAACTTAACCCAATATAGAATGATGTAAACATCATCTAGTAGTGATAGGAGAGAGAAGGTTCCTATTATGAATGAGAATTAAGTAACATACCTTCAATGTGTAAGAATGTACATAATTAGGGTATGATCCATCAAGGTGAGATCATAAAAACCCTAATTATGATGATTAATGAATCTTAACCTAAATTGAGGACATCAATGATGATAATTTCATACATGATGATGCGATGAGCTCAATTCACTATAAAGTGAATAGTAAACCCTAATTCTAGGGTATTAACATGTAAGGTGAATAGTAAACCCTAATTCAGGGTAATGTGTTGAAATGTACAACAAACCCTAATTCCAGGTTATGCTTTTAAGCATGAATCTTCATGATTAAAGTATGAGATGAGGAATCATCATTCCTAAATCATAATAAAAGGGATTGGGTAACCCTAATTGATGTAAATAAGGGAACCTAGCCTTAGTGAAGGCATGAAGGTACAACCCCTTAATTGAAAGGTTAATTCTGCTTTATAAATTGCTGATGTGGAAATGAAATGTTTATTGTTGTCAATTGAATTAACTATGCAGGTTCTTATAATGGGATGATCATATCCAAGTAAAGGTTATGATATTATATTCATTGAAAGCATGTTATTGGCTTTATGAATAGTGACATATCATGTTGCTGAGTAAGTGGCATCATATGAGATTGATAGGCTGTAAGAGCCATGAGTCACATCAAGGTCATCATGATTAGATGACTTATGATGAGATGATTAAGAATTGATATCCATTTGATAACTGATGTGAGTTAGAATTGATACATTTAGTATTCTTCTTATATAGCAGTTTTTTAATAGTTAAATGCTTGGAAACATGCTTGATGTTAAAAGAATGATGAAATGTACCTAACTAATCAAGTATAATCATATCATGTAGAGCCATGATCATAGATCCATCATTGTCAGAAGCTAAATGATGGTGAAATAGGTTTTCCTAAGGGAACTCCTGGATCACATACTTTTGAGTATGTGGGGGAATATGGATGTGAATATCCTTACATCCTAGTGTAGGAATTGATGTAGATGTACCTTAATCTATCAACCCTTCACTATATGTTTATGCCGGGGTGATGTACCACGAATCTCCCGAGGGAATATTTATATACCGCATCGATGAGAGATAAATAAGAGATCTTTCGATGGCAAAGAGAGTACAAAATGCCACTGTGACTCTAATAGAGAAGTGCCAGAATACCCTAGTAAGCTATCTTAGTAGAGACTTGAGATTTCCTGCATGTTGATCCTCACACTGACTGAGGAAGATGAGGTCATAAAAATCCGGCTCTTTTGATGACCTATGTATGATACCGATGTGACTTAGTAGTGATCGGTTGGAGTATGATCGGTATACCTCATCTCCGCAGGGCATAATAATGTTTGTAAAACATAATCAACCGCGTAGTATAACTGCTTAGGTTGAACTACGAGAAACAATGATTGATGTTACATTATTTACATTAATGATCTGTTCAAGTATTTAGTATATATGTTCTTCATATGCTTTAATGAAGTGATTGCTTAAGTAGAAGATGCTTTACTCATTATCAAACCTGCTGTTGAATGATTTAAGTTATCTTGCTTATGTTATTCCTTAATTGCTATAACAAAGCTTCTGGCGGAGAGTTATAACTCTCACTGGGACAATTATTCAAATTGTCTCACTCCGTAGGTTTCAACTTTTTAGGTGGACGTCGAGGACGGAGAAACCAATCTGAGGGTGAGCAGTATCAGCAGCAGCAACACCAGGGGCAGCAATGAATCTCAAGTGGAGATACTGACTATCAAGACATATAGTTAGTTGGTCTTATGTCGTCTCTATACTCTCAGGTCCTAGGAATCAGTAGGTCTGAGGTTTTTGGCTTTAAGCCTCGAGATTTTGTATCTGGATGTATATGATCACTCAAGAGGTGATTTTACAATGATGTAAACTGTTTATCTTGTTTATGATAAAAGAGTTTTATAAATTACCGATCTCCCTTAAAAAATTTCAATTTCCAGTGATTTTTCATAATTCTGCTGCCAGTTAATAAACCGCTTCCGCTTAGTTTACTTCGTGATTTATGGTTCGGAGCCCACAATCACCGTGGCATTAAATAAGCTACATGGGCCTAAGTACCAAGAAAGAGCTGATAAAGCAATGTTTGTGCATTAAAACCTAGTTTTGGTGTAATGTGTAATTACCCAGAACCCAGGGTTCAAATGAAATTTACCACTTCCATAAGGTCCGTAATATTCATGGAATCTTGTAGAGGTAATAAAATGAGAGGGGCATCTCATTTGAGCTACTTTGAAGGAGAGAGAATCTTGATATTAAAATAATCAAGATTTAAGCATAAATGGAACTTTACTTCAATTTAATGCTAAAATAAATAAAATAATTGAATAACCTTCAACCAAAAATGAGATGGTTGGATTTTTTCAAGTGTGAACACCTTTGTGCCTTTTCTAGGCCATGAAAATATCTAACTTGAGTGGAAGACCACTCACATTAAGTTAATGGAAAGTAATATCCACTAAAAATGGGATATTAATATAATATGATTAAGGTGCTTAATTTCTTTTGCCTTAATTCATGGATAATGGAAGGGAATTTGGAGATAAGGAAGATAGCTTTGCATGAACAGAATTAAGGAGGAAGAGGTGGCCCAAATTTTGGAATTAAAAGATTTTTATAAGGCATTTTCTCTCTCATTGATTCTCTTATAAAACACCTTTTACCACTCAAACCAAGGACTTTTTCAGATCCACTTCTTTCCTTTGCTTGAAAAAACGTTCAAGGAAGCTAGTGACAGCAGGAATATGACCCTCAACCTGTTGGTAAGCTTCTTGACCTCCATTCATCTTGATTTCATGGTGGAAATCATAAATCAATGCATGATTTCTTCATATCTCGATCCCATCTTCACTTCTAACCATCCCTTTTCACTCAAAAGCTTGAGGAACGAACCATGTGGTGTGGAAAAGCTTCCTCCACCATTGTTGACATGAAGCTCCAAGATTTGAAGCTCAATTGAAGGCGGGTTATATAACTTGAACACTTATTCATTGTTATTGATTTCAATTTCTCAATCAACTATGCTCAATTGCTCTTCTTTCAATTCATTTGATTAGTTGATGCAATTACCATGATAATGGTAGTAGTTTTCGATGGTCTAAGGCTTGATGATGATAACATCATCTTAGGCTCACATTCCAATAGTTTGGAGTTACAAATGGTTTCAAGAGTTTGGTCCAAACGGTTTCACCAAACCGTTTGAAGACCAAATGGTTTCCAAACGGTTTGGAGGCTTGGACCCCAAACCGTTTAGAGGTGTTGACCATTTGCAAGGGTTGAACATTTGAGGTCAGACCCTAGAAAAGGTTGGATAATGATCCAAGGGTTCCAATTGATCGATTCAATATAAAGATAACTCCCCAAGTGGAAACCCTAATCGACTAAGTGCTGAAATTGTAATTGTTTAAGTTTAAAGTTTGGGTTGATTATCCCAAACAGTCTCAAGACCGTTTGGAGGTCACCCCAAACGGTCTCAAGACCATTTGGAGGTCAACCAAGATCGTTTGGAGGTCTAGGGTTGAATATGGTTGAGTAATTGAAGGGTTAGAGATATCAAATCAAAGTACAATCAATAGCTATATTGATGACCAATCCAATGATGCAAACCCTAATTGGATTTCACAAATTTTAAGGAATTATGAGGCAAATGGTCTCAAGACCGTTTGGAGGTCATCCAAACGACCTCAAGACTGTTTGAGGTCAGGTCATTTTATAATTTGATGGTGGTTCATTGGTTTCAATTGGATTAGTTCCACAATAATAACCATTGATGGTTCCTTGATTTCCAAAACCCTAATTGAAGGAGTCTTGATTATAAACCCTAGTTTAATTGGGTTCAAAACCCTAATCAATGTTCTAATTGAGGGGTGATTCTATGGATCAATTGATGAATGAATCAAGGATGAAATTAATAGTCGGTTCATGGATTAGAACCTTGAAATGGTTAAGTGTTGATAGGACTTTTTGGTCCATTCGGTTTTGAGATGGTTTGGACCAAATGGTCTCAAGACCGTTTGGGACCAAATGGTAACGGTCTTAAGACCGTTTGGGTCCAAACGGTCTCAAGAATGTTTGGGACCAAATGATCCCAAACCGTTTGGAGACCCAAGGTCATGCGGTTTCAATACTTTCTAGCTCATTCGGTTTCAAGGCAATGATTGCTTAAATGGTTTCAAGGGCAATGTGCCCAAACAGTTTCAAACCATTTGAACCTTGAGAACCCAATACTGTTTGAGGTCTAAGTAGGTAAGACTGTTTGAGGTTCAAAATGGTTAATCCATTTTAATATATAATTTTAATTGAAGATTCAATTGGTCAATGCATTTGAATACTCATGTGATTGAAGGCTCAATTGATCAAATCTTCTGGACATCCTAGAAGAGGATGAGAGAGATATTTATACATGGAACATAATCATGTATCAATCAAGCCTAACACATTCAAAATAAATGTGATGAACAATTAGGGTATGATCCTTGGTGAAGAGATCATGAAACCCTAATTGAGTTAATTGATGAACTCAAACCCTAAATTAGGGCAATTCTGAGTGAAACCCTAATCTAGGAAGATAATGTGATATGAAATTAGGGTAATGACATGGGTAACCCTAATTCATGGTATTTAATGTAAAACCCTAATGGGGATGAATAGTAAACCCTAATCATGGGTTATTGAATATAAACCCTAATCCAAGGTGATGTGATGTGAATAGTAAACCCTAATTTTAAATAGGGTGAAGTTGCATGAAACCCTAATCCTGGACAATGAAATTATGAATCATTGGTCCTAATTGAATAAAGGGGGATGAGTAACCATGATTGCTATAAGAATGGGATACCCTAACCCTGGTATGTGAATAGTGATATTACCCTTATATAGCATGGAATTGAAATATGATTGATATATCTGTTATCATGTATGCTAACCATGTAGGCATCCTGAGGTGATGAACATAGCCAGGTATGAGCTATGATGCTTATTTATTGGGCCTTGTGTGCCATAATATGCCTTGTTGCCTAGTAAGAGGTGACAAGAGAGTTAATGGGCCTCAAGTGCCAGATAAGATGCCTGTGTATCAAGTGTCATGTTTACCTTGGTCAGATGACCTGAAGGTGATGATTACCTGGAACAGTGGTAACAGTGCTCAATGATGAGCTGAGGGTTTGAATACCCAGAACCATATGTTTATGAGAGGGACTAAGATCCTAATGTCTTTTAAAGACTGAGAAGTAACTGATGAAAACATTACATGTTTCTTTTATAGCATTTATCCTAATAAGTTATGTTTGAAAACTTGACTGATGCTAAAAGGATATGATAATGTACCTAATTAATCAAATGAAAGCTATTCATGTAGTGCTCTAACCATAGATCCATCATCGTCAGAAGCAGGTGATGGTGAAACAAGTTTTCTTACGAGATCTCCTGGAGTTCGCATATTATTGAATATGTGGGGGTCGATGGGCGAAAATATCCTTACGTCCTTATGTAGGAATTGATGGAAGGTAAAACATTAAACCTCTCAATCCTTCATGCTTCCGGGATGGATGTATCACTAATCTCCCGATGATGTTAATGCCAGATCGATGGAAGTTAACATGAAATCTCTCGATCGCAAAGAGAGTACAGCCCCAATGTAGCTCTATAGCTAGATGCCACTATATCCTGGCAAGCTATGAAAGCAGAGACACAAGATGTCTTGCATGTAATCTCGCACTGACTGAGATGTGGGAAGTCATGGAAGTCGGCCCTTCCATTTGACTTTGTATGGTACCGATATTGACTTCGCAATGATCGGTTAGAGTATGAGTGGTATACCTCATCTCCTCAGAGCTTAAGTATGTTTGAAAAATATAATCAACCATGTAGCATATTTGCATAAGATTGAAATATGAGAACCACTGGTTGAAGTTATGATGCTGAGCATGTTCTTGATACATAAATGTTATTTATGTTCTTTAATTCTTTATTAAACAAGAGAGATGTTGCTTTGTCAAGTTATAACCAAAATACTTGAATAGGAATGTTGCTCTAACCTGCATAGATAGTGTTCATCTGCTTTTGAAATATGTTATTCCACTGCTCAATTTATTTCTATTAAATTGCAATAATAATGTTACGACGGAGAGTTATATCTCTTGCTGGGGAAATTTTATAATTGTCTCACCCCCATGGGATTCAACATTTTTAGGTAGATGCAGATAAAGAGGCAGAAACTCTGTAGCATAGGAAGAGCAGCAGCAACAACAGCAAGGACAATAGTAACATTCTAGGTGGGGATACTAGTTGTCAAGCCTTGTAAATAAAGTCCTATGTGTCGTCTCTGTACTCTCAGGTCCTAGGAGTCAGTAGATAGTGTTTTTATAATCAACTTGAGATTTTGGTTTGATGATACATGGAATGTCCAATATGGACCAATATGTAAATATACTACGGTGGTACTTGTTCAAAGGATTCTTTGGTAATGGATCATTTTATAAAAGGTTTTAATTTTTTTAGTGATTTTCAGTGATTCCGCTGCTAATGAAATGCTTCTGCATTGGTTTAACTTAGTTAATAACATTTTATCCGAATGGCACGTCACACAGTGTGTGCTTTTCTGCCTAGGGTGTGATTTTCCACCCATTGTTTACAAAGGTGTGCTTTTCCACCTAGGGTGTGCTTTTCCACCCATATTTTTAGGTTGAGATCCAATGTTATCTCAACCCTGATTAAAATAGTTTTAGTCTTTATTTATTACATGCACAAATTTATTTTTGTTATTATTATGGAAAAATTTTAAAGCCAAGATTTCCCTACTTGACATTCCTTAGTAGACATGCCTCATCTCTTGGTCTGATGCAATTCTCTTGAAACTTATTTCTGTTGACATCCTTTAATTTGACATTGTTCTTTTGGAAATTTCTAAAGTAATGCCCAACTTTATTTATTGCACATACTCATCATTCACTGACACACTTTTCTCTTTGATTTCTCCTACCCTGGATGTTTCTTTCAACCCACGTAGAGGTTGCACATCCTGAGGATTGGGAGATAGACCGGGACACCCAAATTTAGCTATTGAGAATTTTTGAGATGAAACATTTACTCACCACAAACTGATCCAAGTAGTTTAGTCTT
>OY856414.1:410725100-410770100 GCA_963693085.1 Alisma plantago-aquatica
TGCTTTGGATGAGCTCAAGGGGACTTAGAAGCAATAGGAGGACGAGCCCCAACCTGTTGGTAAGCTTATTGACCCTCATTCATCTTGATTCCATGGTGGAAATCGAAAATAAATTATGGATTTCTTCCTATTTCGATCTCCTCTTCAATTCTAACCATTCATTTTTACTCAAACTATGAGGACGAGCCTTGGAATGGTGAAAGGAGTTGCATCCACCATTGTTGACGTGATCTCTTGGAAGATCAATTGGAGGCGGGTTTGATAACTTGAACCCTTTTACATTGTTATTCAACCATTAATCTTGTAATTTCAACGATTCCTTCATTATCTTGATTAATTGCTGGTTGAAATTGATTAATTCATGAAATAAGAAGTTGTTAGAACTTCAGGGACGAAGCTTGATGATGATGACATCATCATAAGAACACACCTCCCCAAATATCTTGGGCAAACAGTTTGGAAGTTGGAACCAAATGGTTTCACCAAACCGTTTGGTGATCAAACGGTTTGCAAACCGTTTAGGAGCAAACGGTTTCAAAACCATTTGGGAATCACCCAAACGGTCTCAAGACCGTTTGGGGATCACCCAAGACCGTTTGGAGGTCTGGGGTTAAGTATAGTTGACCAATTGAAGGTCCAAAGGTACCAAATCATATTACAACCAAGTGCTGATGTGTTGATCAACTCAATAGACCAAACCTTGATGAAATTTCACTAGAATCCAAGGGTTGGATGGCCAAACGGTCTTCACTGACTTGGCCAAACGGTCTTCACCTACTTGGCCAAACGGTATCAAACCTTTTGGAGACCTAGGTGATTTTAAGGTCAAGTTATGTTATGCAATAGAAGGTTCAATTGGTTAGTCCAATGGAGAACCTAATGCAACTAAAGGTCCAATTGATTAACCTAATTGAGTACCTATTGCAATTGAAGATTCAATTGGCCAATTCAATTGGATACCCTATGTAATGGATGTCCAATGTGATTGAATCTCTTGAGAATCAAGATGATGAATGATACATTGATCCAATGTTGATTAGTGATGATAATCAATGAAGGTAAAGTTTGAAACCCTAATGGTACCTAAGTGATTAGAGCCAATTAAGGGATGAACCCTAATTGTTTGTAGAATCAATGACTTAGTACACTATGTTAATCATAGTTGTATGTACTTGATTGAAGGGTTGATGTGACCTAATCGGATTGAGATAATGTTAATATGAATTCATACATGAATATGATTCATGAGGTGATCTCCTGTAGCACGACCGTGTAAGGTAGCACGACCGTGGTGGCTTCACTTTGCACGACCGTGCAAGGTAGCACGACCGTTCTTGGTTGCACGGCCGTGGTGCTCTATGCTTGATTTAGAGGTGATTTGAAAGTGACCTCATATGATCGTATACCTTGATATGATTATAAGTCCAATATAATTGGATGAAGGATACATAAGATATGTGATGAGAAACCCTAGTTGAGGGTGTATCATTGTGATTGTTTATAAGCAACTTTATAATAAAGTTATGCCTTAAACTAATATAAGTCCATATCATGTGAGATAGCTGTACAATTCTAATGAGTGGCCTTTGCATTATATGCTAAAGGTAAGAGATTAGTGATGGAATGTATTAAGAGGGAAATACCTTAATACAAGATAAGGTGGATAACTCAACAGAGTTTGAAATGATGAGAAAGTGATACATCAAGATATGATAGTTATCACATTCAAAATTTTAGGTTTTATATGCCTTGATGTACTTCAAATCCAATATAATTGGGTAAGAAACATATGAAGTGTGTTATGCAACTATTACAATGAAATGTAATGATTTGTTACACCTTGATGAGTGTTAATTAATGTACCTTGAGAATGGGGTTAAGCCCAAATGATGTGTATGATATAATCATACCATGATGAGGATGAGAAATGAACTCATACCTTGATTTGATGATCATTAATTCTATATGATGAAAGTAATGTTCTAGAATAATCAAATATGATATCCTTGAATGCCCCAGAGGTATGGAATAATGTATTAAGGGTTGGACATATAATGAGATCATGAAATCTTTATTAATGAGAAATGGGGAACCCTAACCCTAATTTGGGTAAAGGGAATGAAAAGCCCTATTTGATAGTAAACCCTAATTCCTGGTAGAGGAATAATGGTGTTACTATTGCATCACATGATGTGATGAATATCTTTTATGACTGTTATCATGCCTAATAACTATACATATATTATGAGGTGATGTATATAGCTAGTTTGAGCTATGACATTTATATAATAAATGTTGATTGGCATTATGTGCCCTAATGTTGTTGTTGCTTAGTAAAAGAAGCAATATGCATGGACTTTTATGAGTCACATGAGTAAGTTGTTACCTAGTGAGAGGTGACAAGATATTTCATGGCCTTGTGAGCCAGGTGTGATGCTTGTGTAACAAGTATCATGAATGCCTTGGTCAGATGACCTGAAGGTGATAGTTACCTGAAAAAGGTATAATAATGCTCAATGATGAGTTAAGGGTTTGAATACCCAGAACCATATGATTATGGTGATGAGAATGTGAAGGGATGAGAATTCCCTGTATTGAAATGAGGGACTGAGTTCCTAGGGTCTTTGAAAGACTGATAAATATCTGATAAAAGTAGTACATGTCTCTTTATAGCATTGTTGTAATAAGTTATGTGTGAGAACTTGGCTGATGCTAAAAGAATATGAGAATGTACTTAATAAATCAAGTGAAATCTATTCATGTAGTGCTCTGACCATAGATCCATCATCATCAGGAATACGTGATGGTGAAACGGGTGCCCACGGAAAAACCCGGAGCACGTATTTTGAATATGTGGGGGTAAATGGGCGAAAATATCCTTACGTCCTCTTGAAGAGATTGTTGGAAGGTAAACAAGAAACCTATAAATCCTTCATGAATGTGTCGGGATGGATGTATCATGAATCTCCCAATGATACTTAATGTCGGATCAAGGAGATAAAAAAGAAATCTCTCGATTGGCGATGAGAGTGCAGTTGACGCTGTAACTCTGTAGCGAAGGTGCTAGAATACCCTGGCTAGCTAGTTAGTAGAGACACGAGATGTCCTGCATGTGGTCTCGTACTGACCGAGACAAATGAGGTCATAAGAATCCGTCTCTTTTGATGACCTATGTATGGTACCGAGGCGATTTCATAATGATCGGTTGGAGTATGAGCGGTATATCTCATCTCCTCAGAGCATAAGTGTGAGTGTAAAATGTAAACATCTGTATAACATGTTTGATTAAGGATTGAATACGAAGATTCATTGGCTGATGTTGCATTTCTTTGTGCATTCCTTAGTAGTTAAATGTTAATTATGTTTCTTTATATTCTCTACAAAGTAGACAGATGAATTACTTATCTACCATGGGTAGATGCAATGACCTCCTTGAGAATGGAGATTATCTTATTCTGTTCTATGATGAATAATTCTGCCTGATAATGTAAAAGTAACCCCTGCTCAGTTTTAATTTAATAAACTATAATAATAATGTTTTTGGCGGAGAGTTATATCTCTCGCTGGGGCAATTTTCAATTGTCTCACCCCCGTGGGAAACATTTTTAGGTATGCATGGAAGGCAGAGCAAAAAGCCTAGAATAGGGAAAGAGCAGCAACAACAGTAGGGACAACAATAAGATCTCAGGTGGAGATATTGTCTGTCTAGTCATATAGATAGTAGTCCTATGTGTCGTCTTTGTACTCTCAGGTCCTCGGAGTTTTAAATGTATCAATCTGAGTTTTGGCTTAGTGCCTTGAAGTTTTTATAACGCCTGTGTATATGTGTTAACAGGGCAGTCAATGTTGTAATCCTTGAAAAGGAATGGTACATGTTGTGTACTTGTAAACCAGGATGAATTTGGAATACTTTGGTTCATGGTTAAAGAGTTTTCCTGTGAATGGATCTCTTTGCAAAAAGTTTAAAATTATCAGTGATTTTCAGTAATCCGCTACAAATAATTCGCTTCCGCATTAGTTAATCCTATTTTCACGAGACAGTCGTTTCAATTAGTGGTATCAGAGCCAGGTTCGCTGAGTCTACAGAGACATAGGACTAAGGTATCGAGTCTGTGATAGTGTCCTCCAGTATACCCTATAATGATTTCTGCTTGTGCAGAGAAAGGGTAAAAGTTAAAATGACTGGAGAACACAAGGAACACATTGCTGGGAGCAATGTTGTTGCACCAAGAAGAGGTGCAAGGGATCATGCAAGAATAGAATGAGTGCATGAGAATCCCCATTAAGACCTAATCAGGATAGAGAATCCTATGATTATACTCTTGTTGGGAAGATTGGGACAACAGTAATGCATATAAGTGGACTGGATACTAGCCTTACGATCTAGGTTATCAGTCCTTAATATAGAAAGCTTGAGCTTTAAAAGAGTTCCTGAATGACTTAGTCATGTTGGAACAAGGGAAAATATGGAAAAGATTAACTTATGGCAAGAAAGTAGACTTTGCCATGAGTTTAGTCAGATAATAAATTCATGATGACAATGCTCAAGGAAGGGCAATAAGCTGAGAAGTAGGGAATGGTCTCTATAATTCTAGAGACATTTGCTTAATGGTTTTGAAAAACCAAGTTTTTGGTACTAATAGTGCAACAAATGCCTAGTGTGCCAGGGCAATAGTCATTAAGTAAGTGCAAAGGTCTTAACCTTTCACCTGTAAGATCCCATGGCTTAGTTTTTGCATCAGTAATAAGACTAATAAGACCATGATATGAGGAAAAGGTATGCTATAAATGTGTACATGTTGAGTACACTAAACCCTTTTTGTTATAAAAAGGAGGATTGTTGATTTTGTTTTCCCCATTGGTTGCTATATAGGGAAGAAATGATGAGAACTATAATTTGAATTCTGTTCAGTATTCTTTTAAATTCTCTATATTGATCTTACCTCTATGAAAGAGGAAGAGGTATAGAAGAGATGCCTGGATAAAATCCAGGGATGTTAAATTTTATGCTTATGATAAAAGCAAGGAATATGATAGCATGTAAGTGCATACTACTTGATCTCAGTACTTGTAAACCCTGGCCAGGTATACAACTATTGATGATAAAGTGAGTATGGAAACTCTTAGATTGATATATTTTTGATTGCTCTGATCAAGCAGTCATTCTGAGACAATCTAATGAGTATCATGAATTTGAAATATGGTATTGATAAATGTATCATAACTTAAGTACAAGAAAGAGGGATTTGATATGATTTCAGATCATTATGTATATATGAGGAGGTAAAAGTATGACCCTCATATGATGAGAAAGAGAACAAGGGAAGTGATCACTATTCAATAAAGTTGTAAATATGATAAAGATCTTTTCCCATAATGAGGAAATGGGAGTTGTGATGAGATCATAAGATGCTCATGAACATGTTAGAACATAACAAAGAAAGGAATAATGTTATGTGATCATCCTTATAAATTCCAATGCTAAAGGCAAGGAACCTAGGATGAGATAAAGAGTAAATGGTTCATAAATAGCTAAAAATACATGAAATAATAAGAGGAATATGAATCCTTGTTTTCTTTCCTTTCAGGGGCATGGCAATCAAGTGGGTCTTAGGACACCTGATGTGCATAAGATAAATATGTTCATGTGAGGGATACTTAGAAAAGTATCAGTTATCTTGGACTTTGGCTCCAAGAAAAAGACATATGTAACAAGTAATGCCTCATACTGAAAGGAATATGAGAATGTGATATGTTCCCAACATATGTGATTGATACCAAAGTAAGAGATTCTGGTATCTAAGAGTTATTAGATGGTTTAGGTTGGCTACCTAGAGTGGTCAACTATGAAATCAGTCTGATTATATAAAATGATATGAACATCATATGTTAGGGGTTTATGCTTTGCATAAACATGATATAAATAAGGAATGTAATATGTCTCTATGAACAAGAAAAGTGTTATGTGACACAAAGTTGACTCCACAGTCTATGATAAGGGGACAGTGGAGCATGTGTCTTGTGTGTTGATTCTATAAGAATCCTGTAAGGAAACACATTCTGTTGAACAAAGCTTTTTGGTGTCTCCATAATAAGGAGATGTTATGTGAATATTAGATAGTATGATGAATGAAATACATCTGTCTTCCTTTATCTGGATTTCAGGGATGAAATCCTTGTTAGGGGTTTATAATTTGTAACATCCCTAACCTGGGTTATACTCTAACCCTAGGTGTTTTTATTAAGAAAGATGATTATATGCTTAATACTATCTTATGAAAAGTAATTAGGGCTCATGAGGAGCTTATGTTTCAATTTTGGTCATGTTTGGACAATGTTGAAGCAATGTTTGCTTATTTTGGACTAATGTGCAAATTACCCAAGTTGAGGGGTTTAAGTGAAAATTGTGCATGATAATATGTTCCTCATATTTTGAAGCATCATGAGAGTGAAAATGATGCTGAGGTATGGCTTATGGAAGCCTGAATACCAAGAAAGAGCTGATAAAGCAATATATGTGCATGAAAACCTAGTTTTGGTGTAATATGCAGTTTACCCAAAACCTAGGGTTCAATATGCAATTTACCACTTCAAAATGGTCCCTACTGTTTCTTGGGATCATGTGGAGCAGATAAAATGAGAGGGGCGCCTCATTTGAATTAAGTTGGAGGAGAGAGAATCTTGATATTAAAATAATCAAGATTTAATCCTAATTGAAACCCTAATTCAATTTAGGGAAAATGAATATATTAATTAAAGAGCCTTCAAACAAAATGTTATTGGTTGAGTTTGAATAAGGATAGACGTCCTTTTGCATAGATAAGGCACGAAAATATCTAAAGGAGGTGAAACTCCACTCACCTTATTATAAAGGAAAGTAATATCCACTCACATTATGGATATTACTATTATATGATTAAGGTGCTTAATTTGCTTTTCTTTTAATTTGAGGATAATGAAGGAGAATTAAAGGCAAAGGAAGGTGCCTTCGTACACAAGGGAGTGAGGGGGTTTATGTGGCACCAATTTGAGAGTTGAGGGAAATTAAAAATGCTTTCTCTCTCCTCAATTTCCTTTACAAAAACTTCATTTCCAAATCAACTGAAAGGATTTTTCGGCCCTTTTTTCTTCCCTTGCTTTGGATGAGCTCAAGGGGACTTAGGAGCAACAGGAGGACGAGCTACAAACTGTTGGTAAGCTTATTGACCCTCATTCATCTTGATTCCATGGTGGAAATCGGAAATAAATTATGGATTTCTTCCTATTTTGATCTCCTCTTCAATTCTAACCATTCCTTTTCACTCAAACCATGAGGATGAGCCTTGGAATGGTGAAAGGATTTGCATCCACCATTGTTGACGTGATATTGGAGCTTGGAAGCTCAATTGGAGGCGGGTTTTATAACTTGAACCCTTTTACATTGTTATTCAACCATTAATCTTGTAATTTCAATGATTCCTTCATTATCTTGATTAATTGTTGGTTGAAATTGATTAATTCATGAAATAAGAAGTTTTTAGAACTTTAGGGACGAAGCTTGATGATGATGACATCATCATAATCACACACCTCCCCAAATATCTTGGGCAAACGGTTTGGAAGTTGGAACCAAACGGTTTCACCAAACCGTTTGGTGATCAAACGGTTTGCAAACCGTTTAGGAGAAAATGGTTTCAAAATTGTTTGGGGATCACCCAAATGGTCTCAAGACCGTTTGGGGATCACCCAAGACTGTTTGGAGGTCTGGGGTTAAGTATAGTTGACCAATTGAAGGTCCAAAGGTACCAAATCATATTACAACCAAGTGTTGATGTGTTGATCAACTCAATAGACCAAACCTTGATGAAATTTCACTAGAATCCAAGGGTTGGATGGCCAAACGACCTTCACCTACTTGGCCAAACGGTCTTCACCTACTTGGCCAAACGGTCTTCACCTACTTGGCCAAACGGTATTCACCTACTTGGCTAAACGGTCTCAAACCGTTTGGAGACCTAGGTGGTTTCAAGGTCAAGTTATGTTATGCAATAGAAGGTTCAATCAGTTAGTCCAATGGAGAACCTAATGCAACTAAAGGTCCAATTGATTAACCTAATTGAGTACCTATTGCAATTGAAGATTCAATTGGCCAATTCAATTGGATACCCTATGTAATGGAGGTCCAATGTGATTGAATCTCTAGAGAATCAAGATGATGAATGATCCATTGATCCAATGTTGATTAGTGATGATAATCAATGAAGGCAAAGGTTGAAGCCCTAATGGTACCTAAGTGATTAGAGCCAATTAAGGGATGAACCCTAATTGTTTGTAGAATCAACGACTTAGTACACTATGTTAATCATAGTTGTATGTACTTGATTGAAGGGTTGATGTGACCTAATCGGATTGAGATAATGTTAACATGAATTCATACATGAATATGATTCATGAGGTGATCTCCTGTAGCACGACCGTGTAAGGTAGCACGGCCGTGGTGGCTTCACTTTGCACGACCGTGCAAGGTAGCACGACCGTGGTAGCTTCCCCTCGCACGACCGTTCTTGGTTGCACGGCCGTGGTGCTCTATGCTTGATTTAGAGGTGATTTGAAAGTGACCTCATATGATCGTATACCTTGATATGATTATAAGTCAAATATAATTGGGTTAAGGATACATAAGATATGTGATGAGAAAACCTAGTTGAGGGTGTATCATTGTGATTGTTTATAAGCAACTTTATAATAAAGTTATGCCTTAAACTAAGATAAGTCCATATCATGTGAGATAGATGTACAATTCTAATGAGTGGCCTTTGCATTATATGCTAAAGGTAAGAGATTAGTGATGGAATGTATTAAGAGGTAAATACCTTAATACAAGATAAGATGGATAACTCAACAAAGTTTGAAATGATGAGAAAGTGATACATCAAGATATGATAGTTATCACATTCAACATTTCAGGGTTTATATGCCTTGATGTACTTCAAATCCAATATAATTGGGTAAGAAACATATGAAGTGTGTTATGCAACTATTACAATGAAATGTAATGAGTTGTTACACCTTGATGAGTGTTAATTAATGTACCTTGAGAATGGGGTTAAGCCCAAATGATGTGTATGATATAATCATACCATGATGAGGATGAGAAATGAACTCATACCTTGAATTGATGATCATTAATGATATATGATGAAAGTAATGTTATAGAATAATCAAATATGATATCCTTGAATGCCCTAGAGGTATGGAATAATGTATTAAGGGTTGGACAGATAATGAGATCATGAAATCTTTATTAATGAGAAATGGGGAACCCTAACCCTAATTTGGGTAAAGGGAATGAAAAGCCCTATTTGATAGTAAACCCTAATTCCTGGTAGAGGAATAATGGTGTTACTATTGCATCACATGATGTGATGAATATCTTCTATGACTGTTATCATGCCTAATAACCATACATATATTATGAGGTGATGTATATAGCTAGTTTGAGCTATGACATTTATATAATAAATGTTGATTGGCATTATGTGCCCTAATGTTGTTGTTGCTTAGTAAAAGAAGCAATATGCATGGACTTTTATGAGTCACATGAGTAAGTTGTTACCTAGTGAGAGGTGACAAGATATTTCATGGCCTTGTGAGCCAGGTGTGATGCTTGTGTAACAAGTATCATGAATGCCTTGGTCAGATGACCTGAAGGTGATAGTTACCTGAAAAAGGTATAATAATGCTCAATGATGAGTTAAGGGTTTGAATACCCAAAACCATATGATTATGGTGATGAGAATGTGAAGGGATGAGAATTCCCAGTATTGAAATGAGGGACTGAGTTCCTAGGGTCTTTGAAAGACTGATAAATATCTGATAAAAGTAGTACATGTCTCTTTATAGCATTGTTGTAATAAGTTATGTGTGAGAACTTGGCTGATGCTAAAAGAATATGAGAATGTACTTAATAAATCAAGTGAAATCTATTCATGTAGTGCTCTAACCATAAATCCATCATCGTCAGGAATAGGTGATGGTGAAACGGGTGCCCACGGCAAAACTCGGAGCACATATTTTGAATATGTGGGGGTAAATGGGAGAAAATATCCTTACGTCCTCTTGAAGAGATTGTTGGAAGGTAAACAAGAAACCTCTCAATCCTTCATGAATATGTCGAGATGGATGTATCACAAATCTCCCAATGATACTTAATGTCGGATCGAGGAGATAAAAAAAAAATCTCTCGATTGGCGATGAGAGTGCAGTTGACACTGTAACTCTGTAGCAAAGGTGCCAGAATACCCTGGCTAGCTAGTTAGTAGAGACACAAGATGTCCTGCATGTGGTCTCGTACTGACCGAGACAGATGAGGTCATAAGAATCTGTCTCTTTTGATGACCTATGTATGGTACCGAGGCGATTTCGTAATGATCGGTTGGAGTATGAGCGGTATATCTCATCTCCTCACAGCATAAGTATGATTGTAAAATGTAATCATCCGTATAGCATGTTTGCTTAAGGATTGAATACGGAGATTCATTGGCTGATGTTGCATTTCTTTGTGCATTCCTTAGTAGTTAAATGTTAATTATGTTTCTTTATATTCTCTGCAAAGTAGACAGATGAATTACTTATCTACCATGGGTAGATGCAATGACCTCCTTGAGAATGGAGATTATCTTATTCTGTTCTATGATGAATATTTCTTCCTGATAATGTAAAAGTAACCCCTGCTCAGTTTTAATTTAATAAACTGCAATAAAAATGTTTTTGGCGGAGAGTTATATCTCTCGTTGGGGTAATTTTCAATTGTCTCACCCCCGTGGGAAACATTTTTAGGTATGCATGGAAGGCAGAGCAGAAACCCTAGAATAGGGAAAGAGCAGCAGCAACAACAAGGACAACAATAAGATCTCAGGTGGAGATATTGTCTGTCTAGTCATATAGATAGTATTCCTATGTGTCGTCTCTGTACTCTCAGGTCCTCGGAGTTTTAAATGTATCAATCTGAGTTTTGGCTTAGTGCCTCAAAGTTTTTATATTGCCTGTGTATATGTGTTAACAGGGCAGTCAATGTTGTAATCCTTGAAAAGGAATGGTACAAGTTGTGTACTTGTGAACCATGATGAATTTGGAATACTTTGGTTCATGGTTAAAGAGTTTTCCTGTGAATGGATCTCTTTGCAAAAAATTTAAAATTATCAGTGATTTTCAGTAATCCACTGCAAATAATTCGCTTCCGCATTAGTTAATCTTATTTTCATGAGATGATCATTTCAATCATCATCATCCTCCTCATCATCATCATCACTATTTTCGTCATCCTCATCATCATTGTAATCATCATCATCATCGTCGTCATCATCCTCATCATCATCATCCCACATCATCATCATCATCATCATCATCATCATCATCATCATCATCATCATCATCATCATCATCATCATCATCATCATCATCATCATCATCATCATCATCATCATCATCATCATCATCATCATCATCATCATCATCATCATCATCATCATCATCATCATCATCATCATCATCATCATCATCATCATCATCATCATCATCATCATCATCATCATCATCATCATCATCATCATCATAATCATCATCATCATCATCATCATCATCATAATCATCATCATCAATCATCATTATCATCAATTATTTCTCCGTCATGAATATAAAATAACCCATGTTGTTGTGTGTTGTTAGTACTTACATTTATATTACTTTTTCTCAACATTTTACATTGTTGTAGGCATAATGGTTTGGGCCTCTACCCCAATGTGACTATTCCCAGTTGAAGAATAGTTGGACATCATTCTAGATGATCGTTCATTAGCACAACTCACTATACCTAAACATTGGCATTATCTAAATGGAAGACGCTACACGGATGGTGAAGTGACCCCAAATTTTGGAACTTCAACATCTGTTATCGAGGTTAAGTATGATGCTGATGGAAATCTTGTATCCACATCCAGTTGGTGTGAGTGGGTTGGGAAGATGCTATTGGGCCATAGTGACAAGCTTTTTCTTTGACTGGTTGGCCATAATACCATCAAGGTTTGGATAACCAACATCAACAACGAGACACCTAATCATCTGGTCCGATTTGAGTACTCAACAGGGGATATCACATATTTGGACTCATTCAATGAGGAGAGCACACCTGATTTCCCTTCTATTCCTACTGTCGGTACCGTCCATTTCCCTATCACCATCAGTTCATATTCGTCTAACAATAATGAGCTCTACAACACAGCAACATCAACAAAGTAGATCCAAGCTAACAACAAATTTACTTTCCCGTATATGCACATGTTTAGGGGTACAACAAGCCCCCCTGTTTAATTAGCTATTGAGTCATATTATTTTCTAAACTTTGTTGTCCTAATTAGTATTTCGATAACTTATTCAACTTTGAAAGACGATGTCTGAATGCATTTTTTTGAATTATCTTATCTATATACATGTGTTTGTGAAGATGGAATGAATGAATGTTTCTGTGTGTGTGAATGTCAAAAGAAAAATGAATGGATTGAACTACATGGTTGCTAAATGTGTGTGAATATGAAATGTAGGAATGAAATGGAACTACAAGTTTCTACACGCATGTGTGTGATGAATCATATTTGAAAATTAAATGTGCTTATTATACATATATGCATGAATCATATGATCCATATAAAATATATAATTTGTATCTTGTCAATATTTGTAGGTTTGTGGCATGTTGTTGGCTGAAATCAAAGGGATGTTGTAAACCTACCGTTCAAAATTGAACTACAGGTTCTGCATCCTGCTGACTAGATGGACAGCAGGCCTGGAACTGATAAGAAAAAAAACATCGGCGTCAGTTAAATACCAAAAACTGACAATGAATGCTTAATTGTGTCGATTATTTGCTATTAACTGGGGCCTATGGTCTGACTGCTGGCGCTTTTGGGTTAAATTGTAATCGGGAGTGACTTTCTGTCATCAGTTATGTAACCGACGCTGAAGGAGTCTACTTTTAGTGTCACCCACTTGAGTGTCGCTTCAAAGCTGACGACAAAAGTCTTACTTAACTGACACTAAAGATGTTATCTGTACTAGTGTCATGTGATATAATATAGTATAACCATGATGGCGATGATATGAGGGCATCAGAACTCTAAATCCTAAATAGTGAGGATAATGTTAATTTGTAACAATATATATTAAGATCATGGTGTTAAACCCTAATTGCGCTAAAACTCATACAATATAATCTTATAACCTAAATTGGAGATCAAAATCGGATTCTTTGGGTCCTAGTTAGTATAGGTGCAAAGCTTTTCCTAATAGATAATATTTGCTATGCCAATTTGAAACAAGAAAGGAAAATTCCAAGTGTGCAATACTTAAATGAATCAGACTATAGTTGGATTTAATCATATTCATCTGTCGTACATTTGATTTCTCATATACTTATACAGTCCGTGTCACGGTACCTCTTCCCGATCCAGATCAAACTCTGAGGTTTGGGTCATTTTAGTTCATCATCCTCATCTGCTTCCCTATTTCAGTGGGACTCCACAGTCCACTGCTTTTCTTCTACTTCTTCCTCAATTTTGTCTCCCATATCTCCTCTTCACTATAGACTCTCTGTCTCTTCGTGTTTCTTTTGGGTGGTCAAGCTGGATGAGCTTGATATTGACATCCCAGTCGACTCTCATTTCCTCGTTCCCCGGTTCTCGATGCCCACCATCGATCACATGGCAACTCTTGAAGCATTAGGAAATGCCAAAAAGGGGAAATATGAATCATACCTTAATAGATGAAAGCTCCGGACGTCCTATCCTATAAATGTGTGCCCTAAAACATCTGCAGAACTCTTAGGAATTATTTGGAAGCATATTCAAAAGGCCAAGCGCCCCACACCTATTTCACCATCTCCATCTACCTGTGGTAAGCTACTAGACCTCATTGGTGTTCTTCTGACCTTGAAACAAATATTGGACTTGTGTCTAGATTCGGTAGTGCCTAGCGAATCTTGTGCTAGTATCAATTTAACCTATTAAGGTATGGTTTATCTTTCCCTTTTTTCCATTTCCTTTTGCTTTTTGAGTTGCCATATGATCGATGGGTCTTGCACCTTGTTTACATGTGGCTTTCCACTCTATGGGTTAGTTCCAATCTCATGAGTTGTTCTAGCTCTTCATCTTAATTGTGGTATATGTTCATCTGTACCCAAATCTCATGCACATATCTTCCATGGTGGAGGCTCGGATGGGTTCTCATGACCCCCTCCAACCTCCGCCTTGGATTCTTGGGATAGGCGAGGGACAAGGTACCTAAAGAGTTTAGTATCACGTAATGATTTCCAAGGTTTAAGCTGGTTGTTTCCCACCTAGAGATCTATATATGCTAGTAGTTCTCCCCTTGTGTTGATCAATCAAATGAGGAAGAAAATGGTTTTGGGATTTTTACAAATGTACCCTTGTGTTGATTCCAATAAGTGTCACACTTTAGTGAATATTTCCGTCCTTGTACCTCTTTTTTGGGGGGGGGGGAATATCAAGCCTAGGCTTGATTACAACAACGCCTCTCTATTGGAGGAGTTATCTAACTTAACATGGAATAGGGAGGGAAAGACTTTGAGATCTTCTTCATAGCTACTGGTAAGAAAGGAAGGGCAGGAATCAATATGGAACATTGAATCTGGTTGCTTCAAATAATGTTTATCCAGAAGGTCAGCAAGGGTGTTCAAGTTTCTTTTCATATGAAGCTCCACCTTCAATGGACATGTCTTCCAAAGCTCCTTGATTGATTAGATGAGGAGACTATACTTGGTTGGAGGTCTTAATAATCCGTTCATCCAGGTTATGGCCAGCTTTGAGTCACTCACAATGATACTCATGGGAACTTGATTATTCTTTGTGTAGATCATGCTTTCATTGTGTGTAGCTCGCCTCTCACGGGGTCCAAACCCCGCATCGAGGAGGTTGTTCTTCCCGTCCAAATCCCTTTGTTGTTCTGCATGACCAGACTATTAGACATGAGGCCACCATTAGCATTCACTATTGTGTCAACACTTAGAATGAAACTATCTGGTTGTATCCCGATTCAAGTTGTTGTACTAGTAGCCTATTTGTGGAGAGGACCAATAGGAGATATGAAGGACTAGGTTAATTGTTGTTGACTCTACCCAACAACAAGTGGATAGCACTGCGAGAGGCTTTGAAGAATTCTCAAATATGAAGGCATTGTGGTTTTTTCAGAAAATCCAACAAGAGACCGTGAAGAGGACACCCTAGCCTTATGAATTTTTCAACGTCTTTAAATTGTATCCTAACCATGAGGAGGGAAAATCCATGGGGAAGAAGTCAGATGCATGATGGGGTAGCAGAAATTGCCATGTTCTTCTTGCATCTCCACAATCTCATATTACATGTGTTGGATGTGGCAATTTTCTTCTTCACCCTAAGCTCATTTGTGAGTAGTCTATTCCAGTGAATTAACCATAGATGAGATTTCACCTTGTGTGGGAGGGACATTTCCCATATTGTCAAGAAGTGACCAACCCTCGCATTCGTTGTTGTCACATGCTAATTTTTAAAACCTATAAAGAACATGATTAAGTTACTGATGAAATCAATATAGGATTGATTTAAAAGGGTCCCAACCAATTTTCATGATATTTGGATTTAAGAATGGAAAAAGGGAATGTAGAGGGTGTTTTTTGTGCAAGAGACTATTTTGTAATATCCTCAAAGTCTGAGAATTTGATATTTAATTTGATGATATAATTGGACAATCATAGTAGAATAATGGAGAGAATATGACAAATCTAGTTATTGGATTGTGAGCCCTAAACCTAGTTTAGGTCTTTGCATTAAGTATAAAGTAATATTGATCACATGTGTCATACATGAGCTCTAATTGAGAAATTATATTGATTTAAGATTTACTTTCATAATTGAGTATACGAATAAGCTCATGGATCCTTTGAAAGTCCAAGGAATGGGCCATGTACCCTAGAGCCCAATTATAGCCCAATTGAGCCAATTAGGATTTGCAAATGGGTCCTTGAGGTACAAATTTAAGAATTTAGTATATTGTGCTCATGATAAATATTTGAGATATTTTATGTGATGGAGAACTGGGACATAAGGTTATATAAGAAATTTCACATACTTTTAATTGATCTAGTGGCCTGGGTAATTAAATTTAAACTATCCAATTTTTACTTATAAGATAAGTTTGGAATGTTTATCCTTCCAGTCTTAATCTACTTTCTTGCCCAAATAAAGATGTTAAAAAGACAATGAAAATCCCAAAGTTTGGGATTAAATAGGTTCATAACATAGTTTATACAATTATTTGTAATATTTGGACTTTAATACAAAAAATAAAAGAAAAAGAGGGTTGTACGGCTCGACTCCAGTCCGCAGACCAAAGAATCGGAGCCCCCTTTTTACGTGATCCTAATAGAGTCCTCAAAGGGGAGGATCTCATAGAAAATCCATAGAAGTAGAGGCTATAAAAGCTTCATTTTGTGGGACTAGAGGGGGCGACGAGTTCATATCTAAGGTTTTGTTCAAGATCATGAGAAGACAAAGGATAAAGAAGGAGAAAAGGACATGAAGCAGCCATGGAGGTTGTAATGATTGCCCGTTTAATGATCCTTGATATCGTCTATAGAGACCATGGCGACAGTGCTACCCTTGCTAAGAAGGCTCGGAAGAAGGTGGGGGCTAGGCGATGCTTGCGATCTCGAGGCTAGGGAAGTGGAAACCTTGTCGCTAAAGATCATCCTAGGCGGCAACAGTAGAACTATGTAAAATAGATTCGTGCACCTATGAGAAAGCAAAAGGGGGAGCCGATTCGTCGGGCTGAGGGGGAACCATATCATGTTGGATTTGTGACCCAGAAAGTAAGGAAAAGGGACTGCATGCCACGATCCTTTAGATTTTGACCCAACGGTAGGGATTGATTAAATTTGAGGTGTTTTCAAAAATTCATATCTTAGGATAGAGAACTCGTATATTAGAAAACAAGGTGTCTATGGAAAGCATATGATGTCTAGTATCATGTAAAATGTTTGAAAAGGGTTTTTCAGATGTTTGATAATTATTATACTTTGTTTTTTAATATATAGGAGATTTTAATGTTTTAGGCATTAAAAATAGAAAACGACTTTCAAAACCAGTGAATATTTTACCTAAGGTGTGTTTTAATATGTTTAACATGATTCCAAGTCCTGATCTATCTGATTTGTAGTCTTACCTAAGTTTTGATGTAAACTGCAATAAGGGTATTTCACCCACTACTTGACCATGAAACTTGATGAGATTTTTACCAAAACCCTAATGAGCAGTTTTCTTACTAGTTTTAATGTTTTGGTGAGGTTTTTTGCCTTCATAAATTAGTATTTGATTTTTATACCTAATAGGATATTATGTGAAGTGTTTATGCGTATTGACTAGATATTATATTACAAATATGCTTAACTACTATGAAATAAATTTTTTGAACTTCTATCTTAGATTTTGACTAAATCACAATAACTATAGATATATATTTATATTTTTAAAGTTTTCTCTTCGTCATGGATCAATATGTTCACATATTAGTACATTATGTGATTATTATAACTTATTTGAGTATGAAGTTTATAGTGATTATACAATGTGATTATAGATACATGTCCAACACCAAGATTTTATGGTGGTTTTAGATTAGAGTTAGTTTTAGTTAAATAATAACCCTAATTTAGTTTAGGAGGTTAGAGTGATGGGGGTTGAGATTTAAAAATAGAAAGATGGATCTTACACATAGACTTACAAAAACTTGTTGATGTCTAGGTGATTAGGTAATGGAACAAGGAATCAAGGACAAATTAAAGGAATCATCAGTACCAAACAAGGTGAGTGGGCCATGTCCATTGAATTTCATAATTATTATGCTTCAACCTACACCTTTGCTATAAAGTAACTTTGAGATTATCTTACTTTCAAGCATTCAATTATTAATGGTTAGCTCATATCCTATAATGATTTTAGTTGGACTTTGTTCAGATGAAGGTATGTTGAGAAGATATCATAGATTTTTGGTATTCAAGCTACTGGTAGATATTTAGTATTTAGTCAGTTCATTTTAATTCTCAAGCCTTTAGGCACATATGTCATGTATCCGATATTAGCATCAAATTAAGTCATCATGTTAAATCAGAGTTTTTGTTTAAGAGCCATCTTATTAATAAGAATACCAGATTTAGATTCAATTCAAAGTTTTAAGAGTAGGGATTCAGATTAAAAATTCAGTTTATCAAGATTTTAGTCCCTAATAGAATATTTTCAATGCATCAGTTAAGTAAAACAAACTTCCTGAGATATTCATATTATATTTACAATCAAAATTCAGTACATATTCAATTATAAGTGTTCAGTTTTAGTGTAAGACAAGTTTAGATTTAGAAATCAGTAATTTCAAATTTAAGATAATTAAGTCAGAACCTTCACATAAGGAATTAAATGATAATTCCTCATTCAGTTAGTCTTGGGATGATTCAGAGGCATCTGTTGCCAATTCAAAGGAGAATTTAGTCCAATTAAGAGGTACTTTGGTACCAATTCAGGGTGTAGCCACACCAATTCAGAGACACATCAGTGTCATTCAGAGACATGTAGTGCCTTTTAGAGGTACTTCAGTACCATTTCAGGGCGTAGATACACCAATTCAGGATGACTTATCATAAAATGGTGGTAACAAATCAGATAAAAGAGATAAACAAAAGACACATCAATTCAGTACAAGTTTACAACTTTCAGATACTATTTCAACTTTCAATTATTGTATATTCATGTTTATCTAATTAGAAATTCAATGCCACTTAATCTAACCTAGGTTTCCCTTTATGCATGGCCGGGGACAAGATGTCTGTAGGTACAAAACTTCAGGATATAACATAAAAATATGATGTGATGAAAACTTTAGGAGGTTTGCCTGGTCGGGTGCCATCTACACGATCTGGGACTTTTAGACAGAGTACATGTTTTATCATCATGTATATAGTATTTTTATAAAGTTTGGTGTATATAAATTTATTTTCTTGAAGATTTATGAGAATTTATTTCATACACAGTCTATAATGGTTATTGTCTATTATTACTGTTATGTATATCATGTTTGTGACACTCCCAAATTGGAAAAAAAAATCAGCCTTTTCTTATGTGATATGAAAATCGAGATGTTATTGTTGTGGTGTCAGTGAGTAACCTATAGGTCGAGCTTGTAGAAAGGTTACCATCATTGGTGAGTAGCCATACCAAGTTGTCATGGCCATAGTGGTCCTTAGGCGGGGGCATTTGGAGGATGTCCTCCCTAGAGGACGATGTGAACCCATATTGAAGGAACTCAGAATCCCAAGAACCATCCTCTTTCACCAAACATGCAGCCTATAAATCTTTCATGTCATTTAGTATGGAATGTTATGGATGGAGATGGGGCACATTAGCCATCACCGACTCAAGAATCTTTCCACACGATTGTATCCAGCCTTCCTGGAGTTGTTGAGGATGAGGGGAAGTGAGGCCTTGATGCTTCTCCAAGAAATGAGATCCCGTGGGATTTCCAAGCTTTTGATTTGCATACTTAGCTTTCATTAGTTGAATCCATGGAATAGGTTCATTATGAAGGAACTTCCATGCCGATTTCATGAGCAAGGTTGTGTTGAATGCCCTCACTTGTCTGATGTTAAGGCCCCCTTGGTTGCGACCCTTTGTCATATGCTTCCGGGCGACCAAGTTCAATATCCTAGTGGGTGATGAGTCATTCCAAATGAAATTCTAAATGATTTGGTCTATCTTGTCACAGTAGGACAAATGAATCTCAGTGGCCTACATAGTATGACATGGTTGAGATAGCACTATCGACTTTGCCAAGGTTGTTCGACATGCTAAAGAGAGGAACCCGTTTTGCCATTTTCTGATTTGAGAATGCATTTTTTTAATAAATGATGAAAATGGGCCTTTCCCTTTCTTTTGTGTATGATGGGCACTCCTAGGTGCCTTCTAAGATCAATCTTTTCTTTGATTTTGAACTTTCTATAAATGTTATTCCTAAGCGACCTGGGTGTGCTAGAAGAGAAGAAGATGACGGATTTTTCTTGTGATAGAGATTGACCCGAGGCATGACTAAAGTGGTAGAGGCAACACTGAATAGACTTTAGTTGCTGGAGTGAAGCCTCATCGAAAAAGATAATGTTTTTGGCAAAAATTAGATGAGCGAAAGAAAGTTTCTTTCTGGTGAGGGATATAGGTTTCCAACTCCCGTTGCTGACTTTAAAGGCTATAAGTTGGCTGAATCTCTTCATGCATAGCACAAAGATGTAGGGTGACGGGGGATCCCCTTGTTTGACATTACAGGAAGGCTTAAAGGAGTCAATTGGTTCGCCGTTCCAAAGGATAGAGGTCTTGTCTGAGAGATGATCTACATGATTATGGAGACAAACTTCTCTGGGATTGAAGATATGCAAAGTGTGTCCTCAATGAATGACCAACTCATTCTATCAAAAGCCTTCACAAGGTCTAGTTTCAAGGCTGGTAGATGTTTTTGACTTTTCATGGACTCCATAGAATGTATGATTTCTTGAACTAAGTGGATGTTGTCTCCGATTTGACAACCCAAGAAAAAACTAGACTGGAATAGTGAGATCCAATCATTGATGTGACTAGGGGTGAGAAAATAATGGTCTAGATTGTAAAACCGGACTGGTCAGTTCAGTCTGGTCCGATCCATAATGAGTTCGGTCTGGTCCATGGTCTGTAAATTTTGGTGAATTTGGTCTTCAGTCTGGTCCGGTCCAAAAACGGTCTGACCGTGGACCTGACCGTAGACTGACTTTTATGTAAAATACATGTATATTTGTCGGTATATTATGTAACAAGTACAAATAAAGTACACATATAAGCACTAGTAGCGTAAATATTTTCTAATAATGTTATATAATTGTTAGAAGTAACTAATATTAGCTACTTTTTACAATTAAATAAGTTGTGAAAAAAGTAAAAAGGCTAATTACGGTCCAAACGGTCTGGTCCAATCCTACCTCAAAACAGTCCAGTCTTACCTCAAAATGGTCCAGTCTACGGTCCATAAATTCTTACAAAATTGGTCTTCGGTCCGGTCCGGTCTGGTTCTGGACCGATGCTCACCCCTATATGTGACACTCTCTGCCACACAAAGTAATATTTCTCAAAACTGAAAGAAGAATTATTACTAACAACAAACATGTTACTGAAAAATACTAAAAATTAAAATTGATTTTCATAAAGCATCCTCATCAGAAAAACTTATTGTACAAAGGTTCAGAAAACTTGTAAAATATAACACGAGGTATTGTTCATACAACCAAATTCATAAATATCACTGTCCCATTTGCTAACTGTTCCACTTACATATACATGAACATCTGCCAACTATTTACAACAAAGGGCACTCATACTAGAAACCTCGTGATGACATCGTAATTACAAACATATCAAAAACACCCCCAAGAACTGAGTGTACATGGACGACTCTAGGACTTTACACCAAAATACATGGAACAACACACCCAACCTTATCAACTAGTATCCTTCTTGTTGTTGCTCTGTCTCACCTACATGATCTCTACCTCCTCGTGTACATCCACCTAAAAGATGTGGGAAAACTACGGGTTGAGACCCAAATCTCAACGGGAGATATAACTCTCCACTAATGCTATTATAGCACATGTAAACTAAAGCAGTAGATACAATACTATGCAAGGTAATCAAATTTAGTGAAATGATATCTACCTAATAGCTGATGCAATTTAATCCATACTAGGCACTTAGCACTGGAAGTAGATCAATTAATAATCTAAGAAGGAATACAAAGAACATGTATATATTTTCTACCAATTAATAAATAATAGAAGCAAGGCAAGGCTTCAACCAATGTTCTCATATTTGGTCCTATGCAAATGTACTACACGGTTGATTACATATTTTATTATGCCCTGAGGAATTGAGTCGTACCACCCAAATCCAACCGACCACTTCTAAGTCGAAATCGATGCCATACAAGGTCTATGGAAGAATCAGAATCCACAACCTCACCAAACCTCATGGTCAACACACGAGTACATCACAGAGACATATTATTCAACTACAACCAATAACATATAGTCAAGTTGTGAAACTCCTAGTCCGGCTTGGTATAGGTTACGATGCTATTGAAACTAAGCTACAGCCCGTAGCTGCACTCCTACCAGGGTACAACCCACCCCAATCTTGTGAAACCTCATAAGAATCATATCACTGAGCTATGGCCCACAACCACACTCCTGTCGGGGTATGGCCCACAGCCAATCTTGTGAATGCATATACTCAATGGTATATGACTCCAAGCCTCCATTGAGGAAAGCCTATTTCACCATCCAACATGTGTTGACACTGAGATGGATCTATGGCACAGGGAAAAACTACATGAATTACGTTCCACTTGATTAGTTAAGTCAATTAAGTGTCATTTAGCATCAATCAAGTTATAATGTACAAAGCCATAGTAAACTCTACAAAGATAAGGTCATAGTACAGTTCCAAAAGATATAAACATATAAGGTGTGAAATTATCACATTATTCACCACATGATGCATGTATCATTTCCATTCACAACAACATCATCATCAAATCCATATGCTATGGGATATCAATCCCTCAGCTCCTCATGGGAAATGTAACCTCATATTGGGTAATAAGCTATTTCCAGGTCATAGGACCTATTCTCATCATTCATGTAGTACAAGTGCCTCAACATGCCTCATGAAGGCTCATTCCACCTGTATCATATCATAATAACCATATCTTTCACTTAGCTATGATTATCAACTCACAACACCTATATGGTTAGGAATTTCACAAAAAAGCAGATAACATCCTAACACATGCATCATAGACATCCTAAAAAAGGGGAACAAATAGGTTGCATTGCACATTATTAGGGTTAGGATTCCTTATTAGCTGATTAGAGTTCACAAAGCTAAGTTCAACAACCAACACCAAGTTCATTACCTCCCATCATATTGGAGTATATTAGGTTTAAGGAATGATTGATTAAATATTAGTCCAAGCAGCACTTTTCATGACTTAATCATTACTCATACGATTACATCATTGGGTGTCCAAGCATACCCTCAAACCACCATTATCATCATGTATCGACCTACCATCAACATGGTGTCTCGGTCTATCATCATCATGGTGTATCAGACTAACATCAACATAGGATATCGGCCTGACATCAGCATAGGATATTGGCCTAACCTTGACATGGTATGTCGGCCTAACAACAACATAGTGTGTCGGTTCTAACATCAACATAGGATGCCAACTTATCATCATCACGGTGTGTCAGTTCACCATAAACAAGTTGTGTCAACCACTAACCGTCATGGGTTTCAACTACAGTGTAGTTAGGGTATTAGCCACAATCCATCATGGATTATAACTATGGCTAGAGTGTCAGCCTATCATCACCATGGCACGTCGACCCAACATCAACATGGTGTCTCAATCTATCAACACCATGGTGTGTCGACCTATCATCAACGAGGGGTATCAGCCTATCTCCAACATGGTGTGTCGACCTAACATCAACATGGTGTCTTGGTTTATAAACATCATGATGTGTCAGGCTATCATCAACGAGGGGTATCGACCTATCACCAACATAGGGTGTCATCCTAACCTCAACATGGTATATTGGTTTATCAACATCATAGTGTGTCAGCCACTAACCATCACATGTAACAACCAAGACTAAGGCGTCGACCACAAACCATCATGGGTTGCAACTATGGCATAGCTAGGGTGTCGGGCAAAACACTACATGTAAGGCCCCTGAACTTGCTTAATGAATTGAATAAGCTTAATTACCATAATTTAATGCTTATAACCCTGATATAACCTTGTGATATTCTTTGAAATCATAATACAAGCTTAAGATTCAAAATTTGTCCAATTTGGACACTGTTTAAGCAAGTTATGCAATTTTATGCACATTTTGGACTTTTATGCAATTTACCCAATTAAGAGGTTTTATTTGCAATTTATCAATTGAATTATGTTCCTTGGATATTCTCTCATCATTATTGATCTTTTTAATCCATGGGGAACCTATTTAATCCTTGGTTTGAAGGTATTTTCTCTAAGGGTATTTTAGGGTTTACCCCTTCACGGATGAGCTACCTTTAGTAGTTATCAACTAATGAATTATGTGATTGGCTGGAAAATTCGACAAAGGAAAGCTAAGAAGGTCTATAAGGACGGTGGGGTAGCTTCTTGTGTGTGTTTTTGTATATTCTTAATAGTTTAAGGCCATAGAAACATTGGGAAGCTACTTTTACACCTCATGCTTGCTTCCATCCTTATCCATGGGATATATTTACCTCTTCCTTGCCCAAGTACGAACCTATGCTTGCTTTCTCTTCCCTATAACCTGGAGCAATGACTCCACTCTGTTTTTCTGTGGAACCAAGTTCTCTAAGGTAGAATACAACCTCTTTTTGGAGAAGAAGGTCTCCTAGAGCTCCATTTAGCCCTACCTAGGGTTTCCAAGGTCATCTTCTAGGGATTTTGACCAAGGAAAGTTATTTTCTTCCTTCCTTCCCCGTTTATCTTGTTTTTATCCTTCCTTAGAACTTCCTCCAGGTCATAACCTTGCTGTTCCATGGTAGAAATTGCTCTAAAACTCTAAAACCCTACCTTTCTTGCTCCTCATGATTAGGGTTTGCTTATTTGATGAAGAAAGGTGCTAGATGGACGAGTTTATAGTTTATGTTTGGATTTTCTACCCTACCTGCTCGAGGTTGCTTATGTTTGGGGTTTCATATTCTCATTATAGGCAAGTTTTATAACTTGCTCCATGTTTATTGCTTACCATAAGCTTTCTAGATCATGTTCTTGCTTGAAAATGATGATATATGCACTAAAAAGCTATGCTTGACTTGGATTTCAATTTTGATAATGTTCCCTATTATGATTTCAGTTCTAGATGAACCTGTGATAATTTTTACATTATTCCTAAGGTATAATATGACTTAGATCAGGTTGGTTTGACAACTTATGGTGCTAAGCACCTATCAACCAATGGTCAATTTAGGATTTTAAGTTGATTTCTTCTATAAACCCATGACCCGATGATGGTACCATTAAAACAACCCTATGGTGTTGTCTTCATGATAATTGATGGTGGTAACCAAGGGTGTAAACTGATTTTCACCCCTTATGTCATGTTTTGTCCTAATTAAAAGCCTAGTGATTAACAATTAAGTACCCTAATGATGCTGTCAATCAATGGTGATATTAGTTTGATATTTGATGTTGATTAATGAATATAGTGTTGATATAGCAACCTATGGTGACTTAATGGTAACTAATGATGGTGGATCAGGTATCCAAAACCTATGGTGAGTTAATCATACAGATGTAGCATCAATTAAGCCTTAGACCAATGGTTTCTTGGGTAACTTGATGCAATGGTCAGACCTATACTGTAATTGATGGTTTTAATATATGAACTTGACACAATGGTCAAGATATAATGTTTATTCCTCCAATAAAGTGGAATGATGGCTAATGTAATATGTTGGTCCTAATAATGTTATTTAGATGGTTTCCTTTATATGATTAACTTAAGGATCTTACTGGTTGACAATGGATGGCTTGTTTTAAATGAACAATCAATTATGGGTTTTACCCTACTTTCAATGGAACTTTTTGTGTTGTTAATCAAGGGATGTCTAGGATTAGATGGTGACTCCTTATAGAGAACAAATCAAGGACTTCATAGGTGGTTTATCCAAGGTGTTTACTTATGTAAACAACCAATGGTCTTACCTTTTAAACATCCAATGGTTCTGGGTGACATTGTGGTACGGTGATATGGGTTGAATGATGATGGAACAAATTGAGGGTTACCCTTAATAAGGTAGTCTTACCTATTCACTCATATGAATATAAGGGATGATAATTATATTGTGTTGATATGTAACCCTAATGAGGTATAGCTTGTTATACCTAGCTTTAATATAATTAAATGATGGTAATTGAGTATGAATAGTCCTTGAATGACTAATACAATCATGAAGTACTATGTTAATGTTGTTGAAACCCTAGTATGATATACCACAATGGTTACACCTTGATTTATGTGTGGGTTCATACTTGAGAATAGTATGGAATGTGATGGTTATGCTTCACCTTATGCATCCATGATCCAATGGGGATGTCGTGAGTTAGGGTTTGAGTATAAGTTCTGATTAGTAACATTAATATAATTTATCTTGTTGAACCTAATTCTAATGCAAATAGATAAAGATGAGTATTCATGTTTAACATTCTTATATGATGTCATGATGGTGAAATAACCTCCTTAACATGATCAAAACCTTAATGTGTTAATTGGTGGTTGTCATAGCCACATGGTTGATACTTGCTTATGCTAAACATGTGCATTATGAATATGATGAGGGTTAATCATATCTAGATTCCTTGCATGTTGATGTAATAAAGGAATGTTTTTAATGTTAATATAACTCTGCTATGATTGTTTATGAATATCTTCTAGCTCGTTAATGCAATATTGTGCTGATCTGGTGTATTATATGTAAGTGATGTTGTTGAGCCTTGTTATATGGCATGCAAAGATAATGACGATCTTGCAGGGAATAGTATGATGGTCTTAATGACCTTTGGGCATGGTTGAGTCCTGAATGAGGTGTAATCCTCTTATGTTAATAAGGGTTGATATCATGTGATATTGTGAAAAAGATTTATATCTTGTGATAGTATGATGACTAGTGTGGTCTCATGAATGGCAAGTGAATAGTACCATGTGATGATGAGATGAGAAATTATGTTTCACACATTTTATATTTTTTCAAAGTTGTGATATTTATATGCTTTCTATAAGTGAATTAAGGTTTGTATGCCTACTTGTTTGATGTAGCCTTAATTCACCCAATTGGCATAACTAATCAAGTGTAACTCTAATCATGTAGTGTCCTGTGTCGTAGAACCATCTTCAATGTCAGAACTTGTTGGATGGTGAAACGAGTATTCCTAAGGGAACATCGGAGCGCATAATGTTGAGTATGTGGGGGTGGCAGGTTGAGGATATATCCTTGTCATCCACAATGCAGATTGTGGAGGCTGTCTATGGTCATGCCTCATACATTTGATGTGATTGAGAACGGTTGCGGTCGTGTCTTGATGATTATAACATGATGTGATTAGTGGACAACTGTAGTTGTACCTCAGTGATTGGGTTTGTATACACTGGTTTCTAGTGCTGTGACCTGTACCAAGGGCGGACTAGTGGTTAGCAGCTTGACTATATGTTGATGTGGTGGCAGCTTTGACTCATATGTCACTACCTTTTTACTCGTACTGACCGAGGGGAAGAGATTTTAGGATACTGACACTCCTAGATCTTATACAGAACCGAATAGCCCTTCGCAGGGGTCGGTTGGACTTTGAATGGTATGATTCAAATTCCATAGGGCGTAATAAAAGATGTAATACAGTCGTGTAGCATATTTGTTTTGGGTTATACACAATGCTTCACATTGGATGCTAACCCTTGTTTGTTATCTTTACATTAAGATGATTCTTAGTGAAATTAAGAGATAGTAGATATACTTATGTTGTGGATATACTTAAGATTATAGATGCGTACATACAGTAGCCATGCTTATGTTGATAACTATACTGCTACTGCTGATTATAATCATGATGCTAGATATCTCATGTTGATAGTTATGTTTAGCATGCTAGCCATGCCTTTGTTACTAGATATGCATATACTGCTAATCATGCTTATGCAGATAGTTGTGCTTATGTTGTTATCTCTTCTTATGATGTTAATATGTTTGACCTATTAGACATGCTAATATTGTTATCTATGTTTATGTGTCTATACTTATTCATAATGATAGAGATTATATGTTACTAGACTTTCTCATGATGCTAGATATGCATATGCTATTGAATTGCTTATATTGTCAACAAGATAAAGGGGGATAGCCTGGCTAATGATGATAATTATTATCTGCTCCTTTATGTATTCTTTCAATCATCCATGCTATTGAGCCTATTTGTTATATCTAATTAAACTACTTAAATTGTTTAATTTCTTAAAAGGTTGTGATCAATAAGTGTTTTTGGAGGTTATATCTCTTACTGGGACATGGGTCTCATCCTTGTGGTTTGCCACATCTTTTTAGGTAATCGACAGTGATGGCAACATAATAGTGGAAGTGAAGAGGAGCTATAGTAATGAATCTTTGAGAAAGTTGATTATATGTCTAGTGTGTCCTAGAATCGTCCCTGTACTCTCAGGTTCATGCGAGAAAAAGTTTGTATATGGTGTTTCAAACGAATAGAACTTTTGTTAGCATATTAATGCTTGTTTGTGTGGCATATACAAATATTGTTCTCCTGTGTATATATGTGGTGGCTAAGATGATAGAACAATTTGTATCAAATTCTTGGCATAGTATGGATATAAGAAAAATGTTGGGCTCTTATGCAAATGTTTCGAAGTGGGTGCTGACGTTGAAATCGGTTTTAATTTACCCATATTTTTGGGTATGTGATTCATTGTGTTTTATGTTTTGAGTAATAACATTTAGTGTAATGAGTTATCACACTACATGGCCAAGACCATCACCAAAACATGAACAAGGTCAATATAGGGAAAAACAAGATCTATAACAATAAGAACTCCACCATCACCAAGGTGAAAACTCCACAAAGTAGGCGTATAAACATGCTTCAAGAAAGTGCCATATTCAAGGGTAAAAGATTATTCTCTACACACCCCAAAACAGAAAGATAAGTTAGAGTTTTGGATTTATTTTTAACCAATCTAGATTTTCATCACCAAAATAGTTCATAAAATCATCATCAAGTTCATAATGTTGGAGGAATTGTTTAGAGAAAAAAATACATGGATAAGTTAAGAGTGCTATAATAGAGAGGCTAAGAGTTATATAACCCTCCTTAAGAAGATCAATACCAAAGATGCAAGCTCCAAGCACATGATCAAAGGTTGAAGAGAATCCACCAAAGGTCCCAATCTCAATCACAACAACACCTCCAAGAGAAGAAGATATTGAGGTCAAGATATCCCAAGGAAAAAGGAAAAGAAAGATGAACCCTAACCGATCCACGGAAGAAGAAAGAAGGAAAAGAGGGAACTTTATCCCTACATGCCTCATGAACTTAGATATGAGAGTTCTTTCCTCGAGAACAACCTTCATACCAAGGCATGATCCATGGCCGAGAGAAGGGAAGAAAATGGATAAGAGAAACTAAGGAAAACACCACAAAGAAAGTACAACTCACCAAGGTGTGAAGATGAATAAGAATCGTCATAAGCTAAAGATCTGATCACCAAGCTTCCAAGGGCACTTCTTATTGATCCTTAAGGCTCCATGATCATCCAAAAGGAAAGGGGAATCAAGAATGTCTAAAAGGTTCAATTGTGTGAAGAGGGAAAAAGCTATATAATTGTGGGATGAGAGAAGGATCAAAGGAGAGGTATCATCACCTCAAGGCATCTAGGAGACACTTATCCATACTAAAGATCCACATGCAACCAATCTTGCCCAACATGAAAGGCATGGTGATGCATTATAGGTTGGGTATCAGCCTCTTGTTCACCCACCAAGGGCGTGACCATACTATCCCAAGATAACACACCACACACAATTGGGTCAAGGCACACACATCACCCATAGAAAGCTCTAATCACCACTAAGGGTGATACTACTCAACTAAGAGTTCACTAAGGCACCCCAAAGTACCACAAACTCCCCCATGAGGTCAAGAGAGATAAGGAACACTCTAGAGGTAGAAAATTGCACATCAACCCCTACTTTGGGTAAATTGCAATTTGCACCAAAATTAGCACATAAAATACAAACAATATCCAAACAAGTTCAAACTTCAAACTTAAACTTCCCACGAGTCCTAATTACATCTCAAAATATTAAAGCAAGGTTCTAAGCAACTTACTTTGAAAAAACAAACAGGGTTACCCCAAAGCTCATGTTAGGGGTCTTATAGTTGAGGTAGGGTTTTATACAACCAACGATTACTTTGGACAGTAGCTTGGTGCTAACGTTGTTGAGTGAGATAGGCCATAGTTGGAAGCATGTTTTTGGTGAAGTTACCTTCCGAATAAGGACCAAGGAGGAGTTTGCCGCTTCCAGTGTAAGAGGGTGGTCTTTTAAAGGCAAAGAAACAAACTGAATGATTTGGTTCTTTAACAGGTGTCGGTGTTGTTGGAGGAAGGATGCATCTATACTATCGAGGCCATGATCCATAGAGAATACAATGTACCAAATATCCATCTAGGATGGTGTCACAGTGAGGAGTTTTATTTTAGGTGAACGGAGCTCGGGGAAGACATCTAGGAGTTTTATTTATTAGTATAGAAAGGGTCATCCCACATAATAATGTTTTTAAGACTGAGTTTGAACTGACTTACTTTGAAAAATTATTTGAACATGAACTAAAAGTTTGTTGGTTGAAGATTGATTATGCTAGAATAATTAATGAAAGATTACACTAAGAACAAGATAATAAATGATTATACTAAGAACAAAATAGTATAGGATTACTCTAAGAACAAGTAAGGACATATTAAATTGAGCAAATTGAAGGGAAAAAGTAAGAGCGATTGGGAAATTGAGTTTGATTTGATGATAAAAGATATTAGGTTTATGAGTTTCACACCCATAGCTTGCATAGAAACTAGATCAATAGATTCCATGAAAAGAAAACTAGTCAGACGAGGGCATGTGAAAACATGCTCAAACACATTTAAAAAAGTTGAAATTCTCACAAACCTATTGATGGTGTTTGTGGATCCTTGCTTAATTATCCCAATAGAGGTCCTTCCAAGGTGTCATCCAGAGCTCTATGTGTTTATTTGGTTGTTTCGAACCTTGGGGTCCGATATCTCATCACACAAGACTAACATTCGACAAAAACAAGAGATCAAGTCATTTAAGTCGTGCGATAAATCAAACAAACACCATTTAACAAGTTATATCATGTAAAAATTGATTTGATAAACTATGGCTATGGGAATATTCCTCATGCCCCAATATGAAGTACTACTCACACTTCATGGATAATAAACAAGGAACAAAGGAAGGAAGAAAGGAAGCCATAGACTAGAATAAAGAATGAATCGGGAAGGGAATCTGGTCTAATGACAATAAAATGGCAAGAACACAAAAAACAAGATTCAAACTAGAAATTTTATTATAGAAAGGAGAGTACAAGATAAGAAACCAATGCACTAATGTAAACAAGAAATTAAAACAAAGCAAGATACAAAATTTCAAATCCCCTTCTTTGTGGAGTTCTTCCTCCTTTTCTAGGGAGAAGGAGGGGTGGAAACCCAAAGGACCATGTAAAAATCTGACTAGCGACAACTGTAATATCTATCCTGTGGATTCGATCAACTAGGATTCTGAGTCTATCGACTGGGGCTCATGACTACGTAAGCTTAGGGAAGAAAATAAAAACCCTAAAAGGGGTGGCGACACTTTGTTGACCAAGACTTGGTCTCTAAGGAATTGAGCATGGCTGCTTGGAATTTTGAATCACCCGATTCAAACACTGATTCGACTAGTTCAAGCCGTGGATGGAATGTTTGATTGGAGGGCTGCACCTTCTTGGGATAAAATGAATCAATGGATTGGCATCATGAGACACCCAATTGTAGTTCTCGAGTGGAGTTATTTGGGCACATGAGTCGATCGATTCATGGGATGAGTCGACCGATTGAAGTATTGAAATGCTTGGAAAATGTAATTGAAGCCCTTAGGGCTGTACATATAATGCTCCATATAGATGGACCAACTTTCATTTCAGTCCAATCCTCGATCCTCTATTTTTTAAGATTCCAGTCCTCGGTTCGGTCTTGTCCAAAACCGGTCCAGACTGGATCAAATAACATAAAACAATCTTTTCCTATTATAAATTAAATATAATAAATGTTTATATTAGTACTAAGTTTTATGAATAGTTATTTTGGAATGGAGTGCATGATGGTCAAATATATAAATATTAAGTTACATGTAACCTGTTAGAAATATTATTACTCTAAGATTGGAAGTAAATACTTGTTAGAATATGACATGAGAAGAAGTGATGGAGTTAATTAGATAATTTTCTTACTAAAAGTAGTGAAAGAAAGTTACTAATAACCTCAATACATAATTCCTTCATATTTTTAACTAGAAACAATTTGATTTGATCCGGTCTTGGTCCGGTCTCGGTCTGGTCCATACATTTATCGATTTGGTCTTAGACCATACTAGTTCTTGTTCGGTCTGGTCCTCGGTCCAAGAATTTTACTTATTTGGGTCTCGGTCTGGTCCAGTTTGGGTTTGGACTGATGTACATCCTTAGAAGCCCTTAGTCATTTGATCTCCAAGTAGTGAAGTAGGATCTTGTCTTCTGTATATGAGAAAATGTGAATAAGTGTGGAATATGTAAAATATGAGCAACAATGATAAGAATTCAAGTTAATGAGTGAAGAGCAAGTAAATTGCAATTATTTACAAAAAATTGGCAAACATAAGATAAAATCCTAAATAGAGACCTAAAAGTTGCAACTAGAAAAGGGATGAATATGCATATATCAATATACCTTAGACTTGTATGTTTACTTGTCCTCAAGCAACAATGAGTCACAAATTATTCCAATTTGTACTAACAACATGTCTTTCCTCACCCTCATAGCATTACTTTGTTCCTTAACTACAAGCGAACCAATCTCCTAGAATCACAAAATACCAAATTCTCTATTAAAACATGTTTAACAGCTTGTTTCTATATCAAGACTTTGTGAAGAATTAGGTTTTATCTCCCTTTTACTTTGACACTACCACATTTTCTTATAAGTTTTTACATGGACATGGGTGTAAGTGGATTGTGGGTCATTTGGATTCCGTTGGGAAACAAAGGAGAGAATGAGATATACAATAAGATGACTTCTTCTCTATTCAACTTGAGGTATTTATTTGTAATGTACTACATTTACATTGATTGTATTTTTTTGGTGTACACTTTGGCATCTTTTGATGGTACACTCCTATTAGATTTACAAGGGGTGTGGAAGAAATGGTGAGAGGGGAAAATCATGCCACCTGAACTTTGGGCCTTGGCATAAGGTTGTTTTGATTTTTCTTTTGAGAGGTGAGGGGGAAGAAGATGGAAGAAGAAGGTGTAGAAAAGGTTGGTCAAGTGCACTTACATTTTTTTGGAGAGTGTCATTGTATTCATTCGACTCTTCGTGCCACCACATTACACAAGATATATGACAAGTCACTATATAGTTATAATTAGAGAAAAATTGTGTCTGATTCCTATAAATGCAATAGGGCTTGCCAACATTTCAAAGGGGTAATTCTAATTTGGGATCCTAGGTGACATGGTGAGTTCTGATCATGGTAATTTGTAAAATGATTTGTTAAGGAAAATCTACTACATTTAAAAGGGGTACATTGATTTAATAAGTCTATTCATTTAGCCAACTAGATAATGGCCAATTTGCATCACTAAGAAACAAAAATAAACTAAACTTAAGGCAACAAACTACATGCATGTGAAATATGACAAAATGGATATGCTAGGAAAGGAAGAACCAACCACCTCCACCCTTTGCTCATCATGAGAAAATCCCAAACCCAAGTTGGAGGGAAGAGAATAACTATGGTGGTGGAGATTGAGGTAGTGGAGTGGATGAGGAAGGAGGCTCATAGTAGTAATGGCCCCAATATTGGGAGTTGGGGTTAGGATATGCTTGGTGGGCCCCATACTCTATGTAGGGTGGTTTGATGGGTGTGTAGTGGCCGCAATCGACATGCTAAGACTCCTGATATCGCTGCATAAGGCAGACATCATTAAGCTGATGCCCCTAGCACTGCTTCTCACTTTGAATCTGGTCCAACTATTGTTGGACTTTGTAAAACCCATAAGGCTTGTTTTCTCCTGTATCATCAATAGTGCACCTCTTGGTGTGGTGTCTAGGATGAGGAGGAGGAGGATTGGAATCATCATTTACCTCCATAGATACACTTTGTCAATGGGTATGGGCTCGGGGATGGCACCCTCTGGAATGGGGTTCTCAAGAAGGAAAAGTTGGATATGCGCCAATATGTTTGACAACTCATAATAGAGGTTTGATGCTGCAAAATTGGCATGTAGGGGAAACTCAAGGTGGGCATTGGAGTCCTTAAATACAAAATAATATATATCTATGGCATCATAACAAAAAACCTGACTTGCCTTCAGGTTTGGAATGTCGATCAAATTTTGAGTCCCCATAAGTTGGATTTTCAAGAAGGGAATATGAGTGAAGCCTAAGAAAATGACGATGGTGATCATGAGATGGCCGATGCTAAAGGCTAAGCTAGTGCTGCGACTCACTTGAATTCTAATTTACTCTAGGATGGCACTCCCCAGTTGATCAACTTATCATGAAGAAGGCACCAGAAGGTGTAGAGGTCTGTATGAGTGATGGTGCCATGATTTCCTGACCTATTGTAGATAGTGTAGGAGAGGATCCTATGGAGATATAAAATCAACATATTGTGGACTCTGGAGGCTTTGGGTCCCTTTGGCAGAGAGGATGGCATTCCAATAATGTCTGTGTTAATAATAAAAAGATAGATGGGATAATTGTTGTGTATATTATAGACAAAAGGGGCAACCTTTACATAGGACTTATGGGTGGCTGCCAATACCCATTTACAAGGTGTGGGACCAATCTCAATGTACATGAATATAGATAGAATATTCTTAATATACTTAACACTCCCCCTCAAACTGGTGCGTAGATATCATAAGCACATAGTTTGTTACATAAGAATTTAACTCGACATCTATTTAAGGATTTAGTGAATAGATCTGCAAGTTGATCTTCTGAGTAGGCTGGTGTGATTTTGATTAACTTGTCTTAAACCTTTTCTCAAATGAAATGGAAGTCAAATTCTATGTGTTTTGTACATTCATGTAAGACAGGATTGGAAACAATGTGGAATGCAACTTGATTATTGCATTGTAATTCCATAGCTTCAGTCTATGAAAATCTCAAGTTCTTCCACGAAGTTCCTTGCACATAGAAGTTCACTGGTGATATGGGCCATGGCCTGATAGTAGGACTTAGCATGTAACATACTGAAATCTAGGGTCTTTCCTTCAATTTACCCACTTTTGAGCTTTTCTTGGCCTTCTAGTCCATTTGGATCTTTTTCATAAATTTCCCATCCTTTTGAATCATTTTTGGACTCTATGTGCAATTTGAGCATTAATGATGGTGAAATTCCATTTTTACCCCCATTTATGATAATAAAGGGGTGTTTGCACAAATAACCCACTTAAGGTAATAATTAAGGTTTAATAATACAAAATGGGGTTTTGTGAGAGATAATAAGTGGATAATGTTAATTTGTAGCTCTTATATCTTTTTGGATAAGATATGAGCAAAAATATGTAATAGAATTAATTATGAGTGTAATTAACCTAATTTCCTTCTCTCTCCTAAAAATGATAATAATATATATAAATAGAATATAATGGTGATATTTTGATCTTAAAGTTAATAATGGTTGGATATCTCGTATTTCACTCATATAATCCATTAAAAGAAGACTTTTCATATAACTCATTCATTTTAATATATTAATATACACTTTAATGAGCAATATATTTATTAAGGGCCATATTATGCATAAAACGAGAAAGTAATTACATAGCATTGAAATATGTGTCATTACCAGCCTATGGTTAAAATTTGGTATTATTTGGAGTTGATTTGACCCCTCTAAATGCATTTTATAAACTTTTAATATAGTGTGGTCATAGCATTAAATCGATTTTATTTATTAAGTCATTTAACGCTATAGTTCAGCTTTATTTGATGTGTCACGTGCACCCCTTAGCTGGAGTGCCATCAGACGGCCATGATCCGATCATCACAGACCCATGCACGATATGACGTCCACTAAGTCTCCTTCAACCTCTAACCAGTTGAACAATTTCGGCCGCCGAGCTCCCCAACAACGTTCTCTCTCTGTGGTTAATCGTTTCACATGATTTCAAGCCCGTTGGCTTCGTCTCGACGATCTGGTTCGAATGAGTATTTACTCATCGCCGCCCCCTCACCTTGCACAAAACGCCCAACCTAGACCACCTCCTCCTCTCTGCCAAGGAGTTACAGAGCAAGCTTTGACCTTCCCCATGCATATTTAAGGGCGTCTAAAGTTTCCTCAGGCCCCGAACCTTACTCCTCTCCTTTCAATTTCTTCCCAACATCCCCCGAAGATCCCTACCTACTCGGTCTTCTCCCCCGGCGATGGCGACCTCACCTTGACTCATGAAGCCATCTCGGTTCAATTGCCCGTGTAGTAAGCATCCTTGACCCTCGTCATTTCATTCCGATGCATCTCTTCGCCTCGTGATGCCCCCGAGCACCCAGACCTATAGGCCGGGTTCCCTACCTCCACCTGTGTGTTGCTTCCTTCGGTTCCGGTGCTTCTCCACCCGCGGTGCAATGCGGTTCTACTCGTCTTTGCTCCGCGATCATTTTCCCGACCTCGGTTTCCCGGTTTATCGTGTTTTCCTTTGGCTTTTGAGCTCCAACCTACTCCTCTGTCCCGACCATCCCGTGGCCTATTTCCAGTGGTCGTGGGCACATGAGATCAAGCACCACAGTTCTTTGTGTTCGCGAGGTCGTAGGGGATTTACTCTTAGTCTCGGTCGACGGTCTTGTGCCTAGGTGCGAACTGGAAGCAATGGAGCTCAAGCTCCAAGTTGCTCCCTCACCATGGCCTGGGGCGAGGACAATCTTGGTCACGCAATGACCCTGGAGTCCCCGCAGTTTTGATAAATCCATTGATAATGCATGGGTAATATCGTAATTTCACGTTTGGTTTTGTTTTCTCACTGTAACCATTGAAATGAACATATGACATTGGTGACCCCGTCATTTTAATTGATTTCATTTTAAACGCATGGGTATTTTGGTCTTTTCACCTACTATTTACATCGATTTACATTTTCATTTAAACTATTGTCACACTATGGTTTTCTTGCATTATGATTGGCAGATTTTACTTAATTCATAGTAAATCGATCCATGGTCAGAAAAATGTAAATAGATAGTCGTTGGAAAGGATGTTTCATGTAGAATCCGATTTTATTTTTATTGAGTCCCAATTATAATTCCTTTTTTGAAGTTTTCTTTGGATACCTATTTGATTATATTGAATGATCTAAAATGTGTAATTAATCTATTTTAACTCCAAATTGGGAAATAAAATATGTTTTCTTATTCAGGAGAATATGACTAATTTGTTAGACTAGGTTTTGAACCTTAAATCATGGTTTTGAATAAAAGTTCCAAAATTAGGGTTTTCCTATGCTTTATGCCTTAATATATACTAATACATGTGTAATGTTTGCAACTAGGGAAATATGGAATTGGATACAATAAGAGTGGTGAATGTGATGGTAATGAATTGAAACTAAGGTATGTGACCCCTATGTATGTGAAAACCTATTGGTGTATGTGAATCCTATTTCGTATGTGATACATATTTTGGTATGTGGATCCTATTTTGGTATGTGGAACCTATTTCGTATGTGACCCCTATGTATGTGAAAACCTATTGGTGTATGTGAAGCATATTTGGTATGTGATTCCTATTATATGTGGAATGTATATTGTGCAATCAACCTACTCTTCAGTTGGGATCTTATCCAACCCTACCTTACTATTGTGCTAGCCTTGTTATCCTTATAAATGTCTTTATTTGGCTCTTTACTATGTGATGCTTCTATTGCCTATGTGGCTCATTTAGTTGTTACTCTTGAATCTTGCTATGGCCAATGTTTGGCTCATCCATTTATTGAGATTATTTATTTGGGTTTTATTCCCATTTTGCAATGTTGCAATCTTGTTATACTTCTCAATACTGCCAAGTGACTATTAAGCATGATGTATTTTAGGCCAAATGACAATGTAGTGTACATGAGTACAAACCACCCACAGGGCACTGAGGTTTTAGTCCTTCTGCTGGGCACTGGGGTTTTAGTCCTCCTGCTGGGCACTAGGGTTTTAGTCCCCCCTGCCATTTTATATTAGGCACTGGGGTTTTAGTCCCCCTGCCAGTTTATAGGCACTGGGGTTTTAGTCCCCCTGCCACTAGTGAGGTCCGGTAGGTGCCTCACCCTACATTGAGATGACTTTGTGTCTTAATATATTCATGCTATGTGATTGTTATTGTGGTGATTGATTATGGAAGTTCTCTATTTCTTAATTGAATATTTGTCTCATTCTCTTAAAATCTTGTAGCATAGAGAATCTTTTATTATTCAATGTTGTTGACTATTACTTGTCCAATTCCTTTTGATTGACACATACTTTTATCCTTCTTTTGTTGTATGATCCCAACCATCCATGTATAGGATCAGAGTGCGCAGCTGAAACTTGGTGAACCTAAGGCTAAGGATAGGACAAGAAGAAAAGGAACATATAGCTTGCATGATCATAGTTGCCTTTATAAGTTGTTTTGTTGGGAGACAATATTGGCTTAGTCTAAGTCTTCCTCTACCTAGATCCTATGTTTTGTATAAAGTTGTACTTCCTTTATGGAATTTTTTATAATGTACTCTTTATACATTTTGAATAAAGTCAAGTTTTATTTCTTCCGCTGCCACACATTTGATATACTTGTTTATCATGTTTTATAGTAGAGACTTGGTCTTTACATAGCACTAGAATGGGAGACAACAATCATCTTCTTGCTCTTCCAAGAGACCAGATTACCTCCTACGAAGACACAATATCATGTCAGTGATTGTCGCTCAATGACAAAGCCTGCCCAATCCGCATCAGAACAACCATGCACCTTTAGGTGCTCATGACTAGTGTAGAGAAGACCTTTCATAGGAGTTTTCTTGAGTTAGAGGAGGATATGAATGACTACAAACCAGTGACCTGTATGTGGCAATACCATAAATTGACTAACCACACTAGTAGCAAACAAGATGTCTGGCCGAGTAACTGTGAGATAATTTAGTTTCCCAACCAATCTTCTATATTTGCAATATATATATATATATATATATTATTTGAATGCAAATAATATATTGTTAAGGACATATTGAAGAGTTGGATATCTTCATGTTTTGTTTGGAAGTGTTTGTTTGAGAGTGCAAATTCTCCATATAAAAAGGGATTTCGTGCATTTTATTGTTTTCAATAATCCCTTGTAAATTGATGGCTAGAGAAAAGTGGGAAACTCAACAATAAAGGTTTTTTTTCAAGAATAATGGATAATTGGTAGTTAAATAGGGAATTATTTTAGAAATCTCTATAAATACAAGTGTAAATCAACTAATAAGTTTTATTCGGCCCAATACTGTACTCAATGAGAAAATATATTGAAATAAGATTGCTTGCCAAATTTGGATGGGAAAAGAGTTATTATATGCTTTAAATGAAAAAAATAAAGTATTTGATTAAGAGGCAAGAAAAGTACTTTAAATATTTGTATTTTGGCACAAAACCTTTCCAAAAACCAGATTTAGTTGTTAAAAGGTTGCCTAAAAAATTGGGGATCGACTGGATAAAGGAAGAGGGAGTTATGCATTTCATTAGATTTCCTAAAGTGATAGATTAAAGTATGTACACATTTATTTGTCACATTTTAATACAAATAAGGAAATATAGGAATGTTCTATCATGTGTCTTCAGAGTCATCAGATCCCTGATATGATGATGTCCACTTTATCCCCTACCTTCAACACGAATTGGAACTCATAACAGTAATTTCCGATCTTCTCACTTCTCTTTCTCCCTCTCTGATCTACAAATTGAAACAAAAACTTCCCTATTAGATTCAAGGAGTAAATACAAGCAAAATAATCCCTAGGTTACCCTACTTCCAAGCCAAATCAGGACTTTCCCCAAATATCCACTAGAACCCGACTCCATTGATAGTTGTCTTGCTAGCCATGCCTATATAAAGGTCCCTAGTTGTTTGCTAGACCAGAACAAGAATCCAGAGATCCAGCTAAAATCACACCTACCTCCAATTTGATCACACCCTATCTCATTCTTTCTAGTTTTTCCTTGATCTTCTACAAACACAACCTTTTCTCTCTCTCTCTGCTCTTCCTTCCTTCGGCCAATTGGCGGCCATAGATGAGTTTGGTGAGAGGAAGCGAAGGAGCTGACACGATCACCTACCTCTCAAGGGTTCAGAAGCATGAAGTCAACTCTCAGTATTGACTACCCATTGGCATTGGTCACAAATAGGAGAAGTGCGGGGCGGGGGTTGAAGATGAAAATATGCAAAATGACCTCTCCACCCCTAGGCGTAACACAAGCAGGTAAGTGATATATTTGTCCTTCTACCTTTGCCTAATCCCCATCCAAAAGGGTGTGGGTCGTCCTCTTGGAACGAGCTTATTGACTCGGCCCAGCTGTACAACCAACCTAGATAGCGACAAGTTGCTGATGTGGCCTCTTATGATTGGCTGAGATTTGATAAGTTATAATGATCACAACTAATTATTGGTAACTCAGAAAATAATGATATTATATATCCTTTTGATCAAGAAAATGAGAGGAACACTAGAAAAATATAATTGAGATCAAATTTTGGTCCAATTCTAAAAGTACCTTTGGTACATGATTAATAAGTGATTAATGTACAAAACCCTAGTTTTTTATGAATAGGTGGTTGATCATGTTATGTATGTTTGTTTGAGATATAACATATTATTGTTGAAAACAATAATAATCCAAGATGATCATAATATCAATGATGTATAATTAAGGATTTCTACAGTAAATAATCATCAACATGTGTGATTTGAGTTATGGAATCAATAATATTACTTGAGATGATGTTAATGAACATAATCTAATCTGAATGTTTATAACAACCTAAAACGTTCAACCTGATGAGAATCCAAGTCCTCGATGCATGTTGAATAATGATGATCATGATTAAAGGCTTTGAGTCATACAAATGAGAACTAAGGGTTTGAATCCTAATCTATGTTATTATTATGAACTTGAGCTGCATAATCTAATATAGTTGCTCTTAATGATATGAAATGATTAAATTGAATATTAGGGTTACACCTAATGCCTGGTGTGGGTTTATAACTCTAATAATGGTAATGCATAGGAATTAGGGTTTGATACCCTTATTCCTTATCCTAACCCGAGACAACCCTAAGCCCTAGTTTAGGATATATGCTAGATTAAGTATGTTTTGAATATGATTAGTGACACTTTAGAGTACACATACATGTAGATAATGTTGGTTTACTATGCTGAACGCTTGGGTGTTTTCATATATGCTTGAAGTACATGCTACATGGTTTATACATGAAAGTAAAGGTACGTGGTTATGCCTATGAATATTCACCTTATCGACTTACAGGATTTTTGAGGATCCCCGAGTGCATTGCAATTATACTGCTTAATTGTTTATTTACTTCATGCAATCTATAAGACTCCTATGAATATCATCTTATATAAATATAACTTGCTTGAACCCTAAATAGTTATCTTTATTGAGTTAATTAAAGAGCATGGGGAGAAAGAAGTCATTATGGGAATGACTGGTGATCAATCCTGAATAGGAAGATCACCATAGGCCAAGCCTAGATTGGAAGGCCAATATAAAACCAAGCCCATAAAAGATGGTTTTGAGAGTCCACTATAGGGACCAAACCCTAAAGAGAGGGTTCCCCTACAAATGGCTCCCCTAAAGAGGCGGAATACCACACAAAATGAAAGGATAAGGGTTGAGAAGTTATAACGCAAAATGCAAGTTTGATTATGTGATGATAATTACTACTATGGATTCCCTCACATACTTAGTATATCTCAATATACTGATTGTGTTTTTATTTCACGTCATTTTAGGTAGATGGAATATGTGAATATATCAAGACATGATGGACCATGTGAAAACAACTGAAGACATTAAAGGCAAGTAAATGGGGATTAGTTAGAAACTTATTCTCTTATGTATTAGTCCCATGATGGAAATTCATGTAACTCCTTAGAGGGGCATCTTGTAAACAATATTGGAATTAATGAAAATTATTTTCTATTATCTATTATTAGTCAAATTTTGGATCATGGGAGTTTTAGGTAATTATTCTTAACTTTAAGGCCCTTCATTAATTGGGGGATGCTGAAAAGTGAGGTCACTATTAATCATGTTCTCAAAATGTTGAGAATTGGGGTAGAAAAAACTACACAAAATGTACCTAACATGCAATTTGTGTGAGACTCTATAGCATGATGTCCAAAATGTGTATTGGAACTTTACGACATGTAAACATGTTTGTTATAATATGTACATAATTAAGAAACACGACATGTAATCCATTAGAAAGAATGATCACTAGAAGCACTACATGACATGTACTTGGACAACACAACATGTAATATGTCAAGATGTTTCCAACCAAATAGATAGAGCAAAGATGACAAAACAATACGTATGTGCACAATATGACATGTGTGTGGCCGCCACAATGTTTTGAAGGAACAAATGAAGTTATAGAAGGTTTGAGAATCACCATGGTTCTCCACTATGGTAGTCAGTATGTTGGATATATCCGAGATAGGCGTTGGAGCTCTAGTTGAGGGTATTACAAACCAAATACATTTGTCATACGACCATTTAAAAGAAAATTTTATGGCAGAATATTATAGGAGGAGGTCGTAGGTGACCACCTAGTTCTACCAAGCAGAGATGAGATTAAGAGTGGGAACATTAACATTATCGGTGAAGGTGGCGAGGGTTGTCCGGTGATGAGGAGTGAACTTTGGTGGCGACATAAGGAGAGGTGGCGATGCAGTTTGATGAAGGCGGTGTGGTGGCATAAGACAACAAGGGTGCATAAGGCAGTGGCGACAACACTAGAGAGAGATAAGTTATGGAGCAGGCTCTGGTACCATGTTAGAATATGGAAAGACTTTCTTATTGTATAAAGAGGCAAGCCTCCACATATTCATATAAGACTAAGAGGCAGACAAACTCCAAATGCGCCATATGGGACAAAAAAATAAAGCAAAAAATATATAATATATATATATATATATATACGTATATATGTATATATATATATATATATATATATATATCAAAATAGGCCAAAATTATGGAAGTAGAGGACACAAGATCATATCAAAATTGAAATTAACCTTGGATCGAACTAGACTAAATAGCCAATACAGTCTATAGTCCACTCGTCTTGATTGGTATATGTATAACTATATGAGTAATTCATATTTTATGATTATATCTATTAACATAATAGTAGTTACTTATGCATCATTCATTATTATATAACTACTATGTACATATTTGCCTTCAAATAAGATTTTCCTCATTGGTATTGAATGGAGACATATATAAAATTAAGACTTCTTAATTAGTCAAGATTCACTCTCTAAATTTTGACACTAGATTTGTAGTATCCATATTTCTTATCTTCTACATATGTATTTTTAGATTGATGTAGAAAATTTCAACTGAAAATGTGAAGGTTTGAGTTATTTTTACCCTAAATGGTAAAAACCTGCCATATTAGAACAAAAATCAGGAAAAGTAGGTATTAGGAGATTTATTTTATTGACACAAGCATTTGATTCAAATAGTTTCTTACCAGTGTGTTATATGCAATGTGCACTTCAAAATTATATTAAATTACAAATTCCCCATTTTAATATAAGATCCCCCACAAAAGTTCAAAATATGGCTAAAAGCATCAATCAAGTGAAATTAAGGTTAAGTATGATAAATCCACCAAATATGGGTTAGATCACTCACCTATTTGTGTGAAGTAGTTATATTCTAGATCTCCATGTAATTTAACAAATATGAAAATCACAATGGAAATTCTAGCTTTGGATTATTCCTAGATCAAAAAGGAAGAAAAGGGGCAAAGGGGATTAAGTCTTTTGCTTAAATGCATATTTTTTTGGTTGAACATATAAAACAAAATATAATTAGAAGAAATAAATAGATAATTAGATAACTTATTAGGATTCAATCGAATTATAAGGGAAGAACTAGGGTGAAAATCACTTTAAGTCAAGTGCAACCGGAAGTCTCTCAAACTCACCACTCGGCCACAACCAAACATTTCAGGACTTGCGTGGTGATATTGTAGTGGTTTATCTTGTAACTAAACATGTATGGTCTTAAAGATGATGTGGGTATATATTATATAGTCCCACTTGTAACAATATTTTTATGATGTGCCCATGGATTGGTTGACCTATGCATATGTTAGTCGACCTTTGGGAATTGGTTAGGCCAAGATCAATCAACCTTATGAAAAAAGTATAGTTATGATATTATATTAATTTCCATAATCTGCCTTATGTTTACAGAGATCCTTGATAAACCTAATCCACTTCTTACCAATGAAAATATATTAGACATAATAATATAGCATTTTCCATCATATCAAGCTTGATTTCAAGGGAAAATTAAAACCCAAAACATATATCTAGATAACAATATGGTTTTACTTGGCCAAAACCCAAATAATCAATCTTAATATGCATAAATTGTGTAAATTAGATGGTAATAATTTCAAACAATAATTTTGCATTTTTGATATAAAATATGTTACTATTACATAAATCAACATTTAAACAATCTCAAAACACTAATCCAATTAAAACCTTGATTTTGTTTTTGTGAGGCCAAGAACCTAGCTTAACCCTAATCTTCATCCAATATTGATTTATTATCATAACTATGTGATTTATTAAGTTTTTATACCTATTTATTAAGATCAATCTCTAATTTGTTTCAGTTTGCACTTTGGTTTCCAGAGTTTCAAGTTTCCTTGCAAATTATAGATTTAATTATAAAT
>OY856414.1:412575100-412797600 GCA_963693085.1 Alisma plantago-aquatica
GTAGTCAAGGTCCACCTTCATCTCTGGCTCCGATCAAGATATCTAACCAAGCAATTCTACCCATTCGCTCTCAAGATCGTTTGAACCCATGCGGTCTCAAGACCATTTGAGCCCATGCGGTCTCAAGAGCGTTTGAGCCCATGTGGTCTCACGACCGTTTGAGCAGTAGAGACCGATTGGAGGCATCACTCAGCTGCAAGGAATCGAGCATTGCATGAACTCAAGGTCGCAAAGCAGAGTCCTAACCATGGCCGTGGTGGTCCAAAACGGCCGTGGTCTTCTGCCATCACCACGACCGTGTGATGTGGCCACGACCGTGGTAGACTTGAGCTTTCACTCGCCACGATCGTGGTCGACGAGCCACGACCGTGGCACCCTACCTGCATCAACCCTCTCTCACTCGCCACACCCATGCACGACAGCACGGCCATGTGGCATCTACCTCACCACGACTGTGGTTTCATGCCACGGTCGTGGCTCAACGTCGTCAGGGCCAAATTTCTCACCCACCACGCCCGTGCAAGCTGACACGGCCGTGGGACAACAGCTTTACCACGACCGTGGTGCCTAACCACAACCGTGGTGTGTCATCTTCAACCTCCGACCATCACACTTTTGCAGCTCCTGAGCAAGGTCGTTTGGGGGTGATTCACAGACCAAATGGGGTCGCCCTGAGGCCGTTGCACCTACAGATGAAGGTTGAAGATCATTCCTTTACCAGAGGGCAACATAGCATTTGACCCAACTGCTTAAGAATTCAGTTACTATTCGAATCCATTACAGGAAAGCACCACGATCTGCCCAAGACCATTTGCCCTTCTTCGACGCAAGAACGTTTGGCCCCCTTGCGGGTTTCAGACTGTTTAATCGACATGGAGTGAAGATCGTTTGAGCAAGATAGGTTTAGAAATCATTTGTTACTGCTGACCGTTTGCCCTCTTTTCACAAGACCATTTGGAGGAGAGCAAATGGTCTGTGAGACCGTTTGGTCTCATGTGGTTTCCAAACCGTTTTCTCAAGATCATTTGATCTCATGCGGTTTCCAAACCATTTGCTCAAGACCATTTGGTCTTATGCGGTTTACAAGCCGTTTGCCCAATTTTTACAGACCGTTTGGGCTATCTTAAGTGAAACCATTTGGGCAAAAATATCTGTAGACCGTTTGGTTTCCTTTAACCGCAGACCGTTTGGGGTCAGTCCCGTGCCTATAAATAGGACCCCAAGGGTCCTCACTTAGACGACGGTTTCGAGACGCCGACATGCTTCCTGTATACAGATCCGATCAGAAACCAGTCCAGTCCGCGCCAGTTTTATTTCACCTACTTCCTGTGTTGCAACCAAGGAGGCTGAGGAGAGAAGAAAGACGGAGCAAGGGAGACTGTTCGGTCTGTCTTGGAAAATCTCGTTTGCGTCCAGGTCTGCTCCGACATGATGTAGGAGGCCGTATCTACTTCGCCAAGCTGTGACTACCTTCTGCACTGAGTCCATGGCAGATTTCTCTCTCTTTCTCATTCTTCTTGTTTCTTGCATCATGAGCGAGTAGTACCTTTTCGATGGGGTGCGGGGACTAGCTCCGCTGCCCATGCAAACTTGTCATATTATTAACCGTCCATGGCAATGTATATAACTTTTCATTTCATTGTTAATCATTATGTTCGTAGTTGATTAATTGCTTGCTTTCATCTTTGTTCTTCCTATGTTGTGAGAATATGTTTATGTAGGATTGAATGTCATTTAACAGGTTGACTACCAAACTAGAAATAGAATGAGATTCCTTGAGGTCGTAAGTATATGATCCGCGAGGGGACGAGCCATCTAGCCTTTGGTGATGCTTTTGTGTACCTAACGCCTATATAGGGGGTTCACGGCCTTAGTTGGATTTTGTATCTTCTTGTTAATCATCGATGTTTGCTCGTATACAAATTGGCTACTTTCTTATCGATTAGCGTGGTTGACTCCCAAACTAGAAATAGAATGGGGTTCCTTGAGGTCGTAAGTGTATGATCCGCGAGGGGACGAGCCATCTAACCTTCAGTGACGCTTCTGTGTGCCTAACGCCGGTATAGGGGGCCCACAACCTTAGTTGGATGTTGTATCTTCAGAGTTGTAAGTATATGATCCGAATGGTGACGAGAAATCTGATGCCAAAGATGATGCTTACGCGGACCTAACGCTCGTATGGGGGGTTTCGCAACAACTCTACTTGGATAGTTATATCCTACCTGGATGTTTGATGTTTAGATGTGCTTGCATGAGCAGTGGTGGTGAAACCCGATACCATCCCGGTGAATCCATATCATTGATCTTAATCTAGCTTAAACTCAGTATTTACTTTCCTGCAATTAGTTTAATTAACCTCAAATCAACCAATCATTTTAAATATTAGCCTTAACTTGAACTAGACTAGACTGACAAAGATTCTTAAAAAACGTTGTCCTTTGGGTTCGATCCTTAACTATACTACGATAAGACTCGTCCACTTGCGAGTGGTATTATTGCACTTTGGTTTTGGTAAAAGCTCGAGGATTTCTACCTCGAGTGAGTTTGTTAGTGCGTTCAAAATACCACATCAAGGTGCCAGAAGGTTTCTGCATTAGCTGGCATGTCAAGTCCGTCACTGACATCAAGCATCCTTTTTCTCAGATTCTACATCAGCTATGCACCAACACCATCTTCGCCTGCTCTACCCAAGTACAAGGGAAGGTCCAAAAGACAGACCTCTACTTCCTTTACATACTTGTAGGGGGAGACACTATTAATTTTGGGTCCTTCCTTCTCCACATTGTCACGGCTCGGTGCATGGTGTATAGGAAAGTGCCAATTGTTTTTGGGGGTTTGATTACCCCTATCACGCTGCACCTCCATCTTGACATGTATACTCTCATACTAGTGGTGTCTTCGAGGAGGATGGATCTCCAACACTTTCAGAAGGCAAGACTCCTCAACTTACACTATGCTAGATGCACACATAGAGGATGGTACAGGGAGCACAACCTCCCTGACCCCATCTTCAATCTAAGAGGAGTAGTGCATCTTTGGTGGATGCTAGACGAGGGAGAGGAAGAAGATGAACCCAATGCAGCAACCCATGATGAACTCGAGCAGCAAGATGATGATGGCGACTCCAACGATGACGTTGAGGAGCTGGAGACCACCATCCCCATTACCTGAAGAGCGGTCCCACACAAAAGGGCCCACACCTACGCTGCCTCAAGCTCATCTACCCCGCCCCCTTCTCAGGAGGAGCTCGACCTGTATGACATAGACGGTATGTATGGGATGCTGCATGACATTTAGACTCGACAACAACAACATGAGGCGGTGTTGGATGGTGTATAGGAGATACAAAGACGGTTGTATCAAAATCAGTAGGCAATATATGAGAGTGAACATCTTCTCTTGGCCAACCAAGAGAATGTCCACATGCACCTGCAGTGGGTGGAGCAATATCAACAACCTTTCTTCGACCATTACTGGAACCAGGAATACTTTGGAGGATACCCACAACCACCACCAATGCCACCGTCAGATCTATATTTTTAGGGGATGTTTCCTCCCCATGACCCCAACATGCCACATCCACCTCCTCCATTTTGAGCAATGGTATCGTTGTTCCACCTCTTAAGTGTGAGTATTGACTATGTGGACATAGTCTTATTCAAGCTTGGGGGGGGGTGCTGGAACAACCATCTATCTTAGCTTTTTATTACATTCTACCTTAGTTGTTTTATTTTTATTTTAGGTTTTTGCAAGTATAGGATCCACACCTATCTAGAGTAATCATAGAGCAGTAAATGTATGGTTTCTTATATCGAATAGATTGTACTCATAGGTGTCTTTGCAAAGAAATGGTCACCTCTTTATAGCTTAATTGCAAAAATCTTTCTACAACACCACTTGAGGAAATGTTTGGATTAGTCAGCTTTAGGACTTAGGATATTAACGAACATCTAAATCAACCTTAGAATGTGAATGAAGATGTTGTTGAGCCTAAGCTGATCAAACCTTTAATGAGATCTTAAATGGAAATCTAAGAAAGAAACCTTATGATAACCATGTACACATGTCATTAAAGAGTGACATATCATAATCTTATGAAAGGCATTGTCTTTTAGTTATGTGATTCCACCCATTTCTTCCATCCATTTTTGACTCACGACCTCAAGATGAATGAGTACTCCAATTTATATCTTTAGATTGCATTACATGGAATAATAGGGACATGATAGTTAGGTTGTTCTTTTTGCAATTGAAAAGAACAAAAAAATTTACATTTGTATGCATGAACAATTGTAGTGCATACCATTTTAGTTGCATAACAATTTCATGTAGATTACATACATTTTATAGAATTCAATTATTTTTGTCATGTGGATTTTAGTCTTTAGTTATGAAGATTGAAGTGTAGGTACATACCTACACATCTTAGAAAAAATAGTATGAAATCAAAGCCTGTGCATAAACTCAATAATGCTAAAGAAAAGAAAGATAAAAAACGAGAAAAGAAAATTTGTGGGCTAGAAAAGAAGAAACAATGTCAAAGTTTTTTTAGGGAGAAAGTATGTCCTTAAGTCTTCTTGAAGAGATGAATTAATCCACACGACACATTATTTTGTTTGTTTTTGTTAGTCTCATTTTTTTGATGAGATTGCTTTATACATGCATCATTTGAAGAAAAAAAAAGACATTAGGCATTAGGATTCATGCATGACATTCTTTTCAATAATGTATGTTGATCATTCTTTTTGCATAAATAGGTTGGATGTACTTGTAATTCTTCATTTTCCACCCACTTCATATCATTAATTGCTATTATTGGTAGGCCACTCAAATGATTTATCTCCTCATCTAGTCTTATATGGAGATCTACTTCCAATTAGTTGGTAGTTAGGAGAGAGTAATTTTGAATAGGAAATCACATAATGCCCCAAGAGAATGCCTAAATAATTATGATATTAATTACTTTCTTGATAGTATTTATTGATCTAAAGATGGAAAACTTTTATGTAAATTTTTTGTCGCTTTATAAAAATTATTGGTTCAGTGGTCATTGGAGGCCATTTCAGGGATTGTTTGGTTGATATGATCAAGAAAAGAGTTCATGTGTTACATCCTTTTGCTGACTTATATAAAACAGATCTTAGAGAGTGTTGTTCAAGGATGAGAAACATTTAAGCTTAGGGGAGTTTGATGCATGGGTTTTTAGTCATTTTTATAGGCATATTTTCCTTGATTTTATGTGTTGATTTGTCATTGATTTGATTAATTATGCATGAAATGCTATCAATGGCCTGTTCTATCTAAATGCATCAAATTATGCAATTTTTACTGTTTGAAATGGTTTAATATTCATCTCGAATACTTATCTACATTCTTGTTCAATTTCAAGTACAATTGAGCTTCACAAACTTGGTGCTACCGACATCAAAAATCGGTGGTACCGACTTCACGTCATAGTAGACCAGAAACTTGCCCAGACTCGATACTACCGACAAAAAAAGTCAGTAGTACCAAAACTACATCAGTAAGGTGCAAGAAATGAATCATGGAAACTTAGTACTACTGAGTGCACCAGACTTGATACTATCGAGTTGGCATCAGGGAGGCAGTGTTCGAGCAACCTAAAGACTCGGTGCTATTGAGACAAGTCAATAGTATTGACATTGTGAGAAATCGTAGCTACAATAGAAACGCAGTACTATCAAATTTATAGTCGATACTATCAAGTCTGTCCGATCAGGCAATCCAAAGATAGCACTCTAATCCAATGGCTGGTATTATTTTGTACCTTAAGTGATTCCTATGACTTGAGGGGAGTTCGGCCAGACCTAAGGAAGGCAACCATTTTCCATTACACAACATCAGAGAGAGAGAGAAAGAGAGGAGAGAAGAGCACTACACCAAAGGCTTCATCTGAGACAATTCAAGCACCTATGGAGGGTGAATCTACAATTGAAAGACAATAGATGGTACATACATTGAAGGGGATCATTTGTACCGGCCATTCTCCAGGGGTTACTTTAGTTTTTCTAATGTTTCCTACATTTTTCTCTTTCTCTACCATGTATTTGTCAATGAAAACCATGCACGGTTAAACCCCTTAATTCCTTAGTATCTGGGAGTAGCCCAGATATACATTGTACTTACCTCTCATGAATTAATATCCATTTTATCCCTATTTTCTGGATATAAATCTATGAAATTATCTTGTTAGGTTTATTCTTGACCACCATAGATAGATTATCATACCCTTAATCATTTTGGGAGAGAGGTTCATGGTTGGAAAAGTATACATTTATCCATTTATTGCACCCCTTGGGAAAGGTGGATAATAAATGAGAGGAGAAACCCAGAGATTAATCGTAAAGAACCTAACTTATTAACCAATTACTATGGATATGGGATTGGAATTAGAATTGGTAGTGAACTACACTGGGGGAGCGTGTAGTTCTTACTACAGGCTCCTTATCCTAGGATAGGGGTAATCAATATTAGTGTGTGGAGTTAATTGTAGTGTTATATGCGGTGAAACCATTGTCCTGAGGAATTCCCTTTAATTTGAGTAACTCAATCTTTAAGCTTATTTTGTTTCTGTATTCATTTTTTACATAAATCAAACTAATTCACCTGTTTTATCAGCCTAGCTGATCAGATCATAGTTAGTAGTAGTATTCTAGAGTATGTTTCCCTATGTTCGACTCGGGCCTCAAAAGACCTATATTACTTCGACACGTTCACTTGCATATAATGCAAGGTAAACATGTGTCAGTGACCAGTCAGGAAGTTGATCCTGGCTTGCGCGTGAGTGAGGACAAAGCACACAGTTAAGGCTAGTGGTGGTCTTTGGGGCCAGTCATCATTCCTAAAACTCTACTAGATCCTTGGGAAGTGGACCCGAGTGTTACATATTTCTCCCACTTCTCATATGCCAAGCTACCTGACAACTTCAACATGCCCAAGTTCCATGGGTACTTTGGAAAGGGGGATCTGATGGACCTTGCTAAAGCATACTGCTTGGACATGGTAGAAGTGTAAGATGAAGAGAAAGTACTAATTTGATGCTTTCTACAAACCCTGACAAATGCCACTTAGCATGGTACAACAAACAAGACATGACAACCATCATCACTTGAGCCAATATGTCCTAGAAGTTAGTTGTCCAATGCTTTTGGAATCTTGATCATGTCCCCACCAAAGAAGACTTGGAGGTGCTACAATAGAAGGCAGAGGAAAGATTCTCCAAGATTGTTGGATGATGGAGGGAGTTGAACGCCCAGCTAGAATTCAATCCCACATAAAAAGAGGCCTTCGACATGGTGGTCAAAGCAGCCACACTGGCCCACACATCCCTTTTATCCCTACAAAGGTATATTACACTCAAAAAATTGATACAAGAAGGGTTCTAGATCAAAAATTTCATCAAAGGAGGGGTCAATTAGAACATAGGCCTCACTTTTCAGCCTTAGTCTCTACAACAATCAATCAGAAGTCCAAATGAACCAAAATTAAGGCAACAAATTCAATGATGGGAGTTGTATTGGTTCTAGTCAGAATCAACAAGCGACAACAACCAACCGTCCAAGTATCAACGATTCAAGCTCCAGCGGCTCAAGCAACTAACACCATAGTGCCCCAACAACTACATGCATAGGAAGTGCCTCCCCACTATCAACCTCAATTCATGTTTCTACAATATTCTTGGCCACCAAAAAACTACTATGGGTATGCCCCAACATTGTTCCAACCTCTCCTACAACCAGCAAGGGTAAGAACCCCTCTTATAACAAGAAACACTATGCCTCCAACAAATCCAACAACATATGCTCCAATTTTAGAAGAACTTATTAATCTAAGAATAAACTTTACTCCACTAGGAGCTTCCCTTAGCACCATATTTCTAGATCTCAAGCATCTATTTAATTTTCCCATTACTATTGACCCTCCCAGCCCCTTGCTCAAGAGCTACAATGTAACGACCCCACTTTCTGACAACCCCCAATTAAGGGAAACCAAGAAGTCAGAGGAATTATCCCAAAATAGGATCAGTGGTTTTGCAAATAATCAACAATAATTAATAAATTCCACAACAACTAAGCTTTAAAATGGAATTTTTTTTTTCTTTTCTCATACCTTGCAAAATATAGGAGTTGAGGGACTTTACCCCATATAACATCTATTTATCTAAAATCCTCCAATCTTTATTAAGCTTTATTCCGTCATTGTCATTTTAAAGGAATATCCATTCTCTTGATAACCTAAAATGCTGAAAAACAAAATGACGGTCAATATAACGAATTATACTGGTATGTGGGGGGAAATAGTAATCTTGCATTTAATTGTAACAACATATTGCAAACAATTATGATTTAACAAAACAAACTTTACATTTTAAGCATGACTACTCAATCCTTACATAGCCTAGCCTCTCTGATGTCCCTACAGTAGACATGGATACTACCTCTCATATGGTAGATCTCAACTAACCCCCATGATCCTACCTTATAGGTAGATCAATACATAGCATCGTGGAGTCGTATGGTCCTACCCAAGGGTAGACCAACACATCAACTCATGATAACCAAATGATCCTACCTTGTGGGTAGACCATGTACTAGGTCATCTGATAACCTGATGATCCTACCTCATGGGTAGACCATGTACTAGGTCATCCTTCTCATCATTAACAAAGCTGTAGAGGAGGACCAGGATCTGAACTAGTCATGCACGTATAATTATGGTGATAGTTATAGTCACTTTATAGTTGCATGAAACTAAAGTGATTTAACCATAAGCGTAACCACATACCTGCTTTGGAGATCTCAAAGAAACAATTTATCCAAATCCAACTTAGATGTCCAAACAAGCAAGACAAGCAACCAATCAAGAAAACTTTGATCTTGAAAGCATGTATAATTTCTAATTGTCACAAACATATCCCAAACAACTCTTATTAACTTGGGACACCTTTCTACAGTTTCTAGGTCTCATTAGTATTCATTAGGGTTTCTTAGATCAATTTCTCAAACTTTATCATTTTATGTCAACAAACCATAAAACAACTTTACTCATAAAAACCCTAATTACTCAAATTATCCACATTAAGGATATTTTATACTCAAATTGGCTTGGGATCATCATATCTCTATTTTATTTATGGATTGCACAATTAAAACCATTAAAAGTCATAATTACCAAAATTAGAATTTTTAGGCCCATTAAGGCATATTCATGTACATGGAACCCTAAATCAAGCCATTATGCATAAAGATCATCTTTTTAGATCTAATTCATCCTTTTATTAACAATAGGTTGATATTTGCTCAAAACATTAAAAGAACATCATTAGATCCAACTATCCTCAAATCTAAGGGTTTTTCATTAATTAAACCATTAAAGATGATAACTTTACACTACAAAAAATTGGGCTATTATTCAAGAACATTTATGAAGAACCAAGAACTGTGAATAATAAAGTCTATTTGTGAGGACTTGTCCCTCAAATACGAGATTGAATCCCTCAAGCATGTTTTTAATATAAGTAGACCTTTTTGAGGGACAATAATCCCTCACAATTTCATTATTCACTCCCCCATTCCGTGAAAAATTGTTTGTGAGGATTTTCCACCATACGGGTCATAGTTTCCCTCCACAACTTTCCCTCCACACCTAATTATTCATTTGACTATCTAAATAAAAAATAAAACCCCAGTAAAAAACCTGTCGGCGCCCTGTTTGGTTGCGCTCGCTGCGTCCCTCCCACTCCTGTTTGGTTGCGCTCTCTGTGCTCTCAATGTTGCCACAAGGAATCGGTTGCCGCCGCAAAGGATCATCTGTGCGGCTAGGGTTGATCCTACTCTACTTTTGGCCACCGCCGAGGATTGATTCGTCGAGACCGATTGATCCTGCTCCGCCGCCGACGAGGGTCATTATCTTCTTTGCTTGGACGGCCATCGTCTTGGCTTGGACAGATCGTACGACTACTGTGATCGCAGCTGAAGGTAAACAAATCCTTGGTTCTAAAATTGTAAGAATGTTAGACTGTAGTTTTTTTACATGATCAAAAAAATGAACTATTTTATCGTGGCCAATACCACATAAGTTCCAACATAAAGTACTTAACACTACATTGGATTGGTTGTAACATCATGAAACTCCTCTTCAGTAATAATGTCAATGTTTTTAGTCTGGCTATGGGTTAAATAAGGACAACCTTTCATCTTCCCACTTTAACATCATACTTTCCTACCTATCTTACCTGAATTAAAATCTAATAAGTCAAAAGCTTCACACTCTCAGTCTTTGGATAAGGTAGGATCTATATTCAGGAAATGAACAGTTTTTTCATCACAAAAGGGTCCACTATTGTATGTGCATGGTGTTTAATGTCAAATGTAGATAATGACGACTTTCCTATATTTTTAGATTCACTTGGTTGAACCTCCTCATTGTGCACCATCATTGCTTCAAGGTTATCATAATCTAGAATTTTAGTTTGTTCTACATTATCTATCACTTCAGCATCTCTTATACTAGACTTTTGGGAAGGTCATTTCCATTTTGTAGTCCATACTTTTGGTATTTGTACCTGACTCACAGGAGGTCCTTGTTTTGTCCATCTCTGTCAGTAAAGATTCAACATCTTCATCTATGTTCTCTTGAACTTCTAGGGCTTTAAATTTATTACAAGGACGTGAGTGACTTCCAAGGGTCTCTGTAATCAGGTGACTGGAGGTTTTTGGGATGGCCTTCTAGAGTGGATATTTTTCCCATAGGAAACTTTCCATTTGTCATCATCCTCATTCCAAACAACATATGCTTCTTTGCTGTAGCTTCTGGGTGTACAGGTTCTTGGTCTTGAGGTTTAGAAGGACATTCTATGAATGCATGTCCCATTATGCCACACTGAGAACAAATAGGAGGAATGGATTCATACTCAACCTTATAGATCATACCATTGATGATAACATCATGTTTCATTGGTTCATTAGTATCAAATTCAATGTCTAGACAAGTAAACTTACATTTTGTACAATTAGAAGTATGATCATTTACTTTTGTTAATTTTCCCAGGGCCTAATCTATCTTCTCAAATATGACTCAGTTATAAAGATGTAAAGATAAATCAATAATCCTATTTCATGTAATCACCATTGGAGGAAAATTGTTAGTAGAAATGAAATCATCCATCCACCTTGTCACACTAAGAGGGAACATGAAAATTGCCCATGGTCCTCCAGTCAACGTAGATAAGGAATCTTCATGACATGTTAATGGAACCACATAATAATCCATACTCAATTGGTACACTCGCCATCTTGAAATTGACACCAAATCATTTTGATCTTGCCACAAAGAGTAAGATAGCTTATGGTTTTACCAAGAAGTTTAACTATAACTATCATTTGCAATGGTTTATGAAAAATGGAATAGGCTTCATGTGCAATATAAACTTTAGTGAAATCATGATCACTAACCAGAAAAACATCTTCAAGATTAGCTTCTTCCACTCTGAAATCGTCCACCAAAGAATTTTTATCTTGGCTAGATCTAGAGCCAGTTGCATCTCTAAATGTCTTCAAGAATCACATAGCTACCAGTGTGATTTTAGATGATGAGGCTAATTGATAATGGACTGTGCAAAATTATGCATCATTGGTTTGAGCTGATAAATTATTGTCTTCATAATTCTCTGAAGCCAAAGAAGGGGTATGTTGGCCCCTTATTCCTTCATAATCAAATTAGATTCTAACTTTAAGTAGCGGAGAAAATGTAATGACTTCAACTGGGGTCTCTGCTAAGGTACTCTGAATAGTAGGAGGAATACCATTGGTATTCTCAATTGTAGCATCCATGGTGTTGTGTTCCAAGTCAATAGGAATTTTGTCTTTGGTGTATCAGTATGAAAATTTTATTTTGTGGAAGGACATCTCCTTCCTTACATCCATGGCCTCGCCGGCCATGACGGCCAAGCGTAACCCAGCTGTAACCACTGAGGCCACCCCTTCATGTCGCGTAGAGTTGTAGAGAAGAGTCTTGAGGAGACTCCATGCAATCAACCTTTTATTTTTGAGGAGGCCTATATGATGTCTAAAAGTTAATAAACAATACAACCTAGAAGACAAAATTAACACATTAGACTAATCTAAATAAAAAATAAATCTTTGTTTCTTTTCTACTTTTGGTTACTTGAATGAAGTGATCTAGCTATCACATGAATTTCTTTGTAGATTGGTAATTTGTTTGTTTGAATTTAGGTAAATCTAGTTTATCTCAAAATTTTGCACATTTTAGATACATAATATGGCTTTCAGTATTTTCTTTATGAATATGGCTGCATCTACTCTTGTTTATATTGTTGGTATTACCATGTGACATGTGCTTAAGTTCGAATTATATATAGGAAATATTTGGTTTAGGTTCTCAAATTACAACACATAAGCTAATGTATCACAAATTATTTGACTTCAAAACTAACAAAGCATATTTCTTCCCATCAAAACTTGACTAGCTTTTAGCGTTCTAGAAGATTCTAGTGATTAGTGTTGGTTTGAGGCAAGGCCAATCCTAACCAAATAAAAAAGTTGCAGTCTTGTTTGGTCTTATCTAGCGTCACCAACAATCTAGTATGGTATGAAAAAAATGATATTTGTGGTTTGATTTGTGATTTAGGCCTAGACCATATTAGACAAGATCCTTGGGTGAATCATGTTCTAAAATTATATACCTATGTTATTATATCCTTATTAACATGAACAACCACGAAATTATCATATAGCAAAGTAAATTTCCATTGATCATGTCTAATTTATTTGGGTGTAGTTAGTTTGGGTCAGATGATTGATGTTACTATTAAAAACCCAATATACTTTGGGTTTGTCCGGGTTCAGGTTGTATATTTCTGGATTGGGTTGTGTTTGAGTTTAGATTGATAAGTAGAGTGCAACCCGAGGTGTATACCTTCTTCTCGAAATAAGAAGTTCTATAGGATCATGTACATCACTTTCATGTTTGCTGCATTTCCAGAATACCTACAGTTGAATCTAGAGTAGTTAAGGGTACTGCTGATGACACATACATAGTTGCAGCCAGCTATATGCCCTATCAATGTTTCACTGGATGGTCGACGGTTGTTCTTTGCAGTGCAAGTTGTTTAGGATATGTAAAGGAGTTTTTTTGAGTACACATAGTGTGCATTGCACTTTTCCAATGGTTGTGCTTTTAAGTAGGGAGGGCAATAGAGCAAGGCTTCACAAATTTCAATGATTAATTTTGCATACTAAACTAGTAAAAAACATGAATACAAGTCTATTTAGAATAAAATAGTAGTTTCCAGTAAAAAAATGGCAGCAATCCAGTCTCAGTTGGAGTCGGTAGTATATATGATCATCTACACGGTAATCAATGTCAACTGAGAGGAGATTGACTCCAAGGAAAATGATCTCAAAGCTTGCAATTGTCTATGGATAAGATAGGGTAGAAGCATGGAAGACATTTGTGGGCAATAGTCCTGTACCAAATATGGAAATAGAGAACCATTTGTTAGATCCTTTATCTCCTTGAGGGAGGGAGTTGGATAGAAAAAACATGCTTAGATGTTTCCATCTGGCTGATGTTTCAAGGAGATTAGGGCGGGTCATAAAGTGCCAGGATGGTCCATAAGTTTCTTTTTACTAATTTATTGCGTAATATCTCTTCCTGACAATGCAAAAGGATGATCCTTAAGTTCTTTTCCCTGTAAAACGACCTTAGTATTATTTAATTCTTCTAAGAAACTAAATTGACTATATCATAATATCCATAACATGATTGGCATTTTCAAACATGAATGTTTACAGTCCCCTCAGGTAGAAGTATGCAACAAGGGGGGTAGAGAGCACACCTTTAATCAATCTTTGTTGTTTTATGAATATCTTCGAAAACAGAGCTAGTCACATGGGTTTAAAATGACATATCTAAATATTGATATGGGAACTTTTGCAGGTCAGTTCATTTCTTCATTATTTAAAGCAAAAAGGTTGGCTAATACCATATTTCTTCTACTTCGACTGAGAAAATGAGCATATATGAATATAGAATTACATAATTATGTATAGAATCCTCATGCCCGCATTCGTTAGAGTGGATGAAAATTATAGTTCTATTAGTGTTGCACTTAGGGGTTCCCAGAGAAAAAGGTGAATGGGGCTAGTTTTATGAATTGTGGATGACACACTTGTGTTTTATAAAACTACAATACACAATATTAGAATGTGGTTGTGAAATTCACCTCCGTATTCTTAATGCCATAATTTTCAAAATTGCACATGCACCTACATCTCAATATGCATAGGCGTTTGCATGTGGGGGTTGTGCGATCATATAGACCTTTCCTTGATATGTATGATTTAATTGTTGACTCTTGAGGTTTCATCATATTTGAAAATTCTTAATGCATAAACATATAGTATAGAATGAACCATGGGTTCATTGATGTTTTCCGGAAAAGAGATTGGGTCTGGTCTGTTGTTTAGAATGGGCTTTCATAGATCTCAACTTCTCAAGTCAATCAGCTCAATGGCAGATGGAATGTTCCAATGAAAAGGGGCATTGATTGCCTTGCTAAAGTCCACGAAAATCTTGAAATTTATGAGGTGGATAAATGCTTCTTTTCATGTCTATCCAACTTCTCTCTTAGAGGCTCTTGGGACCTATGCCGAGCACATAGACCTGATTTGCCTTGGGAAAATTGGCTTTGGAAGAGCAAACTACCAAGAGGTTTTATCATTCATTGCTAGAAATTTTATCACTGAAAACTCGTCACTGAACATTTCCTTCAAAGCAAAGGTTTTTCTATGGCTTCCACATGTTGTTTATGTCAGATGGATAATGAATCCTTTGATCACATCCTATCGAAGTGCACTTTCATTGAGGCTTTTTGGATCCGAGCCAATAACTATTTACCCAACTTACCAAGGATAGTATAGAATATTATAACCTTGTAGAATAAACAAGTACATATCCTTGTTTCTCTCATTTTGTACCACTCCTGGTACATGCGTAATAGAGTCATTTTTGATGATGTAATGCCTAATGCTAATGTTTGGAACCTCATTATACAGGACTATAAGAGTATCTACATCTATAGATAGGCTTTTTTTATATATCCCACACTTATAAAGTTCTTTATTTGATGAAACGGAAGAGGAGCAACATGCTTAATGATAAAAAAACATATTTTCAGCAAAGCTAATAGGGTCGTGCAACCAGAGAATTACCAACACTCTTTCATAAAGCTAATTTGAGCATCCACCTCCTTCACCTCATTTAGAAGGGGCATCCTGACTTTTTCACTGCTAATTGGTTTATAGTTCAGACTGAAATTTCCAACAGTAGTTCCGATATTATAGAAAGCAGGAAGCACAAGGTGGGTGGACAAGATGGCCACATCATCATCATACAAGCACTTTTTTCAAAAAGCAGATGATTAATTATTGAAATATTTTCATATATGTTTATCTTTATTGCACATATAGGAGTTAAAGATGTTGAATTATAAATGGACAACAAATAACTAGTCATACTCGTCAAGGTGGCTAGGCGGTTTTCACCACCCAAGGGGTGCCTATACTACAGATATAAAATATGAAGAACAAATTTACTCTAAATCAGACCTATATCAGGTTACTCGATTATTTATATATATATATATATAATCAAGGAATATAAATACCTAGATAGACTGAAAGGAATATACTATTTGAATTGCATATATATATATACATATATATATATATATATATATATATATATTTCTTATAACGTGTGCTTAACTTATTATATATTTTCCTTCATGTAGATGGATTTTCTAATAGATCGGAGATGGATGTATATTGGGAACAGAGTGCGAAGTGATGTATTCAAGGTAGGGTTACGAAAGTTCATTGAGTTTGCTCTTATCCATCAGAGACCAACTAGACAGGGGAAATTAATATGTCCTTGCAAGGTATGTTTGAACAGATACCTTAAAATAGAGGAGGAGGTATTCTCACATCTATTACAAAAAGGATTTGTGCATAGCTATGATGTTTGGACGTTTCATGGGGAGGTGATTGGTAGGAGCAATCATGTTGTGGCACCAAACATGCCTAGCACTGACAATATGCATCAGATGCTGGAGGATTTGTTTGGTATGGGTGACACAACAAATGACCACTCTACTGAAGCTACAGAGGAACCTGCAAATGTAGATGCACAAAGATTTTACAAGCTACTAAAAGAGGCGGATCAACCACTATATAGAGGTTGCATAAGTCATTCTAAGCTATCGTATTTGGTTGCCTTGCCATTTCTGAAGGAGGAATCCCGATGGTCCAACGATTCTTTCACGAAGTTGTTACAGTTGATTATTTCAGGATTTTCAGAAGAAAATTGTCTATTCCTGGAGACGTACTATGAAGCAAATGCGATCGTAAAGGATTTATGAATTGATCATTCTACTATAGATGTATGTACAAATAATTGCATCCTTTTTCGCAAAGATGCATCTTCAAAAGAAAATTGTGATACTTGTGGTGCTTCAAGATGGAATGAAAAGCAATACAAAACAAAGGGAAAGAAGGTAGTTGCTAAGTTCATGTATCACTTCCCTTTGATACCTCAGTTAGAGAGACTCTATATGTCTTCATCTATTGCTAAAGATATGATTTGGCCATCTGAAGGAAAAGGCAAGGATGGTCGTATTCATCATCCTTCAGACACACCAGAATTGTTGTCTATTGATGCCAGGTATCCAGACTTTGCTGCTGGACCACACAATATTAGATTGGCATTAGCAACAGATGGATTTAATGCATTTGGCAATATGAGTGCATCACATAGCATCTGGCCTATTTTGGTGACACCTCTCAATCTTTCGCCTTGGCTTCTTATGAAAGAACAATTTATTATGATGTCCCTATTAATCCCAGGTCCACATATGGTTGGCAATGACCTTGATGTATACTTGGAGCCATTAATTGAGGAGCTGCAACTACTTTGGGAGCTTGGAGTCAAAGTTTATGATGCATATAGCAAAAGGAATTTCACTATACGGACAATGATTTTATGGACCATTAATGATTTTCCAGCATATGGTGACTTATCTGGTTGGAGCACTAAAGGTAAGAAAGATTTGGGATGTCCTTGTTGTAATGTGGAGACTGTATCAAAATGGTTAAAGTTTGGGAAAAAGCAATGCTATGGTTTCCATCGACGTTTTCTTCCAATGAATCATCCATATAGACGTGATAGGAAAAAAATTGATGGTGAAAAATATTTTCGACTTCCACCTAAGCCACTATCTGGAGAAGATATACTGAGGCAATTTGATGGATATGAAAATATCACATTTGGAAAAATGAATAAGCACAAGAGGCTTGGAGATCAAATTCAACCATTACCTCCTGGTTGGAATAAGATAAGCATCTTTTTTCAGCTACCTTATTGGAAGTATTTATCTGTTAGACACAATCTAGATGTGATGCACATAGAAAAGAATGTGTGTGAGAATATTTTAAACACATTATTGGGTGATTCTAAGAAAAGTAAAGACAACTTACAAGCTCATCAAGATATGAAGAAAATGTGCATTCAAAGAGAATTATGGCCAGTAGATGCAGGTGACCGCTATTACTTGCCTCCAGCATCTTACACCATGACTAATGCGCAGAAAGATAAGTTCCTATCTGTGTTAGAAAAGTTGAAAGTTCCTTATGGCTATTTTTCTAACATATCTAGGTGTGTTAGCAAATCTGATAGAAAACTTTTTGGGCTGAAAATTCATGATTGCCATTTTCTTATGCATCAACTTCTACCTGTTGCCTTGAGACATTGCATAAGCTTAGATGTGTACAAGCCTATTGCTAATTTGTGCTCATTTTTCAACAAGCTTTGCTCTAACATTATTTATGTAGAGGAATTCAAAGAATTGGAACAAGAAATTGTTGTCACTCTTTTCCAGTTGGAGAGAATCTTTCCTCCTTCTTTCTTCACCATCATGATGCATTTGCCCATTCATTTAGCTTATGAAGCCAGGCAAGCCGGATCTGTCCGAACTAGGTGGATGTACCCAATACAGAGATACTTGAAGAAATTGAAGAAGTATGTAAGAAACAAAGCTAAACCGGCTGGTTGTATTTCTAGTGGCTATTTAGCTGAAGAAAGTTTGACATTTTGTGCTAGGTACTTGCATAATTTTGAGACAAAACTCAACCGCACTCCTCATAATGTTGATGGATCTCCAATTAGAGTTGGAGTGTCAAGAAATTTCGACATCCACACTTTAGAACAAGCCCATCGTTATGTCCTTTTCAATAAAGAGGAATTGGATGTTTACAGAAGGTAAGATTTAATTACGTCCTAAAATTCTTGCTGATATTTGTATATTTGTTGTACATTAATTTAGACACTTCTTATAAAGCAGTGAACACATGTGTATTCTTCAAGATATGGAACCCAACATTGCCCCACATACCCTAGAAACAAAACATGCAAAGGAGTTTTCTAAGTGTTTGAAAGAGCATGTAAGTGTCAAACATAAATATTGTTGTCACTCTTAATGTTCAAGTTAGTGTAGATTACATTAATGTTTTACTTTTTTATGAAGGTAATGCAAATGCGAGAGATTAGGCCGAACAGTATTAGCGATGATTTGAGATGGTTATCCCAAGACCCTTGTGCTGTGGGAATGTCTTATGAAGGATTTTCGGTCAATGGATATCATTTCCGTTCAAACCACATTGAAAGTACATGTACTACAAAAAATAGTGGAGTGTATTTGTGTGCTGACACTTCAAGTTATTCAAGTGGTAGAGATCGAAATCTTATAAATGCTGAAGTCACATACTATGGCTACTTAGAGGAGGTTATTGGGCTAACTTATGGTCCAAGAATCAAAGTTCCGTTGTTCAGATGTTCTTGGTATGATGAAAGCACTTCTAACAGGTTGCAAATTGATGAATATGGGTTCACACAAATCAACACTTCAAGGATAAAAAAAGAAGGAACCCTTTATCCTGGCTTCTCAAGCATTACAATGCTTTTATGTGAAGGATCCTAATGCTGATGATTGGTGCACAGTGCTAAAGCATCCTCCTAAAGATTATTCTGAAGTACCTCTTATTGAGAATTGTTTGACTGGTTTACAATCTGAAGCTATTGATGGTGGTGTAACTAGTGATGTGTCTTAGACGAGGAGTGACACCGAGGGATCTTTTGTTGATAGAACTAAAAAAAAGAATGATGGGGCTAATGTTTAGTTCATTAATCTGTCTGTTTTCATCAAATTATTTTGTTTGCAAGTCTAGAATAATTTATTTGGGGAATATGTTCTAATGCATTTTTTGGCAAACTGTTACTATATGGCATATTCTTTGCAATTTATTTAGTCTTGTTTCATATACCAGCAAGTAGGACATCATTATTCTTTTTTGGGATATGAAACCAAGGTACTCTACAATTTATATGTTTTTCAAATGTTGAATATTCATATGTTGGTATCTCATATTCTCCGCAATTTATTTGTTTTTCAAATGTAGCTACTACTTTTGTTACTGACATTTCTACACTAATAATCTAATTTTTTTTCTTATCAGTTGAAGGATGGCAGGAAGAAGAATCACTAGATCTAGTTGTAACAACACACCCAGTCAACCTATTGCTGTCCCTCCATCCACAATTGTAGAAAATTGTGAGGATGAACCTACTCTACTGTCCAACAATATTGAAAATGATGTAACAGTTGAAGAAAATGTTGAGGATGAATAGGAGAATAGAAAGTATGGACATGGGCCTGCAAGTGAGCAAAGCCTACTTCCTAAGCAAGGGGAGCCACGTCACAAGGTCCAATGGGATTATGAAGGAAATGTTATTGGGGAGAATGGTGCCAAATTGAATCGTTATTGTCATATGCTAGCAAGGAAACCACACATATGGCATCTAGACTTGAAGTGGAATGAACAACCACAACAAGATTTTGCAGATAGAAAATCATTTATTGAGGTAATCGTTTTCATAAAAAGACCAACAAATTGTATGACTGTTATATCTAAAGTAATATTTTCTATGATTTTGTAGAAATACTTTGATTTAGGCAGTCACCCTAATGCATGGAATCACATTGATGAACACATTAGCAAAGGGATATCAGTGTGGAGGGCACATGTAAAGAAAGATTACTATGAAAAGTACAAGATTGAACCAGAATTGATGATGAAGAAAGTTGAGAAAAATGCTTCCATAGATATGGACCAGTTTAAAAATCTTGTTAAAGAATGGGGAATCGAGAAGTCTAAGGTACAATGGTTTCATATAACTTGCATGTATACCTGTCTACTTTTTCTAATTATATGTTTCTTATGGTTTAGAAAATTTCTGAGATCAACAAGGAAAACAGAGCAAAAAAAGTGATGGATCATACCACAGGATCAAAGCCATGGAGTTGTTATCGGGCAGAAATGGTATTAATAATGGACACTTGTCTTTCTTAGTAGGAGTTGAACATGTAACATGGACAAATATTATGTTATCTATCATGTGTAGGCCAGTGAAGATCAACCTGTTGTGCCTCTTAACAAATTTTTGGAAAAGGTTTACGACAAAAGCCCACAAGTGCCTAGAAAATGGATATTTGCTTTCCTATGATGTCTACAAATCTACATATGCTTAGATATCTCAATTTAAGTTTTCCTTTTATGATGCTTTCTAATTACAACTTGAAATCTCTGATATTGTGGAAAACCAAGTAGCAAACCAATAAGAAATAGATGCTAGAAGTGTTGATAATCTAATACATGATGCTTATTTGCAAGTTTTAAATCCTTCCAAAAAGGCTAGGATCTGAGGTGTGGGAATTGGGCACAAAGAGATAGGACATAGGGGAAAAGCTGCCTGTATATGATATGAAATGCTTCTTGAGGAAAGCAATGCAAAGGATGTATGTTGGATTATAACTAAACTTGAACTATTAGTTACAACTAGTCTATTAGATCGATGTTTGTAATTTGTTTTCTATTTCAGGATAAACTTAAGGAACTTCAAGAAACACTAAATGGATTGAAGAACTCCATCTCCCAAATAATGACTTGGTATAATCAATCACAGGTAACTTAGATTCAGTTATCTATGTCAATGTAATATATAATTTTTTTTGACATTGTTGATCTATTTGTTATAGGATGGAGGCATTAATGTTGATTGTGCAGCTGAATACCCCAATCAGAATACTACAAGTGTCTTACACATGCAAAGTGGAACAAATAGGTCGGGTGTGGGTTCTTTTCACATACAAGACAATACAAGTAGTGGTGCAGATGTAGGCATGTTTCCCAGGAAAAATAATTCAAGCGGGGGTGGCTTAGGAAGACTTTCTAGACAAAGCAATTCAAGGGAGAATGGAGTAGGCAGGCTTTCCATACAAGGCAATGGACATCCACTAATCTTTCAGCCACAGGTACATCATAATAGCTATAGATTATTTTCAATATTCATACACATAAGAATATTAACATGTACACTATTAAAAGCTGCAGTTGAAAGTTGGTGCCCTACTTCTGGTAATAATTGACAAAGTCATCCTCAAATGCAGAACACACCAAGCACATATTCATCGATGTCTTTCACACCAAGAACTCAGCGTTTAAATCAGGTATTCAATACATGCTTGATTAAACTTCTAGGATATCCATCCATATATCTTGTACTTATACCAAATCTGATATATAAGGCCAAATCAAATATATAAGGCACAAATCTACTTAATGGTTAATGCCTCGGGCCAGTCAGTATCCAAACCAAAGACATGTATCTTCTTCTCAAGTATGTGACATATGGCCAAGTAGGAATTGCTGATATCCTATTCTTAAACATTTGTCCATCTATTAGTAAAACCTAGTAGGAACTGCAAGCTCATGTTACATTTAGTAATATTGAGATATATTGAGAAACTAGGCCTTGGACCTTCTCTAGTTTCTATGTGATACTATCATCCTAGAACAATATGTATGAGATCTTTCAAGATCCCTAGATCTGCTTCGACTTCTAATATTTCTTGTATAATGTAAATGACTAGAAGAATTAACAAATTTGCAAGCCTTCTATTCCATAGTACCTTTCTTCTACCATTCATGTCTCTAACCATACATCTGGTTGGTTCCATTTGCGTTCTCTTATAATGAAATATTGATAGCACCTTGTGTGTTTTGATTGCCTATAAAAGCATGGTTACATGGTGATAGATGGGTATTCATAAAATTTTAAATGCTAGATTTTTTGTTGTTGCACTAGCTTGGAATACACCATAATTATGAAATTTTGGTTATCAATATAGACTTGACATGTCAGATATTAAGGTAAATGAATAGTAACTAGTTTGAAACTCAACACTCATTTAGTTTTAGTAAAAGAATCAAAATTAATGAAAAATGCAGGATGTATGGGATAAATTTGAGAACAATGTTGGTATGTTCATTCATTTATTTAATTGACCATAAGAGATTCATTGAGGATAAGATGGTGAAGATTGGGATCAATTGACATATCTTGAACTTGGAAGTATGATTGAATACTCTTAATTGTCACTTCATGAATACCGGAGTTATCAAGACGAGTTCCTAGGCACTTCGTTGTGGTCCTAATATTAGGTACGTAAGGGTCTCATGGGAATTTTGCAGACTAGGCGAGCTGGATGGACCAGGCAGCATGGGAGGACAATACAGGCTGTGAGTGACCCACCTGCCCTTTTCCCCTATCCTATCTTTAGTTCATCCTTTAATCTCTTCCTTGTACTGCCTTATTGATTCTTCTCTTGTTCCTCCTATCTCTCCTGTTACTTCCTTCTGCATCTCTTTCTACTTTTTTTGTTCTCCTCTTACTGCTGTTACAACCTCCTTCTGCCCTCTATTCTTTTTCTATTTTCTTTTATCACTCTTCTACATCTCTTCTCCATTTGCTACTGTTACTTTTTCTTCTTTCTACTTCCTCCTTCATCTCTTTCTCCTACTGCTGTTAGATCCTCCTTTTTTGTTATTCTGTTTGAGTGTTTTTGACAATTCTTCTTCCACATCTTCTGAATGTTGCTGTATTATTATCTTTTCCTGGTTTGTCTCACTCACCCTCCTCCATTTCCTCTACTGCTTACAACCTCTTCCCACCTCTTTTTTCTGTTTTCTTCTATTCCTCTTTTACACCTCCTGCTTCTCCAACTATTGCTGCTGCAATTGATTTTCTTTTATCTTCCTCCCCCCTCAACCTCCTGCTGCTATTGCAATCTCCTTTTTGCTCTCTATTTTTGTGTTTCATTTATGGAATCATATATAGTATATATGTATAATAGGCAATGTACCATAAACACCCCTTGTCCTAGCAAGTCTGCAGCTGAAGCCTATTTCAGTGTGTAAAAATCCGAATATGCAGCTACTCTTTAATTCCGTCTTGTCATTGTTGATTTACTTTACAAAGCTGAGCTATAATCAAAATGGCTATGTCTTCGAAAGAGTCCATATATAAAATCCAAGATGAACTAGATATCATGAATCATATTCTGGTCTATGAAATTGACTAAATGAGTAGCAGGAACTTATTTATTCATTCTGAAAGTCTCCAATGTTTATTGAAAAAACTACAGCAGCATGTTAATATCTGCTTCGTATTGTTTATACTACATACAAACACAGGCATATCACTACATTTGATTTCACAACTGCAATTTGTCTTATTGCACCAATTCACTTCATGTCCCCCAAGAGAAGTGAACTATCTGTATTAGATTACTTACCTACACAACTGTTTGCATATTGCACTTCAGTACTAGAGAGCAATGCCAGTATGTCTCCTTTTCTTAAACATTAGTCCTTCCGTGGAGATTCTTCAAGGCCATATAACCCACTGAGTTTTTTTTAATTATGTACAGTTTACTAAGTTCAATCATAATTTTAGTTTATGGGTGCATGTTGCTGCTATGTTGGTTCACTTACATTTATCTCTACTTTGCACTCACTCTGATTCCTTTTTGTATTTATATTGATAGGGTAGAATTACTTTTAATGATGGATTTCGACGGACAATGCACCTTGGAGTAGACCAAAACCGAAATATAAGGGTAAGTTGTTTGTTGTACTATGATTTATGTATAAACTTTAAATTTTATTAATATAATGATTTGTCATTTTTAGGAGAAGAATATTCAAGTACCTAACCGTATGAGGCCTGACATTGATGAAGAGCACCACACCATTTGAAGGAATATGGAGACATTATAGATCTTAAGAGTTTCTAGCATGATATGTTGATTGTCATCAATATCAAATTTTAGAATCATATGTACTCTTTATTTATATCAACGTTGAGCACGCAATGTATGGATAATATTTTGCTTCAATAAAAAAAATTGGTTTGAGGTGATTAAACATTTTTATGTGTCATTTTGGTGTTGAATCTTCTTATGATGTCATGTGAATTAGTATAAAAATATTGCTTGAGGTTATGTATACAAAGTTTTCATTTAAAATTTGATATTCACTATAGTAACAATTAATTAACATTTAATGAATCATTCAATAATCAATAACCAAATCATTTACAGTAGTCCCTCATAAATATATTGATGAAGGTCCAGATTGACCATCAAAATTGCATTGATGACGACCACATAGCCCCTCAAAAATAATATTAATGAAGGCATTATCCCTTCAAAAATATATTCTCCAGGACCATCAAGTCCCTCAAAAATGTATTTATGAGAACTAAACATGCCCTCAATAATGTTATTATGAAGGCTAAATAGTCCCTCAAAAATGTATTTATGAAGGCTAAATAGTACCTCAAAAATGTATTTATGAAGGCTAAATAGTCCCTCAATATAACATTCTTGAGGGTCAATTGGTCCGTGACAATTGTATTCGTGAGGGCCACTGGTATTTGTCACGTGATTTCTCTTCACGGACCATTTGTGAGGGCCAGACTCACAACCGTCCCTATTTGTGAGGGCCTGTAGAGAGGAGTTTGTGACAGGACTCACTCGTGAGTAATGGCCCAATTTTTACTAGTGGTATACACTTTTTGAATTTCAATAAGAATATGACTCTAATTGTGTTTTTATTGAATTCCTCGTGTTCTCCTGATCAATTTTCATATATTGTTCATCCTAATCGGAGTTACTATGAATTAATTATGAATTTGCAAAAGAAATTACCTTTAGGGTCAATGATAGTGTGCCACGTCAGCGCTGTGGCCCCGGCCAGCCAATGGGCTTAGGCCCAACGAAGTTGGTTTAGAATTAGAGTTGAAAGACGGGTGTACCCTTTCCTTTCTACTTTTTGGATGAGGGCAAGGACATAATTCTACCCTTCCTCCTCTTCAATCTCGGATCACACTACTCTTCCTGAGTGCTGCGATCGTGGTCAACCGACGGGTTGACTCTCACCCTCACTGCAGCCTCGGGCCAGGAGATCGCTCCATTAGCTCTGCCAACCGCTGACAAAATCTTTGGCCTACTTCTCCACCTCTGCTAGCACCCCCGGATAGCTCGCCGAGAAAGACCCTTCCTATCAGAAACATGGCAAAAGTCTTATCCTAGGGAGATGTTGTTCCCAGGCAACATGATGGCCCGGATGGGCATCCTTATTTGTTGAACCTCCAGGCAACTCCCTTCTAGGGTCCCAAGCCTTATATAGGTAGATAGCAAAGGCGGTGGAGTCTGTTCCTCCATGAAAGTTGGGGAAAAACCCAATCCTTCTCGTAATTGGTCAATCCAGGCATGGTTTGGGACAGAATCACCTTCCTGATTTGACTAAACCACTACCACGTTGGCACAAGATCAGGAGAGGGATCGAATCGCTGAATTAATAGGAAACCTACTGCTCCTGGTTTCCTCCTTGCACAAGAACTGGATGATGCCCATGCACCGTTGGATCTCAATCAGATGGCTAAAATATCACACACCGGCATATTTGAATTTTGATTGATATTATAAAAATCATGACATTACTTGATATCCTCTTCACCTTAGGAAAATTTACAAAAATCATATCTCTTAAACCGTGTATCTAATTGATCCCAAATTTGAAAGAAAGTCCATAATGACTTAATCCATGTGTGTACCAAATGTGGGACTTAAACTTGCAAGTATGAGGGACTTTTATTCATAAGCAAGTTAACAATTAATAAGGCATGTTTATGCATATTTTCTCTCTCCAGTTCTTTAATATTATTTATTTGGATTCCTTTTACCATTAGAAACCATGTGGATATGAAATCTCCTCCATAATGATTCCATTATCCATATTTCCACATATTTCTTATCTTTTCCTCATTATCTCAAATTTCCTTCTTAACAATGCATTATTTGATTTCTTCTTTTTCTTTTAATCATATTGAACTCATTAACATTTTATGATCCATGAAATCACATACACAAAGGAAATATTATAAAAGGGAATCCATTCAATACATATAATTCATACAATTCCCATAGTCATACATTTATAGGGAAAATTGTATTTCCCACCATATGAACCCAAAAATTGGGGTTGTAACATACAATGACAATACCTTATGTGAGTACCATCAGACCAAGGGAAATAAGGAAAATGCATGCCTTGTGCTCAAGCATGCCCTTCAAATGTGATGGCATATGGCAGGGTCATATTGGTCACAATAGAGGATATGCCCTCATCTCCCAACATTGCAGTTGTCATATCATCACTAGAAGACTCAATATAGGGGCTTATTCTTCCTTTGGATCAAGCTATCAAGAATTGGTCCCTAAACACATAGGTCATCACTTTTGTCTACGAGAGGAAGGTTGTGATTCCAATAAGAACCAAGAGGTCCGCCAACATATCTAGAGTAATCTAGGGAAATAAAGGAAGGGCAATGTGGTTTCATAAAGTGCCAGTGCTGAAAAAGGCTCAATAGTATACATATCCTTGTCCAAGGTGGTGGTACAACCTACACTTTCCAAGCCAACAACACCAGAGGTGGCTCAGTATACTGCCCCAACAAAAGCACCTTCAACCCTTGACAAGGGTAAAGAGAAAGTAATTACATATGTGGGAGTCCCTACTAGCACACCAGAAGAGGAAACGAGAAAGGTCTCCATTTTTTAAATCAACACTAAGAAGGTAACTCCAACTCTAGATCTTTGCAAAGAAACCAATCCAGAAGGCTCAAACATAATTCAGCTTCTAGAAGAACTTGAAGGAGGGGTCTCTCTAGAAGATCTTATGCAAAGTTCCCCTACACACTGAAAAGCAGTCATGAAGATGCTTGAAGGGGCCAATGTTTCTAAAGACATTAGGCCAGACGCACTTGTTGCCATCATCAAGTTAATCAAAATTCTACACCTAATTTCATTCTCGAAAGATGAGATACCTATCAGAGGGAGTCACAACAAGCTCCTTCAAATCACAGGTATCTACAAGGGCCTCAAAATCCCTTCGCGATTCGTCGATAATGGTGCATTACTCAATGCGTGCCCCCTTAATACACTCATCAACTTCGGAAGGGATCCCTCCACCCCGCTATGTGGTAATCAAAGATGCCCTATAGGACATCACCCTCAAGCTACAAATTGGGCCACAAACATAGCAGTATTTTTCTTGGTCATTGAGTTGAAACCCTCTTCAAACCTTCTCTTTGGAAGGCCATGGTATTCACCACAATGAGATGGTTCCCTTGACTACATTGAATACTAAGATATCATATGGAACATGCCAGTTTCACCATTCAGACTGATAAACCGAACACTATATCATGCATAGAAGAAGATGGTCTCCAATTCCATTTTGATATGCTTCATATTGCCAACATCATCTAGGTGCCACCACAAAGAAAACAATCTTGCCATCTCATGTATGATCCTACATTTTTCACTCAATGATTGTAGAATATGCACATACATCTAGATCAATGTTTGAGTGAAAGATGCTAGGGATGCATAGAGATCATCTAGATTTATCTCACACAAAAGAGGTTGGGTGCAATACTATATGGACAATCTGATGCACAACCTTAGATCACCAAATGGAAGCAATACTGGATTCCCAGAAAGTTGTGGCTCACTATGACAAACTTAATTAGAGAGGTGGCCCAACTGTCTAGACTTGAGATCTGAGCTGAGAAGCCAAATACTTTTCACTAGATGAAGAGCATTGACTTAGGTTAGTGTACTAATAGGACCTCATCCTCAAGCATAAAGGTCCTTATATTACTTCTCATGCACTGTACCTATAACCAGAGATGATACCAACATTACTAAGTCTATCATCCATGTGATGATGCCCTATCTCATGAAAGACATTGGCAACGACGACTAGGATGACTACCCTGGGATCACAGTCAACATTAGGGAAATCACCCTCATCAATGAAGATATCCAAGGCATCTAGACCTCCTAGAACAACCAATTATTCAAAGACAAGATCATCTCTCAAAAAGAGAAATTTATCAAGATCATGCTTACCCTCACATCTAAACAACATTGCCGTGAAAACTCTGACGCAAGAGAAAGAGACAAAAATTACCTTGATGATCACATTGACAAGATGAAAATTACCAACCCAACCCCCTAAGATATGGAGATACCATCCAATTCATTTGGTAAGGATCCTCTCTACATATTCCTTGGCTGGATGAGCCAAGATGACTATGAGACTACATCCCCTAACGCCATCGAGGAATATTATAGAACTCTATGGGATGACTATGATGATTCCCATGACATGATCAAAGGATGCGGTGTGAATTCTACCTTTGAGACAAAATATGTGGAAGACTCACATTCCCGCAGTCACCATGTGCAAAATGCTGATGAGATTTAGAGTTGGTGTATAGACGACAGTAATGTCCTGAATACCTTACCATCTCACAAAGCCAAAAAACATGTTAGAAGAGAAAAAATGGTTGTGGTAAAGGTCCCATAGTGGTTATTTAGTCGTTCTCTACCTCATCCCAATTTTCCCCTGTAAAATCCTAAAAAAATGCAAAATCCTTAAATTTACAAAATTTTGAAACCAAAAAATAGTTGAAGATGAGTTGGCTCTATAGGAGTTTACTGGATGTTTCATTTAAGTATCACAAATTTACAATGGCAAAGATATCAAGTTCAAAGACATCCCATCCCAGAGTGTATGCAAAGGAGCATCATATCGAAGATGAGATAGAGATGGTGAATCTTAGTTCTATCCTTGAGAAACACAAAGTCAAAATAGGGGTGCATCTACCTCGAAATATCAAAGTCTAGTTGATAGAGATTCTACACCACTACATTGATGTGTTTGCATCAAGCTACTCTAACAAGCCTAGATTATATGAGGCAATAATGATGCACCGAATGCTTATCATTCTCGACATTCTCCCTATCAAATAAAATGTTAGGCAAATGCTTCCTGAGTGGAGCATCAATATGAGGAAATAAGTTCGCCAGAAGTATAATGTTGGTTTCTCATAGCCAGTCAACTATCCTATGTGGCTCTCCAACATTGTACCTATAAAAAAGGATGGATAAGTACAAATGTGTGTGGACTATTGTGATTTCAATAAGGAATCACCTATGGATGACATTCTACTTCCACACATAGACATACTGATTGACAATACAACCTACCATGCACTCCTCTGTATCATAGATGGGTTTTCTAGTTACAACCAGATAAAGATGGCCCAAGTAGATAAAGAGAAGAAAATCTTAATCACAAAGTGGGGAATATTCTTCTACTGGGTCATGTCATTTGGTCTCAAGAAGGCTAGAGCTACATATCAAAGAGTTAGGATCACTCTCTTTGATGATATGATGCAAAGCTGGAGGTTTATGTGGATGACATGATTGCAAAATCTATAAATCCTGAGGTCACCATCGCCAATATCAAAGTGTTGTTTCAACAAATAAGATGATTCTCTCTATGCCTCAATCTAGCCAATTTCACCTTTAGGGTTACATATGGTAACCTACTTGGGTACATTGTCAGTAGGGAAATCAAAGTCAACCCGAAGAAGGCTCATGCTATCTGAGAAATACCCTCCCCCAAAATAGAGAAGGAGATATAAGGGATACCGGGTAGCCATCAATTCAACAACCACTTCATTTCCAAGCTAAAACCTATGTGTGGGCCTATTTTCAAGATACTCAATAAGAAATCTGAATCTAGATGGAATAAACAATGTGAAGCAATGCTCCAAAAGTTTAAAGACTACATCAATAATCAAATAATGTTGAGGAAAACTATGCCACGCTACCCTCTAACCCTATTGTTATTAGTCTACAAAACATCAATGACAGGAGTCTTGAGTCAACAAGCAGCTGATGGTGAGCACACCATTTACTATCTACCTAAGAAGTTCAATAATATTGAGGCCCAATACAAAAAAAATGAGAAGTATTGTCTGGACTTTATACATGCAATGATGAATTTGTGCCAATATTTGATGACGTATATGTTATAGATAATCACCAAGGATGACCCTCTCTATTATTTATGTGATTTCCCTACTCTTCCGAGATGACGCGCCAAGTGGTAATTGATGTTGTCAAAGTTTGACATTACATATCTACCAATGAAGGCATTTAAAACACAAACTCTGGGTGACCAAATGGAAAATTCCTGCTCCTAAAGAAGCAAGACATAAGTACAAATTACCAAATGAAGACATAGGGATGATTATCCTACCTAAGATAGTTATCCCTCTAGTTCCTGAAGTGTGGACAATTTTCTTTGACAAAAAATTTGTTACTTACAGAGATTTGGCTATTTTGGCCATAGAAATCCTGAATCCATTTTTAGGAGGTTGGTGTTCTTGAATCCTTAGATTTGGCTAAACAAGGTTAATAATAGACATTAATTCTCATGCTTGTACCCTAATGAACATATAATGTGCAAGTAATGAGTAATACACCTGTTTATACTATAATGCATAGATAATGTCTAATCTTAGTATAAATCCTAATTATGAATGTCTATAAATCCTAAATATGGATTCATATGATCCTAACCATTTTTTAATAGGTTAACTCTAATAAGATAATGATTTAGATATATGCAACCTAATCCTAGTCTTGGTACATGTTGATGAGGTATATGTGTTGTGTGGAGATTGGGAAGATCGAAACCCTAAGTTCAAGCCGACTAATCCTAACATGTACATGTTAGGCAACCCATGTGATACCATGATGACATTAGGTGCTTAATCACAAAATTTTTCTTAATACTCATGAAATGGGGCAACTAATCTAACTATGTCTTAATATGTAAGTAAGTTCATTAATTGTGTAATACAAGCCAATTTGTACATTAAAATGCAAGTTATGGCTTACATGTACATAATTAATCATAATATGTGACTAAACATAAATGAATGACTCATGTAAACAATAATGTGAGTAATAGGTATAATTTGACAATAGATATTTTTTTAATATAAGTGGATATAGCTAACATGCCATTATTTTGAGTTAATGTTGAAATTAATGAAATTTATAATAATGTGAGTAATATAATGTATATTGTGCAAGATAATATCAAGAAACTCAATTTTTAATAAGATAATGTTAATGGGATCCTAAATCCTAAATATTAAGTATAATGTTAATATGTAATAATAAATATTTAGATAATTGTTTTAAACCCTAATCATACTAAAACTCATACAATATGATCTTAAAATCTAAATCTAATCATATAGGAAGGTTCTAGACTCCTTAATCATCTTGGGGTTCAAATTTGAGATCATTTAGACTTTATTTGACCATTAAATTTCATTGTGAACGAGTTTATATTATTTTAATCAAAATATCTTCAATTATATATCCCGATTTAAGTTTCTTGTTTTATTTCCTTTTTATATGTGTCACATTCTTGGTGTGTTGGGATATAGTCTAGCTGTATCCAACTCTCAGATCTAGAAGGCAGCGAGACTCATCTCCTTCACCCGCCTAGAGTCCTAGTTGGACTCAAACAAAGGTAAAGCTTCCCCATACCTCTCTCTCTCTCTTTTATATCCACCTTGCCCTTGAATCTTCCTCTCTCTATAATCTACTCATGATTCCAAATTTGGTGATCCCATTTATGATGGGTTTCAAGTGATCCAAACTCCCAGTCAACAAAAGTGTCTCCTCTTTCCCCTACTTCTTGGTCTAGTGTGGTTTCCCATCCCCCATAGACTTTGTTCCTATATAACAATCCCTTAATCCATCTTCAAACTCCCATACACAATCTTCAAGCATTGGTTAGGCATCGTCACCCACATCTTCTCTCCCCAACTCTCAACATCTTTGATTACTTCATCAATCTCAACAATGTGTGTTCGACAGGATTGGAGTCACCTAAAACTACCCACTTCTACTCGATGTGATTTGAAGAAGCTTTTGACACCCCCAATTGGACATGATGAGGTACCTAGCCTATATCCATATTTCCTCAATGTCTATTCATGGTTGTTGTTCAGGATGTTTATTTCCATGGTCGATGCTCCTCCTCCTTTGGTTTTCTAATCTTTAGCGTGTTTGTTTGTTAAGTTTCCCCAAACTCTCTTGGATCGGGTTGTGTTTCCACTTGGTCGTTGTAGTCCTTTTAGGTTTCATGATTAATATTTGTCTTGCTCACTCAACTTCCCTCATAGCGGTAGTAGGATATGGGCACTCTAGTAGCTTCGAGATCCCTACTTGGACCCATTGCATTCAAAGGGACCTTTTGGGTGGAGGTAGTCCATTGAGTTTTTTCTAAGTGACATGTTTTGGGATCCATCGCAAGGGATATTTGCACCTTTGTGTTTTTCTTGCATGGATAGGAGGTTGAAGATGAATTTGTTTGATTTCTCATTTTCCCCTAGTTTTATTATCATGTATGTCACGCTTATATGGGAACTATGTTATTTTCATTTTGATTTCATTTGAGATTATTGCAATTTTGATTTGTTGGCAAGTTACCTATGTGTCCTATCACACCCCACTATTTTGGATTTTGATATGAGGGTATATTGGTCCTTTGATTTTATTTATTTTTTGTGAATTTCAGTACATTGTGTTAACCTCTAAAATTCATAACTTACTCCTGGTTATCCAAAAATTACATAAAAGTATGTTCTAAAATCATAAAAATAAACCCAATGCGATGGTATAGGTTTCATAACCTAAATGAAATTTAATAAGAAGTCAATATTTTAGGTTTCTAAATATACACCTTCATTAATGATTTATATAGGGTGAAAGTGAATAGTATGGATCTAGGTTTTCAACCCTAACCTATTAAACATGTAATTGGGTTATGTTGCATGCTTCTCAGTCTATGTTGACCAATTGTTCTACTTCCTCTCTCTTTTAACCAAATTGAAAGAAATAAATGTTTTTTATCCTTTGAGAGATACTTGAATTATATTGAGTCTCAAATATGGAAATCGATTATACATCAATACTGCTTAGTTGATATTGCACTTTGTCATCTAAGATGTGTAATCTTGTTCATACTATCTCTAGTTGGACCCTATTTGGTGCATTTGATCTATATTGGGCTATTGTAACACTGAAAAGATGGAATTTTATGGTATGATGTTCCAATTTTACTTGGAAAATATTATTTAAGCAATAAAACGACTACATGTTACTTGCCTCTACATTTCATGCTTGCTAATTCAGTGGTACTAGGATTTTATAATGTGCTTTGGTTTTTGGGTTGTGTGCCTTTTATGTTTTGGGATGGAGGTCATGTACCCCATACTCAGGTTTTGTGACCACTTTTATGTATTTGAGAGTTAGGCTTTGTGCCATACTCTATAAGGTTTAGGGTTATGTACTCTAGCCACATTGTTTATTATAGTTCACTAGTACTATGCTTATCTCACCTGCATGCTGATTATTTCATTTTTATTGATGGGTCATGTGCTCTAATTTCTATATTTTTTCCCTTGAGGTATACTTCATTTTTTATTTATGGTAATTATATATATTTATTTTCATCTTATTGCAATGTTCTCTTTTGATATCCACTTGGATGGTACTTTCCTCATTGTTTGGCAAGTCTTGTTATAATTGATGTCCTCGTTCCCATGCTAAATCACTATTTATATGCAGATGTCGAAAATTTTATGTTGAAACCATCCACTTTGTCTTCTCTTGTAGGTTATGCTTCTAATCCCTTAGGTAGAGAGAAAGGAGGAGTTAACCAAAGTTGACAATAACTTATCCAAGAGTAGTTGATCTTTTCTTGGGAGGTAGATTGAAGTAGTTGATTTACCCTCATTGTCTTATTTCCTATAGTTTTTCTTTATGTGAAACCTGCATGGTGAGGAAAAATGCTAGAATCGAATTTTTTTATAGTTAGATTGTTATATTCTACTGCTACACTTTATGGTGATCTATACATTACATACTTGGATTGTAGTTTATCATCATTTGTGAAATATTAGCACGTTAAAATTCAATAATTTTCTATTATTTCACATCTAGTAAGTTGAGTGGCTCCCCTCTCGAGTCCTACTCCTTAAAAGTATGTATCAGAGTTAGGACAATCATTTATCTAGATATTTCAATATTTATCTCCTTTAGGTTTTACCTCTCCCAAAAGTTCCTCATAGGAACCTTACCTAATGTGAAAATTCTCTAGATGGGATTTCTACCCAAGATATTATCTATGTTGACTATGTTTGGATGAGAGAAGTATATAGAATTTAATACATGATATGAGATGACAATCATGAGTAAGGTAACCCTCATTTTATTGAACACCATATGCCTCTTTCCCAGGGTATTAAGTGTGATATCCATGTTTATGCAACAAAGATAGGAGATAGGATGTAAGTGTATAGTTATATGACAAGAGATATGGAGTAGGTGGTAAGCTGAGATACCCAAAGTGGAACACATGATTGGTTATACTACCCTTGAAAACTAGACTTCGAGGAATGGCGACATTAAAGAGTAAGTGATGAGGAGATAGATGCATGGTTCAGTTAGACTCACCCTTTTAGCTCTAGGTCTTGTTTAACTTATTATGCTACACCTTTATAAGGGTTGGAGAGTAGTATCTAGTTAGAACATGCATGTGCCAATTTCGAGGACGAGATCCTTTTCAGGGGTGGAATCTAGTAACATATCAAGATTTGGCTATTTTGGCCATAGAACCCCTAATCCCATGATTAGATGGTTGGTGTGCCTATCCTTATATTTGTCCAAATAAGGTTAATTATAGATTTTAATGCTCATGCTTGTACCCTAATGAACATATAATGTACAATTAATGAGTAATTCACATATTTGTACTCAAATGCATATATAATGCCTAATATTAGTATAAAATATGATTATGAATGCATATAAACCCTAACCATGGATTCATATGATCCTAACCATGTTTTGGATAGGAGAATTGTAATAAGATGATGATTTGGATATATGGAACCTAACCCTGATCTTGGTACATTCCATGAGGTGTCTGTGTTGTGTGGTGATCAGAGTGATTGAAACCCTAAGTTCTATTTGACTAACCCTAACATATACATGTTCAGTAACCCATGTGATACCATGATAACTTTAGGTGCTTAACAACATAATGTGTCTTAATACTCATGAAGTGGGTAAACTAATCTAAATGTTGTTTAATATGTAAATAAGTTCATTAACTATGTAACACAAGACAATTTGTAAATTAAAATACAACTAATGAATTACACTGCATAATTAGTCATGAGAGGTGAAAAAATTTAAATGGATGACTCATGTAGACAATGATATGAATAATAGATATAAATTGACAATAAATACTTATTTAATGTAGGTGGGACGACTGGTGTGCCATTATTTGAGTTAATGTTGAAATTAATGGACTTAATGAGAAATTGAGTAAAATATTGTATTTCATGCAAGATAATATCATGTAACTCAGTTTGTATTAAGATAAGGTTAATGGGATCCTAAATCCTAAATATTAAGGATAATGTTAATATGTAATAATAAATATTAAGATAACTATGTTTAATCCTAATCGTACTAAAACTCATATGAAATAATCTTAAAATCTAAAAATAACCATATAGGAAGTTTCTAGACTCCTTAATCATCTTGCAATTTAAAATTTAGATCATTTAGACTTCATTTGACCACCAAGTTTCATTATGAAAGAATTTACCTAGTTTTTAAATAAAGCATCTTCAATTATATCTCCTAACCTAGGTTTCCTATTTTATTTCCTTTTTATTTGTGTCATGCACTTGGTTGTGTAGGGATGGATTCCAACCATCTCAAACTCTTGGATCTAGGAGGAAGCAAGACTCGTCTCCTTCACTCGCCTAGAGTCTTGATTGGACTCAAACAGAGGGGCAACTTCCCCCCGACCTTTATCTCTCTCTTATATTTGCCTCGCCTATGACTCTTCATCTCTCCATAATATACTCAAAATTTTGAATTTGGTGATCCCAATGTAGTTGAGATTTCATTTTGTGAAACTGTCACTCGACAAAGGAGTCTTCTCTTTCCCTTGATTCCTAATTCGGTGAGGATTCCCAACCCACCCAGAGACTTTGTGGTTATAAATCTAACCCTTGAGCAATCTTCAAACTCCTAGACACAATCTTCAAGCGCTGGCCAGGCACCACTTGCCCCACATCTACTCTCCCCAACTCTTTCCATTTCGAGTGACTTCATCAACCCCTACATCAAGTTTATGAGAATCAGGGTCGCCCCAAAGTATCCAGTTCACTCGATGTGATCCCAAGATTCTTATGATGTGATCAGGTATTGATCCCATTTCCCTATTTCCTCATTGGCAATTCATGGTTTTTTCAAGGATGTTGATTCCCATGGTTGGTGTTGCTCCTCCTCTGGTTTTTGGGTCTTTAGCTTCCTGTTGGTTTTCTAAGTTTTCCCAAAATCTCTTGGTATGGATCATATTTCCTCTCAGTCATTCTAGTCCTTTGGTGTTTCTCAATTTCTATTTTTCCTTCTCACCCAGCTTCCCTCATGACAACAATAGGATGTGAACTCTAGAAGCTTTAGGATCCTTGCCTAAACCCATTGCATTCGAAGGAATCTTTTGAGTGAAGGTAGTTCATTGAATTTTTTATGAGTGATTGGTTTTGGGATCCTTCACAAGGGAGCTTTGCACCTGTGTGTTTTCTCACTCGAATGTCAGAGGTTAAAGATGGATTTGTTTGATTTCTCTTTTTTTCTTTCTAGTTTTGTTATGATTTATGTCATGCTTATATGGGCCTTATAAAGTTTTTCATTTAATTTCATTTAAGATTGTCACGTCTTTGATTTGTTGGCAAGTTACTTATGTGCTCTTAACACCCCCTGTTTTGGATTTTGATACAAAGGTATATCGACCCTTTGATTTTTTTTTGTGACTTTCAATACATAGTGTTAACCTCTGAAAGTCATAGCTTACTTTTCATTATCCAAAAATTACATAAAAGTATGTTCATAAATAAAAAAACCTATGTGATGGTATAGGTTTCATAACCTAAATCTAATATAAAAAGATGTTAATATGTTAGGGTTTATAAATATATGTATAATTAATTATTTATATACCTAATTTGTTATTATGTGAAATTGTATAATCCGAATCTAGGTTTTGACCGTGATATGTTACATGCATCATTGGGGTATGTTGCATCCTTCTGAGTCTATGTTGAGCAATTTTTCTACTTTCTCTCTCTTTTGACCTAATTGAAAGAAATAAGTGAAATTTATCCTTTGTGAGGTATTTGAATTATTTTGATTATTAAATATGGAAATTTGTCATAAATGATATTGCTCAGTTGATATTGCACTTTGGCATCTAAGATTTGTAATCTTGTCCATGCTATCTCTAGTTGAACCCTAATTGGTGGGTTTGATATATATTGGTCTATTTGCACACTGAAATCTTAATTTGTTCGTGATGTATTTTTGTGGTCTGATGTTCCAATTCAGTTGGATAATCTTATTTAAGAAATACAATGACTACACTTAACTTATCTATACATTTCATGCTTGCTGATTGAGTAGTAGGGTTTTATAATATGCGTTGGTTTTTGAGTTATATACCTTTTATGTTTAGGGACGGCGGTCATGTATCCCTTACCTGGGTGCTGTGCCCACCTTTATATATTTGGGAGTTTGGTAATGTTCCATGATCTATCAGGTTTAGGGTTATATACTCTATTCACCATTATTTTATTATAGTTCACTAGTGACATGCGTACTGCATGTTGATTATTCATTATTGTTGATGGGTCATTTGCTCTAATTTCTCTATGTATGTCCTTGTGGTATACTTTAAAATTAATCTATGGCAAGCACATCTAGTTTTTTTCATGTTATTGGAATGTTCTCTTTTGGTATCCACTTGGATGGTACTTCCCTCTTTGTTTGTGAAGCCTTGTTATAATTGATGTCCTTCTTCCATATAATTGCTCAATCACTATTTATATGCACATACTAACTTTTTTATGCTGAAAAAACCCACTTTATATTCTCTTGTGGGGTATGCTTCCAACCCCTTATGTAGAGATCAAGGAGGAGTTGACCAAAACTTATCCAAGAGTAATATTCTTTTCTTGGGAGGTAGATTGAAGTAGTTGATTTATCCTCTGCGGCTTATTTCCTATAGTTTTCCTTTATGTAAATCATGTATGGTGAAGAATAATGTTAGACATGAATATATTAATAGTTAGCTTTTTCTCTTCCCATACCACACTTTATGTGATTGATATATTACATACTTGGATTTAGTTCACCATCCTTTGTAAAAAAATTATCACGTTTGGCATTGGATGGTTATCTATTTTTTCACATCGAGTAAGTTGAGTGGATCTACTCTTAAGTGCCACTCCCTATATAACTCAGTCGTAGGGACTAGCATAAGATTGATCCTTCAGAACCCCAGGGAGAACAACTTCTAGTAGTAAGAAAGTTGGAGTTGAACACCACTAACAATGTGTCCAAGTATGCGGCTTGCATCCTAGGACTCCAGCTTGCTAGACAGTAGGGGGCACGCCACCTAAATTTCTATGAGGACGCCCTTCTCATGATATCCTAGGTCCAAAAAAACTATAAGACACACCATCAACACCCAATCCCATATCAAGAACACATGTGCTCTTTGGCTCGGGACTTTAAACACATCTCCTTTCACTTCCATCAAGAGTGAACACAATGCATTCACATGCCTTGGTAACTCTTGCCACCAAGATAGATATCCAAGTGGACCTAATCTTCTCTTTGAAATCTTAGAAATTTGTTCAACATGCCTACTATATGGTCATCGAAAATGCACCTAATGATGAAGAAAAGGCTTGGTTCTATGACATCAAAGTATATCTAGAGAGCCAAGCCATCCCTGACAACCTCTCCTAGAGAGAAAAAAATGTTCAAATGATAGTTCATGCAATATGTCTTAGGGCAGGATATCTATATCAAAATTTGTATAACAAGACTCTCTAACGATGCTTCAAGAAGATGAAAGTAGAAACTCTCATTAAAGAAGTTTACATAGGTTTATGTGACACACATATGAATGTAGTCATGCTAGAGAAGAAGATAAACCAATTGGATTATTATTAGAACACTATGTGGGAAGGAATGTTCCCAATATGTCCACAAATGATGCGTCTGTAAGATCCATGGTGACTACATCTAGGAACCTACCAATTACCTATAAAACATGGACATTCCTTGGCCATTATCATCTTGGGGAGTCAACATTCTAGGTAAGATAAATCCTAAAGTGTCGAATAGTAATTGCTTCATTTTGGTCATTATAGACTACTTCAAAAAGTGGGTGGAAGCAGTGTCCGTCCCCAGGGCATCAACTGCACAAGTTATCATGTTCTTAAAAAACAACTCCATGTTGTTATAGGATACTACATGTGATAATCTACGACAACAATACACACTTCATAACTGAAACTTTCAAAGAGTCTCTGAGTTCTCTGGGGATTAAACATCACCAAACACCACCATATAAGACCTAGATGAATGGAGCCATATAAGCTGCTAACAAGAACCTAATAAAGATCCTAAAGAAGACAATCAACTCCCATGCCAAATGGCATGAATGCCTCTTAATTTCTCTCATGGCATACCAAACTTCTATCAAAACATCCATAAGAGATACATAATATTTAGTAGTAAACAAGATGAAGGCAGTGTTTCTAGTCAAGGTTCAAATTCCTTCTCTTCACATACTATAAGAAGCAGGTATTCCAAGGTCAAGTGGCTTCAAGATTGAATCTACTATCTCAACACACTTGAAGTATGGTAAACAAAAGTTGTGCATCATGCAAAATGCTATCAAGCAAGGATGGATCAAACAATAAAAAAGAATGTTCATCCCCAAAATTTCTAGAATGGTGACCTGGTACTACATGTTATCTAGAATGTTGACTCTAGGGGCAAGTTCAACCCTAAATGGGAAGGGCCATACATCGTCCATGACACCTATGACTTGGTTGGTCTGCACTTGAAGGTCTTGGATGGGGATATACATCTTCACCACAGGAATGCTAGCCTTGTCAAGCGCTACTACTATTGATAAGAAAACTTCAATGGTGGAAAGACTTAGGAAAAGAACCTTTTAATGGAGCCAAAAACTCCCAGCCCTCTAAAAAAAACCTAAAATCTATGAGAGTACCTGGAGATACACCCCTACGCTAGGGCTTAAGACAGAAGGAGCATGACCATTAGGTTGAGGCCCTAGTTTAACAACCAAAAATAACTCCTTGAAATAGGAAACCTTAATAGAATAAAATTGTGATGAAGGCAAGGTGAAACCATGTTATCACTATCATAGGAGGATTGCATAAACTATTAGTCCCCATAGGTGAGTTGGACCCAATCCTCAAAGTCAAGAATATATTCAGGTAAGATCCCCATAAGGTTGGCATCTATTGAGGTGGACCTAAAAGGGGAATGACTGGAGCGTGAAGTCAAAAAGTTGAAACTCTTTCGGGCTATTCACTAGTAACCTCTTGAAGGGGGTGAGACTAACCTTTACATGGACTAACTCAACAATGATGAGGTGGAAAACCTTCACTAGGAAAACCACATTCATTACTCATAGAATCATAAGCTCTCATACTAAGTACCTAAGCATCGATGTCCAATCAAAATCTTTAATGAAAAGATCCATGACAGGTCAACACCTCACAGAGAAATCATCAAATAAACTTTAACTAGGTAGACACATGCTTGTCGTGAATCACTACACTAAAACATGTAGGGTGTGAGGCCGACTAGGGTGTATTTGATAAAGTTTCACCTAATTGAGCACGTCTAGTGTATTTTTTTCACAGTAGAAGGATCACTATAACTGACTCCATTGAGTTCACCACCATAGAATTCAACATTACACCTACTTGTTCGACACTATACTTGGATTCTACCCTTCTAAAGGGAACATCTATGCTCACATTGGCATTCTAGACCAATTGGGTAGGTAATTGCCATGGATACACCCATTACATGGCACAACTTCACTCCTTAGCATGACACCCAGGTCCAACAAAGCTCTGATCTATGTTCTCTTCTAGAATGAAGCCCCACCCCTCATGGAATACATGTTATGAACATCCATAGGGAATGACCATCTACTATTAGGACACCGATAGGGGGATGGATTAAAGATGATTGGGGTATTTTTCTTCCCAAAATCTTGGATTCAAAAAGGAAAGTGGAAGAAAAGGAGGTTCCCCATAGATGTTATTTTATTTCCAAAACCTATAAGCACCTTTGATGCATTAAATGCATAAGAAAGAGGTCTAGATTTATCTCTATTGCCTAATTCATCAAGAGGAGTTTCATAGTGATATGCTCCTCAAAAGTCAAGTACATATTTAAGACATTTCGGAGGGAGTTCCCATGGCCAATGATTCATGCCATGAACTAAAAGAAAATCTCAATGAGATAAATTTGTTACAAGAAAAAAGGGGTTGAATACTTGTGCCCAAAAATATAAAAACATAAAAAATGAAATAAAATTAAAAGAAAAACATTATTTCAGTTATCTAAAAGAATTTCCTGATACTACCACTAAAGACATCCATACAAGCCATTCTAAGTATTCAAGAGAATAGTCGTTGTGAACTAGGAACAAATCATCAGTAATTTTCTTATGGTTCAGACACATCTTTGTCGTAAGAAAACAATAAGTATGCAAAACAACTCTCCAAACATGGCAAGATGATCAACATTGAAATCCAAGCATGGCCACTCCCTAGTCTGATTTGTCAAGACAAATACTTGCCAGACCTAATGCACGTCCGCATATGTCAGACTTGCAATCCATCAAGCTAGATCACCATGTACTTGTAAAGGCTCACTGATCTGAATGTGCTTCAACAAGAACTCCTTCACAATAATGTAGAGATTATTTTAAGGCTCCACCAACTGAGAAGGACCAATCCACATTCCTATAGAGATCTACATGACCTTCAAGGGTCCTGTAAGGAGTGAGATCCTAGAGGGGATCCACTCCCTACTAAAATAAAAAGGCATCATCCCATACAACCAAAAACCAACATAATTTTTTTGCAAAAGGGATGATAACCAATTCATTCAACATGTATGTATCCTAACACCAAAAGTAGCAATAGAACTTATAAAGTATCTAACCATTACAATCTTTCTATCATCACAAGTCTTTCACCATTACAATCTTAAAGACTCTAGATATTTTATTTAATTCTTTTAAAGTATTTCATATTATAATAACATGAATAGGAAGAATGAACGATATCCATAGGATCATATTCTAAAAGTTCATTGAGAATCACCTCACTTACCTCAATAACTTCCTCACTTGTGCTTGCCATGAGAGCCATGTGGCACTCACCTTCATTTGAGATCGAGTCACTTGAAGAAGATTCTTCCCAAGCAACATGGGATGTTTCTTTTCCCCTTCTTTCCTTCTTGTCCTTCTTCTTGTATCTATCCTCCTTGTGGTATTCCTCCTTCATATGGCTGCTCTTGTAGTGATGCTTCTTGGCTTTTGGGCATTCATTTTTAGTGCCCTTTTTAACCACACTCATATCACGTAGGATTAGAGGAGGAGGAGGGTTTACCCTTGAAATGCTTTCCCTTGGAGTAATGAGCTTCAATATCACTTGATGAGTTATCATCATTTAAGGAAGGAGGATATTGGCTAATGGCTTGTTGTTTCACTATGGCTTCAATTTGAGCTTTGAATGCATCCTCCTTTCTCTTGGAATCTTTTTCTTCTTCTCTTTCTTCTTCCTCTTTCTTGTCAAGTCTCACTTCATAGGCTTGGAGATTTCCTATGATCTATTAAATGAGGAGGTCAAAGAGAGTCTTTGTTTCTTCAATGGTAGCCACCACTATTTTCCATTGGCAAGGAAGAGATCAAAGATTTTTTCAGTTGATTTTTCCTTGATCAATAGGATGACCCAAGGCGGCAAGCCCATTTGCAATATTGTTGAACTTTGAGTACCTTCAGCCACACTTTCCTTCTATTCCATCTTGAAATTTTCAAGAATTCCATTGAGCGTGTATACCTTACTTTCTTTGACTTGCTTGGTACCTTCATAGGTGATCCAAATCTTATTCAAAATATCATAGGCCATATCCCAAGAGGAAATCCGATTGAATTTGGTTGGAGTAAGGGATGAGTAAATGATGCTAATAGCTTTGGCATTTAATTGCACCTTCTTTAATCTTACTTCATCCCAAGTAGTCACCTCTCCCTGAGGCTTGATGTAGGGAAAACCAACCACCTTCCACATCTCATAGCTCATGCCTTGGATGTAGAATTGCATCCTATTCTTTTAATAAAGGACGTTTATTCTCTTGAAAATAGATGGATGCATGGAGAAGCCACCCTGTATGCTGAGAGAATTATGTAGATTCTCTCCCATCTTCTCTACTTATTGGATTACCTAGTCAAATAATACCAAGGTCTGATGCAGGAGGGGGTGAATAAAGCTAAAACCACTTAAACAAAACACATTATACCTTTAAGATATTTTCTAAAAGATATTGTAATATTGAACAATAAGGAAGGCAGAGATTGAGAAAACACCTAAGGAAGGCTAAGATGTATAGTGGTTCCAACCTCTGACTATGAGATGTACATCCACTTCTTAAAGGGGTAAATCTATAGGATTTATAACGTTGTCTCACACTATATATTGCACTATATGAGTTACACCAATATCACCACCCTCTTTAAGAGCAAGGGCTCAACTAGCATTCATTTTTGGGTCAAGGAGCCAATAACCATTACAAAGGACTTACCTATCTACCTACTAAGAATCTTTCACCCTCATCAAGGTCTCATCCATTCTTATAGAAGATATTCAACCTTTGATCAATCCTTCCTTCTTCAAGGAAGTAACATCTCTTCTTCAAGGAAGTCACCTTTAAATCACCAAGTTACTAGAGAGGGATTGGGAAGAAAGTGGAGAGCTTCACAAGATTTATAATGGAAAAACTCTCTTATAAAGATCCTAACTCACTCAGATTGGATGTGAAGTAGTAAACATGCTTGAGAGAGATTAGGAGCTCTTGGAGGCTAAAACACTCAACTATAGCAAGGGAGCATATAATACAAACTTGGAATGAAGTCCAAGGTCCCCTTTTTTATAGTTGACGTTGCCTACTTAGCCAATAGATATAATTATATTGAATTCTACCCATTTTGGGGGGTTGCAATATATCCATTTTTGACGTTTGAAACACTCACAATCGCTAGAAACACCTTTCTACACTTTACCGTACAACATTTTTTTGGTCGAGTTACCTTTTGGGAAACTCGACCGACAACACTAGATGACAAATCAAAATGCACTTGTCAGTCAAGTTTTCTTGATAGGAAATTGGGTCAACCCTAGGTATTTCCAAAAGCTAGCTTTGGCTGTTGGATGAGTTACATCAAGGGAAACTCAACTGATAATCCTGCATGTGAAGATTTATGACAAGTAACCTCAAAGTTCTTAAATATTCAAATTAAGTTCTTAAAATTTCCATTAAGCTTAGTTTCAAGTCATACATTCAATGCAATGATTTATGACACGATTCAGATAGAGATACTATTTAATCTTCAAATCTTGCATTTGTATTGAATTTGACTTTATTTCTGAGAAACAAAGGATTGCTAAATTCAACCTCTTCATGTACCTAATACTCAAAATTGATCTCAAATAAACATATTAGATACAAATGAATAGAACAGTTAGTCATCACAAAATATGGAATATAAATAATTTTTAGGTCAACATTGTTTAGCCTCTAGTTATTTTAGGAATTCCTCATCTTTTAGGTTAGTGATTTCACTAGATTGATTTGTGAGTGCTCTCATCAATCGATTGTCATGACAGTCGAGAAAGAACATAGATTCCACTTGTGAAGGGCCCTTCATTGAGTCAAGGACCATGAAGTATGTGTGGTTATTTCCCACTTTGATTGGGATATTTCCACCCTTGACATTGATAAGTTGTCTCCCTATTGAGAGGAAGGTCAGCCCAATTTTTTTGTGCAAGTTGGATCGTCAATAATTTCTATGATGACTAGGTTGCAAATAATAAAAAATCTTCCAACTATGATAAAAATGTCATCTACTACCTCAAAGTGTGATCATGAAATTAGATAATTATGCATGTATCAACCATATCAGCTAAACCCAACCTCTTTTCTAAGGTTAGGGGTATTAAACTGATGCATGCCATCTACTACCTCAAGGTGTATTTAATTGGAACTCACTATGTGAAAGGGAATTGCAGATTTCCCATGATCCTTTTTCTTAGTAGGCATAGTCATTTCCACAAAGGTGCTAGATATCCTATGAAGTTTGACGGTTTCAATGTCACATATCCTTTGCTTCTTTGTCATGAGGTTGTTAATGCAAGTTGAAAAAAGAAAAGATTAGGAAACATTATTAATGAATTGTATGATAGAATAGAAGTTCTTGAAAAAAAAATAAGAAAACTTATAATGATAGCATAAAATCCATGCAAGAGAAATTCCTTGAGCTCAAACTTCAATATAATGGTGTTGAAATTTATAATGGTGTCTATCCTAAGAAAATGAATGGTCTTAAATATGAAAACCAAACTTATCTTGATGAACTTGTCAATATTAGAACTGAAAATCACAGACTTATTTCTGGAGTTAATGATCTAGAATCTAGACCTATTTTTCCTACTAAATATGTAGCTAGATTAACTATTGAAAAAATGTTATCTAACTAAATCCCTCTATGTAGAGGCTGACTTATTGAATTCCCAAGATGATCTTTCTAATATTTCTTCTACCATTATTACTCTTAGTGATGATAACCACATACTTAGAGCTTCTTTACAAAGGTTCCTCAAACAGATTAAATCCCTAAATGAAGTTCTAGATCACTCTACTCGACAAGTGGGTAGTTGTGGTTTGGGATATGAGAGAGGACAAAAAGGTAACAAAAGGATCAAGGGTAAGAAAAAGAGTAAGGAACCTCCAATATACCATGAAGAGTCTTCTATCTCTAAGGAACCTATGGTTTGTGCGCATTGTAACTGTAATGATCACTATTCTACTTTTTGTCTTTACAAGAAGAAGAGGACTAGCCTAAAAATTACATGGGTCACCAATCTAACCTCAGATTCCTAAGTTCTAATTGGGCACTCGCCTCTACTTTCCTTGTCGAAAAAAGAAAATGGATTTTTGATAGTGGATGCTCCAAGCACATGACCGTTAATAAGGACCACTTCAACACCTTCACAAAAAGGAAAGGGTACTTTGTGACTTTTGAGGACAAAAAAAGGTAAGGTAATAAGTGACAATGATGTAGGTGATTCACTATGCCTAGATAATGTTCTTCTTGTGATGGCATACATCATAATTTTATTAGTGTTAGTCAACTTTGTGATATTTATCTTGTTACCTTTACTTATCTAGAATGTTTGCTTCTAGATCCTCTCACTTATAATGTCATATATAAGGGAACTAGAATTGAATATTTGTATACTATTGTTCTTAGCTTTCTTAACCCTATTTTTGGTAGATCCCTAGTTGTTGATAAGAATGATATATATTTGTGGCATCGTAGGCTTGGTTATGTATATATGAATTCATCGAAAAAGTTGAGCAAAAAGGAATTGGTCAAAGGACTTCCTAAATTGGATTTTGAGAAGGATGAGGAATTCCAACCTTACACACAAGGAAAGCAAACCAAGTACTCATTTAAATATAAATGAGTGATTAGCACCAAGAGAGGTCTTGAGCTTCTTTACATTGATCTATTTGGACCTATGAGAACTCAAATGCTTTGTGATAGCAAGTATTGTCTAGTGATTGTGCATGATTTCTCTCGCTTTACTTGGAATTTCTTTTTGGTTGCAAAGAGTGATACACTTGATGTTTTCTTAACGTTTTACTAATGGATTCAAAATGAAGCTTCTTTATTAATCATATCTATCCATAGTGACTTGGGGAGAAATTGAATATAATTTGATTGAAAGTTTTTGGTGAAGAATTCAGTTACATGGACAATTTTCTTCCCTTGCACGCTTCAATAAAATGGGGTAGTAGAGAGGAAGAATAGTTCATTGAAAGAGATTTTTATGGCAATCGTATTGGAACATGACACTCCTAAGAAGTTTTGGGTCGAAGCCGTTAGCACCACTTATTTTGTGAAAAATTGGGTTTTTACACATCCTTTGTTTAAGAAGATCCCCTATGAGTTATGGCATGGTATAAAACCTTCTATCAACTTCTTTCATATTTTTTGGTTTTCCATACTTTGTTTTGAACACCAAAGATTCTCGACAAGTTTGATGTGAAATCTTACAACACTTTCTTTCTTGGCTATAGAAATACTATTAGATCTTATAGAGTGTTTAACATTTAGATATCTAAGATAAGAATCTATCAATGTTAAATTTATTAAGACTAACCAACTCTATTTCCAAGAATGTTATTTATGATGATGTTCAAGATGAGGTTATTCCTAGAATAAAAGAACTAGACATCAACAACAAAGGGAAATATGTCGATGAAGTTAAATGCTCAAAAGAAGATGAAAAGAAGGATCCCACTTTCCTCTTTGAAGAAGATCATCCAAAAGAGCTCATCATACACAACCCATTTGAAAGAGTGAAGATGTGGTTTGTTCTCAACAAAGAACAAGCCAACAGTGCCTTCATCTCATAACTTGAGTCTAAGAATGTCAAAGAATCTCTTGAGGATAATGAGATGGATCCTAGCCATGCAAGAAGATCTCAAGAAATTTGAAAAGAATAAGGTGTGGAATCTAGTGTAAAGACCAAGTGATAGGAAGATCATTGGCACAAAGTGGGTCTACAAGAACAAACTTGATGAAAGTGGCAAGGTGGTAAGAAACAAGGCAAGGTTAGTAGCTGAAGGTTACAACCAACCAGAAGGTAATTATTTTGATGAAACATATGCTCTTGTTGCTAGAATTAAATCTACAAGAATGCTACTTGTCTTTGCTAGCCATAAAAATGTCTTATTTTATCAAATGAATGTTTAAATTGCATTTTTGAATGGAGATTTATAGGAGGAAGTCTATGTCACTTTACCTTCTGGTTTTGAATGTGACAAGCATGCTAATCATATTTATCTATTACTAAGGATATTTTCTCAGACAAGCCCCTAGAGCTTGTTATGAGAAATTAAGATACTTTTAAATTGATGATGTCTATTTATGGGAAAACTTGACTCTACTCTCTTTCTAAAAAACACTTCTAACAAGTTCTTAATCATTCAAATTTATGTTTATGATATCATCGTTGGTGGGACTAATCTTGATCTTTGTAAGGATTTAGTTCTCTTATGCAGAGCGAATTTAAAATGAGCATAATGGGGGGTATTACATTCTTCCTCAGTTTTAAAATCAAGCAAACAAAAGATAGAAACTTCATCAACCAAAGCAAGTACATTGGTGAACTTTTGAAGCACTTCGAGATGGAAAACACAAAGCCAATAGATACTCTCATGTCCAACATTGCCAAACTTGACAAGGATGAAGAAGGTGAAAAGGTATATGAGAAGCTCGATAGAGGTATGATTGGTAACTTATTGTATCTAACTGTATCTAGACTGGATATCATGTTTGGTGTTGGTTTGTGTGCTGGATTTCATTCAATCCCTAGAAAACCCCATGTTGAAGCTGTTAAGAGGATTTTAAGGTATTGTGACAAAGTGAAATTTAGCATAATTATGGATTAACTACAATTTTACCCTCATTATGTTCACTCTTGACCTAAATATATTTTCTTGGTCTCTACATCAATATTGATACTCAAATTCGAAATATGGTGATCAATGTAAACTTTATACACTTTGTGACACTACATATTTGATTAATTTGTTACTTGATCCAAAAAAGTAAATTGGTCCATTAAACTTCATCTTGGTTCTCAAACATTTCCTAAATGTTCTACACATTTTTGTGAACCTACGGTCCAAATTGCATCCCATTTGGACATTCCTACAATTTCCTTTGATTTCATGAAATTTTATGGTAAAAATCCCTTTTATTTGCCCCATTATTCGGCTTTTCCAAGTCAGAGATCCTGGGCTCGCATTGGGGGTGAACCCCAGCCATTAGATCAGCCTCCGTGTGGATCTGGGCCCGATCCAATAGCCACTGACCTATCTTCAACCTCCTGTTGAATGCGAGGAGGAGTTACGGCGACCGAGATCGACAATTAGCCCATAGACGACCGAGTTTTGAAATTCTAATCGAGTGAATATCCTCGTATTGCTATTTCAAGGTCACCCAACTCTAGTTTGACCAATTTTCTTACTTTTTGGTGCCATCCTAGTAACCCAGCCCCCCTAGTTGCCTCTCTCTCACTTTGGCATCCATGGACAACCTCTAGGAGTTATCTAGACCTAAACCTAGTCCCAACCCTAAATATAAACACTCCTTGAGGGCCACAACCACCACACATTGCTAGAACACTCGCCCTTGCTCTCTCTCTCAGCCTTGAGAAACCACCATTTCTTTCTCTTTCCAAAGGATTGCCGCCACTCATCCCCTTTGGGCATCTTGCATTTGCACGTACATCCTCCAAATCACAAACCATGTCATCTCCATGAGCTCGCAACGAACTTCATCGACACTCCCCTAGACTCCCTTGACCTCTCCTTCTCCCAAGCCCTCCTCTCTCCAGTGAGGCCCTCCACCTAACTTTTTGTCTCACACGAAGGACTAATCGAGAAGGAGAGGGGTCGTCAGACTGCTCGGTCCAAGAGAACCCAAACGGGTCCAATACCCAGCTAGACAATCAATTGGATCGACTAATTGAAGTTGAACCAGCCAAATCAGATTATTAGATCAGACCTCTGAGCAAGTGAGCTGTCTTTCCCACGTGGCTTGATCTGGACCGTTCTTTTAACATCGAATGGTCCTCATTTTTCCCATTTAAGGTACTTTTCCTCTCTTTGACAAATATTAGATAAAAATACTCAGATCTTGATTAAATCATAGAATTGCATCGTAACTCCAAAAATTATGAACAAGTAGTCTATTTTGATTAGAATAATCCAATGAATAATTTAAAAATGATTTTAAATCCTAATTCAATATATTTTTCACGGATATTCTTAGATCTTTGATCTCTTGCATATTTAATTTGTCAAATGGATCAATAATCATGTTTGATCTCTGGAAACCCTAACATTTGACTGATGATTATCTTGAGACACAAAAATGCAAACTTGAATCATTAGTGATCTAGATATATTTACTTGATTCAATCTTGAATATAATCTTTATGAATAATGAGTAATATGGATATTGATCTTAATCTTGCTAAACCCTTGATATACATTTGACCCAGGAATCTAATCCTGAATTCCAATGATGCTAATTACCATGATGATGATCTAGAAATTTGATGATCACTTGGATAATAATAATAAAATTAGGGTTAACACATATGTTCCTAAAATACCTAAGTAGGTCATCCACACTTGAAATATTCTTGACACTTGAATAATGTTGGACATATTGAAATAGTATGGATTATAAGTGGATGACCTAACCCTAAGGTTGACATAGGAAAGTGTAACCCTAATCTCAAATATTGAAACATGATCCTATAAACATCATGATCTTGATCCTTGATATAATATTGTTGATTTAGGATCTGACTCAAAGGGTTGACCTATTACTCATTGAGATTTTGTATTCTAAAATCTTCAGTGAAAGGTATGCTATTGTATCTTTTTAGTTGTTATTTCTTATTGTATATGCCAGCGTGTGAAATCCTTTTGGACCACTCAGAGATGGGAACTTCAATACTTTTACCACCGTCTAGGCAGTGGGATTGGGATTGGGGTAAGAATTGTTCTGTGATATTTGGTATCAGAGCATACACACTCCCATATACTTTAAGTAAATAATTTCTCAAGTCTCTTGAACCCCGAAAACCCAAAAATCCATAATGGTGAAAATTGAGGTGTCTAGGCTCGAGGTTTGGCATAATTTCTCCTATCCATCTTCACAGTGGCTGAGATTACCCACTCTACTTGGCCTTAATTGATCCAGAACTAGACCTAAAGATTATTCTCTAAAACCCTAGAGAGTCTTCTAGCATCTCATCTCTTCTTTAAGGACTACCCTAAGACACCCAGTAGATTATTAGGTAGTCTTCGCATCTGCTCATGTGGTCCTTCTCTTGTGACCATTTGCCACATGATGTCTAGATTATGGGTAACTTATGTATGGGAAAAATAAAAGTTAATAGAAATTGTAAAAGTTGATACCATAATCTAACCTTAGTTTTTAAAACTCGATTTTGATCAATGAAGATTTTGAAATCAAATATTCATGGATGACCCATTCGTGAAAACTTGATTTAACCAAAACTAGACTGCATGCTCCCTATGTTTGAGGTAAATGATTAAATTCTAATTTGGTGAAATAAGAAGGACTTATACCTTATACCTCATTATTGATGAGGTCTCTAATTTATTAATGTCTGTGTTGCCCTATTGTTGAATAAACCTCAAACATAGTTAAGCGAACTTGTACCCTATTTCATACACATCATGACTATGCCAAAAAGTGACTAAGCCTAGGACTCACAAACTCATGATGTAAGACTATGATGCCAAAAGCAATTTTCTTATTGACTATTGATGCCTTTTGTAATCATGATTTTGATATGATGATTATGGACCTATATCTTGCACTATTAAGATCTGATTCTTTGAATGCCTAATTCAAATCCTCGATTTCCAAATTATATCACTACCTTGATCATGAAAGGAAAGGAATGAAAATATTAACTTGACTTTGTAAAATTTGGCATTATTTCCCTATTATAATCTTGAATTTTGATCTTATGACCTTGTAGAATATGATTTGATCATTGATACTACCCTTATTTGAATAAGCTCAACAGATAATGACTAATGTTAGTAATGTTCTAGATTAGGGTGGTATTTGACTCATGACTCTCCTAACCCAGGTCACAGCCCTATTATGACTACCTCTAAATTTTCACCTTGTTGATTATTTAGAGTTTGGAAAGGTATCCCCTTTTTCCCAATTTATATGGGTTGACCTAAGCTTAATAGGCTAAATACAAGATGATATTGATACTCGATCTTGAATGTTGATTTAATAATGACCTTGATGTATGACAATGTTGAATATAGCTGGTGGTTGACTTCCTAGATAGACCTAGTTCTAGATCATTCATCAAACTTAGATACCATGATAATGAAATCTTGATATGTTTCTCGAATATTTCTTGAATATTATAGCTCAAAATTAAATATAGATGAGTGATCTCCCCTAAGGTCTAAATAGGAATCTAAACCTAGCTTACATATGATCTTGATGTCTAAACTTAAACTCTCGATATAGATGTACAAAATCTTGAAACATGATTATGATCAACCATGTGGATCTTGAGATCACCCACGATATGACTAATGACTTCAAAATCCCAAATCTTGAAATTTTTGAAATGATGACTATTTTTACTCTCTCAGTTTTTGACTTAGGGTTTAGCTCTCATTAGGACTAGGATGGGACCTCCCATTAATTTTGATCTCAAAATCATGATATTCAAAGTATGATGTTGTATCAAATTGTTGAAATATGAAATCTCAAATCATGGGTGTATAACCCCACCTAGGCCAATGTATAAGCTAGGATCTTGAGATATTGGGATTGAAAGTCACATGGTACACTTGATTCAAGAACTATATTTGTTTGACCTAAAATATGTTCTCTCCAAATTTGTGAGCATTAGGATGTTTTCCATATTTGTCACTCATATGATGACTTTAAACAATATATGCAATGACCTTGATACTCAATTAGTCGATGATGAAATGATGTTAGTACCAAGTTGGTTATGATATGGATCATGGAATCCCAATTATAATTATTAGACTACTTGAATTTTGAGGACATGATTTGAATATATAGTTGAGGATGTTCCAGTGTTTGAGGATACGACTTGGATTGGATACTCCCAATGTTGAGGTTGTTTTGAATTTTGGGGACAAAATTCCTTTTTAATGAGGGAAGAATGTGACAAAGTGAAATTTAGCATAATTATGAATTAATTACAATTTTGCCCTCATTACGTTTACTCTTGACTCATATATATTTCCCTTGGCCTCTACATCAATATTGATACTCAAATTTGAAATATGGTGATCAATGTGAACTTTATACACTATGTGACACTACATATTTGATTAATTTGTTACTTGATCCAAAGAAGTAAATTGGTCCATCAAACTTCATATTATGGTTCTCAAACTTTTCCTAAATTCTCTACACATTTTTATGAACCTATGGTCCAAATTTCATCCCATTTGGACATTCCAACAATCTCTTATGATTTCATGGAATTTTATGGTAAAAATCCCTTTTATTTGACTTTTCCTAGTCAGCAATCTTGGGCTCGCATAAGGGGTGAACCCCAACCCTTGTATTAACTTCCACACATATTAGGGCTTGATCCAATAGCCACTGACCCGTCTTCAACCTCCCGCTAATTGTAGGGAGGAGCTATGGTGACCGAAATCGGCAATCAGCCCATAGACGACCGAGTTTTGAAATTCTAATGGAAAAATCTCCTCGCCTTGTGATTTTGTGGTCACCCAACTCTAGTTTGACCAGGTTTACCCCACATTTCCTCTCACTCTGGCATCCATGGACAACATCCAAGAGTTATCTAGCCCTAAACCTAGCCCCAACACTATATAAACACTCCATGAGGGCCTCCGCCACCCCACATTGCTAGAATGCTTGCCTTGCTCTCTCTCTCTCGACCTCGAGAAACCCCCATTTCTCCCTCTTCCCCAAGTACCTCTGCCCCACAACCCCTTTGGGCATCTTACATCTACAAGTGCATCCTTCAAATCATGAACCCCCTCATCTCTGCAAGGTCGTGACAAATTTCACCGACACTCCCCCAGCTTCCCTCGACCTCTCCTTCTCCCAAGCCCGACCTCCTCACATCGATGAGGCCCTTTACCTCTCTTTCTAGCTCGCACATAGGACTGGTTGAGAAGGAGAGGGGTCCCCAGACCACTCAATCCTAGAGAACCCAAACAGATCCAAGACCCAGCTAGACAATCAATTAGACCAGCTAATTGAAGTTGAACTGACCAAATCAGCTTATTGGACCGGACCTCTGAGCAAGTGAGCCGCCTCGACCACGTGGCTTGATCAGGACCTTTCTTTTAACATCAATCAATAATCATTTTTCCCATTCAAGGTACTTTTCCTCTGTCTCTGACAAATATTAGATAAAATTTCTCAGATCTTGATTAAATCATAGAAATTGCATCAAAACTCCAAAATTATGAACAAGCAGTCTATTTTAATAAGGAAAATCCAATGAATCATTTAAAAATGCTTGTGAATCATAATTCCAGATGTTTCTCATGGATATCCCTAGATCTTTGATCTCTTGCATATTTAATTTGTCAAATGGTTCAATAATCATGTTTGATCTCTAGAAACCCTAACATTTGACTCTGATAATTATCTTGAGATACAAAAAATGCAAACTTGAATCATTAGTGATCTAGATCTATTTACTTGATTAAATCTTGAATATAGTCTTTATGAATAATGAGTAATCAGGATATTGATCTTAATCTTAAAAAATCATTGATATACATTTGATCCATCAATCTAATCTTGAATTCCAATGATGCTAATTACCATGATGATGATCTAGAAATTTGATGTTGACTTGGATAATAATCATAAAATTAGGGTTAACACATATGTTCCTAAAATACCTAAGTAGGTTATCCACACGTGAAATATTCTTAACACTTGAATAATGTTGGACATACTGAAATAGTATGGATTATACATGGATGATCTAACCCTAAGGTTCACATAGGAAAGTGTAACCCTAATCTTGAATATTGAAACATGATCTTCAAAACATTATGATCTTGACCCTTGATCCAATATTGTTGATTTAGGATCTGACTCAAAGGGTTGACCTATTACTCATTGAGATTTTGTATTCTAAAATCTTTGGTGAAAGGTACGCTATTATATATTCTCCTTGGTTGTATTGAAGATTCTTTTTATGTATATCTTGATTGTATACTTGGCTATATACTTGGTTGAGCTATTGTTCCCTATTGATTAGTCTTCTATTTTTCCTATATTATATTTTGAGAAAAACATGAGAACATAAATGATATGGCCCATTATGACTGCTTGTATATTGATTATGATAATGTTGATACTGTTGATAATGTTGATATTGAGTGCAAGCAAACTCCTCATTTAGAGGGTAGAACTTGGACATTGACCTCCTACCTCATATGGGGAGAACGATCCTGGTGACCTCCCCCATCATGTTGGGGTGATGGATCCACACAAAATATATAAACATGCTTCTCAAATCAGCATAATGGGAACTCGTAATAAAAATTGAATTGTTCAAAATAAACATCTTGTTGAATGAATATTGGATTTGGAAAATCACTTGTTATACTTATTGAATATAAGTCTTTCCAAATGTACTATTTTTCCATAAACTATTTTACTTGATTTTGACAGCATACCACGCAATGACATGATTTTTTCATGATTGTCTTGATTTTAGGCAAACCAATTGGAACCTTGACTAGATCACTTCTGCACTCGATATACTCTGATGACAAGGATAATTCTACAATATCTCCAATTTTGGGTTAGTTTGTTCTTTAAATCTCCTATTTTTGAGTCGTTATTTCTTATTGTATATACCAGTGTGTGAGATCCTTTTGAACCACTCATGGATGGGTGCTTCAATCCTTTTACCACTGTCTAGGCAGTGGGATTGGGATTGGGGCAAGAATGGTTCCGTGACAGTTGGTTTCAGAGCATACACACTCCCATATACTTTAAGTAAATAATTTCTCAAGTCGCTTGAACCCCAAAAACCCTAAAAAACCATAATGGTGAAAATTGAGGTGTCTAGATTTGGGGTTCTAGCATAATTTCTCATATATGTTTTTACGGTGGCTGAGATTCCCCGCTCTACCTAGCCTTAATTGATCCAAAACTGGACCTAAAGGTTCTCCATTGAAACCCTAGAGGGTCTTCTAGCATCTCATCTCTTCTTTAAGGACTACCCTAAGCCACCCAGTAGATTATTAGGTAGTCATCTCATCTGCTCATGTGGTCCTTCTCTTGTGACCATTTGCCATATGATGTCTCAATTATGGGTAACTTATGAATGGGAATAATAAAAGTTACTAGAAATTGTGAAAGTTGATACCATGATCTGACCTTAGTTTGAAAACTCAATTTTAATCAATGAAGATTTTGAAATCAAATACTCATGCATGACCTATTCATGAAAACTCGATTTAACCAAATTAGACTACATTCTCCCTATGTTTTAGGTAAATGATAAAAATTCTAATTTGGTGAAATAAGAATGACTTATACTTTATACCTCATTGTTGATGAGGTCTCTATTTTATTAATGTCTGTGTTGCCCTATTGCTGACTAAACCTGAAACATAGTTAAGCGAACTTAGACCCTATTTGATACACTTCATGACTATGCCAAAAAGTGACTAAGCCTAGGACTCACAAAATCATGATGTAAGACTATGATGCAAATAGTTGTTTTCCTATTGACTATTGATGCCCTTTGTAATCTCGATTTTGATATGATGATTATGGACCTAGATCTTGCACTATTAAGCTCTAATTCTTCGAATGCCCAATTCAAATCCTCAATTTCCAAATTATATCACTACCTTGATCATGAAAGGACAGGAATGCAAATATGATACAACCCTATTTTAGGGCTTTATCTTGTGTCTTTTTGTATCTCAATCACATCTAAACATAGTAGAATGCAAGTTAAATTCCCCAATTTGCATATTATTGTCAAATGCACTTATGGATGTTCTTTTCATACTTTTTATGTACTTGGACCATGCTTTGGATGGATGAGAGAGAAGTAAGGAGTTCTAGGAGTCCTCCACTCATAGAGGGGTCCAAATAAGACCCCAAAGCTCCTTCAACCTACCCCTAATGGACAAGGGTTGACATCAAGCAAAGAAGTCCATTGATCATGAAGATTCAAGTTGATTTTGCTACTGAAGACCCCAACATGGCCATGGTGCCTAAGGAACAGCCGTGTTGACCAATGTCAAAATTACAGAGAAAATCCAAAAATTGCAAAGTTACAACAACATCGCCACCACGGCCGTGCTACCCAGCACAACCATGCTATGAAGCCCCCAAAACAGTCGTACTTCCCATCACAATCGTGCTACCAGAAGCAAAAATGGGTGTGTTGAAGGGAATGACCTCACCTCCAACTCACTCACCAAGGTTGTGCTACCCAGCACGACTATTCTACCTAGCCTCCACCACGGTCATTCTGTCCAGCACGGCCGTGCTACCAACCTCCATATTACCACCTCAACCTGTGATTTTTCCACTTTCTTAGAATGATCATTCCACACCACCACATCCATTCCTACCCTTACCCACCACAGCCATGTTGGGCAGCACGACCGTGCTACCACCTAAACCCTAGTATTTTCTACACTATTTTTTCAACAATGCCCCTACTTACCCTAGTGCTTCCACCACCACCTATATATACATGGGTGGCAGCCACAACACTAGGTAATCTACCATTACTCCTCTCCACCCACTCTAGAGTATTCATTGCACTCCCCTTGCATTTATTCTCTCCACCCACCATTTCCACATCATTTCCGCCATAGAAACCTAGTTTTCTAGGTTTTCTACCATAATCCTCTTCATTTTCATGCCCATCATCCACCATGGAGGAGGTTGGTCGTCCTGCAGCAGCTAGGAGGTGAAGAAGGAGGATCTACTTTGAGATCCATGGAGTCATATCCCCTTCTTCTCATTTCTTTTATCTTTTCTTTGAGTGTGTCTAGCTAAGCCCCTAGTGGTGGGCTATTTGGGGTTAAAATGTGACTTTGATACCGTGTTGGGGGAAAATAATTTGTAATGAATATAATTTCATTCTATGATGATTGCCTCTTTCTTCTATCTCATTTCCCATTATCTTGCATGTGGTTTGTGCTTTTAAACATAAATTGCTTGTTTTGTGATGCTTGATGACACTTAGCTTCTAGGGGGAATTGGAATGTATGTGGCAATCTAAGGAGTGGCTCCTAGGTCCAATTAGTGGCTCCCTAAATAGCCCCCTTTGTTCCTACATACATATACCTTCCTCTACAAGTGTGTGTGAGATCTAAGTATCTAGTGTAAGTGTGATTATTGCAATTGCCTAGAGTTTTCTAAAGTCTAGATGGCAAGTAACATGAAGTGAAACACCCTCATATCTACCCCCATTCCTACCCTTGGCTCTCAATTGCCCTAATACCACTTACCCTAGAAACCTAGACTTTCCAAGTCCTACTAGAATTACACCTAACCCTAGTTCTCCAACTATTAGTGTAGGGTATATTCTAATAGCACTTGTGTTGTTGTTTGGTTTGGTAATATAGTTTGAAATGCGATATTTGCATGCTTTGTTGACCTTCCCCAACTTTTTTTTTGAAGTCAATCGCCCTGCTTTCTATTACTCCTAGCCCGTATGAGGCTCAAACCAGTTTCTACAAACGTTGGAAAAGAAGAGGATAAAAAGAAATTACTAGTCCTACCAGAGGCTTCACGAGCTAGATTATGTGCTAGACCATTCGCCGGTATACTACAGAAAACAAAATGAATTTTTTGAAAGAAAGGTTTTAGGCTGAGAATGTCTGCGAGGATGGTCCCAAGAAGGTTTGGGCATCTTGTTTCTGAGTTGATGTAGTGGATGATGCTTTCTGAGTCTGACTCCACCACCAGCTTTGTCATGTGATGTTCCTTTGATTGTTTAACACCCTCCCTGATGGCCCAAGCTTCAGCAATCTGCACCTCATTGAGCGAAGGTTGTTTACTTCCTGCAACTTGTAGAAGCTTTCCGGTGTGGTCCCTCCAAGCTATCCCAACACCATCTATGCCGTGTATGTTAACAGTGTCATCGCAGTTCACCTTCATTTCTCCCTCGCCAAGAGGTTTCCACCCGTGTGTCTTGTTTCTCTAACCTGATGTATTCCCGCTGTTGTTATGTTGTGTGACTCTGTGTTCTCTAATCAGGGCCAAAAAATATCTCTGGACGACGAGCGGTTGCTTCAGCTTCTCTTTGAAGGTAATGACATTCCATATTGTCCACACAACCCAAAGGGAGGTGACCATGTTGTCATTGTCTGCTTCATGTGGTTGGGATCTGAGGTTTATGATCTCTTCGTCTAATCTTCCATCACCAGCTTCTATAATCCTTACTTGCACAAATCTTAGACTCTCCTTCCAGAGCTCCCAAGCTTGGGGGCACCTGAAGAGCATGTGCCTTATGTCTTCTTTCTCTCTTCCACATATATTACAGATCTTGTTCGAGTGACAGTGCCGATCGAACAACCTTCCCAGTGTGCCCAATGCGTCCGTCATGCACCTCCAGAGGAAGTGTGGAGCCTTTGGGACAAGGCCCTTTCTCCATATCGACCTCCACCTGCTTGCTTTCCCTTGGCGTCTCCATTCTTACCTCACGTTCTTACTTTGCATTGCCAACCAATAAGTCGATCTTACAGTGAACTCACCTCGTCTATCCAGTTTCTAGAATATACCTTCCTCCTGCCTTGTGAGACTCAGCGGTGTCGCCAGTATCTTGTGTGCAATTTATTGGGTGAACAGGCTGTGAATAAGCTCTTTGTTCTAGTCATTTGTGTCCACGGATAGTAGCTGACTAACCCATCGAAGTGATGTTCTCGAGAAGCTGTAAACATTTTCTATGCTTCCTCCTAGTCGCGAGATCTAAGGGTCCATCCAAATGTTAATATTTGACCCATCTCCCACTCTCCACTGCATTCCCTCAAGAATGATTGATTTTGCATTCCATATGCTTCTCCAAGTAATCCTAGGATCATATCCCCTCCTGGAATTAAGGACCGATCCCCTTGGGAAATATCTCGCTTGTAGCACTCGGTAGACCAGTGTGTCCCGTCTGTGGAAGAGCCTCCATATTTGCTTTGACATAAGAGATTGATTGAAGGTGTGTATATTTATGAACCCCATTCTCCCTTAGGTTTTTGGCTTGCACATACTGTCCCAACTGACCCACGCTATCTTCCTCTCCACACCCTTAGCCCCCCACTAAAACCTCGATATTGTGTTGTTTGTAGAGTCAAGAAGGTACCCGGGCAGCTGGAAGATGCTCATGATATAGGAGGGAATAGCTTGGGCCACTGCTTTGATGAGGACTTATTTCCCTACCTTTGATAGTAGTTTCTCTTTCCAACCCTGTAATTTTTCCATATTCCCTCCTGAATGTAAGCAAATACTTGTTTCTTAGACCGCCCCACGGCTGTGGGCAGCCCAAGATATTTACTATGCTTGTCCACTTCTTTGACCTGTAGCATTTGTGTTAGTTCTCTTCTTTTCTCCCGATCCACTCCTTTGCTGAAAACAACCTCTGTTTTAGATAAATTAATATTTAGTCTGGATGCCCGCTCATAGTGGTTGAGAATCTCAGCTAGCTTCAGGCATTCTTCTTTGGTTGCTCTCGTAAATAAAATGGAGTCATCTGCAAAGAAAAGATGAGAAACCCGGGGGCCATTACGGCTTGTACGGATTCCCTATATAGTCTTTTTTTTTTGCCAAGGTTAGAGAAGTAAAGAAAGCTTCAGAACATAAAATAAAAAGATATGGTTAAAGAGGGTCTCCCTGGCAAAGTCCTCGAGATGGTTGAGTCTTCCTGGTCCACTCCCCATTGATGGCAAATGAATGAGTTACAATTGACATGCAATCACAAACCTTGCTCCTCCATCTCTCCCCAAAACCCATCTTTCCTTAGACATAATCAAAGAATTTCCACTCCACTCTATCATAGGCCTTGGACATATCCAGTTTAAGAGCTATGTGTCCCTTCTTTGACTTCTTATTCCTCTTCATGGTGTGAAACAATTCATATGCAATGAGAGCATTATCAGTAATGAGTCTACCCAGGATGAAGGCACATTGGTTTTAAGATATGATTCTATCCATGAGGGGCCACATCCTGTTTGCAATGACTTTGGATGCTATTTTGTAGATGACATTACATAAGCTGATAGGCATAAAATCACCAACCTCCTCAGGTTTCTGGATTTTAGGAATCAACACCACCAATATTTCATTGAGGTCATCTATGTCCTTTTTTATTTCCACCAACTCTTGATATAGTTTGAAATGTCTTCCCCTACAATGTGCCAATATTTCTGGAAAAACATAGCTTTCATACCATCAGGGCTTGAAGCCTTGTTTGGGTGCATACCTTTAAGAGTAGTAAAAATTTTCTCAGTGGTGAAATCTTTCTCAAGATCAGTTCTCTCGCTGCTACTCACTTTGGAAGTGATCCCTCGGGTTGCCTCCTCCCAACCAGTAGGGTTGGTCGTCTGAAAGAGAGTTTGAAAAAATTGTAGCACTATCTTTTCTATTTCCTCTTCTTCCTTTTTCCACTGCCCTTCTTCATCTTTTAACCCTTCAATCTTATTCCTCTTTCTTCTTTGAGATTCCTTGTGATGAAAGTATGCAGTATTTCTATCCCCAGATTTCATCTCGTTCACCTTCGCCCTTGCATGCCAGAATGCCTCATCCCTCCTGTGCCATTCTTAAAGTTCCTTTGTGATACGAGTGCACCTCTCTAGGTTCACTCTGTCTGGTGGTAATTTCTGAAGTTCCCCCAAAGCTTCCTCTAGCTCTTTTATTTTCCTCTTCCTCTCCCCAAATTTTCCAGTGGCCTAATCCTTTAGTTTACTGCCGTAGAAATCCATTTTTCCTTACAAATCTGTCAAGTGCCGCTCTTCCCAGACTGTCTTTATAATGTGCCTGCATGCCCCATCTTCCACCCACATGGGTTCAAAGAAAAAGTGTTGTTGCTTCTTGAACTTCTTCCTCTTTTTGTGTTCTGTGTTGATGATTATCGGTATGTGGTCAGATTCATATTTGGTAAGGTGAATCACCCTTGACTGTGGAAATTTCCTCACCCATGTTGCACTTCCCCCAAATAATATCAAATCACATTCCCAAATGACCCACCTATCCATCATAATTCTTAAAATCCACCTTTTCCCTCTTAACTTGTTAATGCTAGTGTAGTTAATTACCTTTGTTAATTCTTAGCTAATTGCCTAGTTCTAGATAGTTAATTCTTGCTTAAGTAGTTTGGGCTCCTTAGATCTTTCTTGTGTAATATAGCTAACTATTGATAACTTAGATTATTGCTTGTCTGATTGCTTAGTTAGCATCTTAGTTGATCACTTAGCTTGATAGTGTAACTCCTTGCTCTAGCCAAATTGCTTGCCTTACTTAGTCATCCTTAGCTTTCTTAGAGTAATCTAGAGTATTCATTAACTTAGTTTCTTTCTTTCTCCTACTTTCTTGCAATTGTAGTGTAATCAAACCAAACCAAATTTAAAACCCCCACACCCTAATCACCACTTTAGGAACATAGCTAACACCAACCTAGCTCTAGTTCCTCCTCTCTCCTTGAGGATTCACCCTAATATTACCACTAGACTATAATACAACATGACCCCATGCTCTTGCGAGAATGTGTGATTAGTTAATCATGTGGGTTGGACTAGGTCCACATATACATTTTGAGAGATCTGTGTGTTTTCTCTTGGGGTTGCATTTAGCCACCTTTAGTTGGTTAGTGTGTGTCCATGAGAAGAATTGCACCAAAATATTAACTTGACTTTGTAAAATCTTGGCATTATTGCCCTATTATAATCTTGAATTTCGATTTTATGACCTTGTAGAATATGATAAGCTCAATAGATAATGACTAATATTAGTAATGTGCTAGATTAGGGTGGTAGTTGACTCATGACTCTCCTAACCTAGGTCACATCCCTATTATGACTATCTCTAAATTTTTACCTTGTTTATTATTTAGAGTTTGGAAATGTATCCCCTTTTTTCTGATTTAGATTGGTTGACCTAAGATTAATAGGCTAAATCCAGGATGATATTGATACTCAATCTTGAATATTGATTTAATAATGACCTTGATATATGACAATGTTGACTACAACTGGTGGTTGATTTCCTAAATAGACCTAAGTCTAGATCATTCATCAACCTTGGATACCATGATAATGAAATCTTGATATGTTTCTCAAATATTTCTTGAATATTGTTGCTCAGAAATGAATATAGATGAGTGATCTCCCCTAAGGTCTAAATAGTAATCTAGACCTAGCTTTAGAAATATGTATACATATGATCTTGATGTCTAAACTTAAACTCTCGATATGGATGTACAAAATCTTGAAAAATGATTATGATCAACCTTGTGGATCTTGATATCACCCACGATATGACTAATGACTTCAAAATCCCAAATCTTGAAATTTTTGAAATGATGACTATTTTTACTTTCTCGATTTTTGACTTAGGGTTTATCTCTCATTAGGACTAGGGTGGGGCCTCCCATTGATTTTGATCTCAAAATCATGATATTGAAAGTATGATGTTGTCTCAAATTGTTGAAATATGAAATCTCAAATCATGGATGTATAATCCCATTAAGGCCAATGTATAAGCTAGGACCCTAAGATATTGGGATTGAAAGTCACCTGGTACACTTGATTCAAGAACTCTATTTGTTTGACCTAAAATATGATATCTCCAAAAAATTTATCAATAGAAAGTTTTCCATATTTGTGACTCATATGATGACTTTGAACAATATATGCAATGACCTTGATACTCAATTACTCGATGATGAAATGATGTTGGTAACAAGTTGGTTATGATATGGAACATGGAATCCCAATTATGATTATTAGACTACTTGAATTTTGAGCACATTATTTTGACTATATAGTTGAGGATGTTCCAGTGTTTGAGGATACGACTTGGATTTGTTAGTCCTAATGTTGAGGTTGTTTTGAATTTTGGGGACAAAATTCCTTATTAAGGAGGGAAGGATGTTGCAAAATGAAATTTAGCATAATTATGAATTCATTACAATTTTACCCTCATTATGTTCACTCTTGAACCCAAAATATTTATCTTGGCCTCTACATCAATATTGATACTCAAATTCAAAATATGGTGATCAATGTGAATTTTGTACACTTTGTGACACTACATATTTGATTAATTTGTTACTTGATCCAAATAAGTAAATTGGTCCATCAAACTTCATCTTCTGGTTCTCAAACTTTTCCTAAATGTTCTACACATTTTTGTGAACCTACTATCTAAATTTCATCCCATTTGGACATTTCTATAATTACCTATGATTTCATGAAATTTTATGGTAAAAATCCCTTTTATTTGCCCCTTTATTCGTCTTTTCCAAGTCAGCGATCCTGGGCTCGCATTGGGGGTGAACCCCAGCCCATTATCAGCCTCCACATAGATCAGGGCCCATTCTAATGGCCACTGACCCATCTTCAACCTCTCGCTGATTGCAGGGAGGAGCTATGGTGACCAAAATCGGCAATCAACCCATAGACGATCAAGTTTTGAAATTCTAACCAAGTAAATCTCCTTATCTTGTAGTTTCATGGTCACCCAACTCTAGTTTGACTGGGTTTCTCTCTTGTAGTGTCATCCCAATAACCCCTATTGCCTCTCTCTCACTCTGGTGTACATGGACAACCTCTAGGAGTTATCTAGCCCTAAAACTAGCCCCAATGCTATATAAACACTCCCTGAGGGCCGCCGCCACCCCACTTTGTTAGAAAGCTCACCCTTACTCTCTCTTAGCCTTGAGCATCCCCCATTTCTCCCTCTTCCCCAAGGAACTCCGCCGGACAACCCCTTTGGGCATCTCGCAGCTGCACGTCCATCCTCTAGATCACAAACCCCCCATCTCCGTAGGGTCGCGACGAACTTCACCAACACTCCCCCAACCTCTCTCAACCTCTCCTTCTGATCCCTCCTCTCTCCGGTGAGGTCATTCACCTCTCTTTCTATCTCATGCATAGGATTGGTTAAGAAGAAGAGGGGTCTATAGACCACTCGGTCCAAGAGAACCCAAATGGGTCCAAGACCCAGCTAGACAATCAATTGGACTGGCTAATTGAAGTTGAACAAGCTAAATCAGCTTATTGGACCGGACCTATGAGAAAGTGAGCTGCCTTGCCCACATGGCTTGATCTGGACCATTCTTTTAACATCAAACAGTCCTCATTTTTCCTATTTAAGGTACTTTTCCTCTCTCTCTGACAAATATTGAATAAAAAACTCAAATCTTGATGAAATCATAGAAATTGCATCGAAACTCCAAAAATTATGAAAAAATAATCTATTTTGATAAGAAAATCCAATGAATCATTTAAAAATGCTTTTCAAACCTAATTCTAAATGTTGCTCATGGATATTCCTAGATCTTTGATCTCTTGCATATTAATTTGTCAAATGGCTCAATAATCATGTTTGATCTCTAGAAACCCTAACCTTTGACTCTGATGGTTATCTTAGGACACAAAAAATGTAGACTTGAATCATTAATGATCTAGATCTACATACTTGATTCGATCTTGAATATAATCTTTATGAATAATGAGTAATCTGGATATTGATCTTAATCTTACAAAACCCATGATATACATTTGACCCATCAATCTAATCTTGAATTCCGATGATGCTAATTACCATGATGATGATCTAGAAATTTGATGACGACTTGGATAATAATCATAAAATTAGGGTTAACACATATGTTCCTAAAATACCTAAGTAGGTCATCCACACTTGAAATATTCTTGTCACCTGAATAATGTTGGACATATTGAAACAGTATAGATTATAAGTGGATGACCTAACCCTAAGGTTCATATAGGAAAGTGTAACCCTAATCTTGAATATTGAAACATGATCTTATAAACATCATGATCTTGACCCTTGTCCAATATTTTTGATTTAGGATCTGACTCAAAGGGTTGACCTATTACTCATTGAGATTTTGTATTCTAAAATCTTTGGTGAAAAGTACACTATTATATCTTCTCCTTAGTTGTATTTAAGATACTTTTTATGTATCTCTTGATTGTATACTTGGATATATACTTGGTTGAGCTATTGTTCCCTATTAATTAGTCTTCTATTTTTCCTATATTATATTTTGAGAAAAACATGAGAACATAAATGATATGGCCCATTATGATTGTCTGTATATTGATGATGATAATGTTGATATTGAGTGCAAGCGACCTCCTCATTTAGAGGGTGGAATTTGTACATTGATCTCCTACCTCATATGGGGAGAAGGAGTCGGGTGACCTCCCGCATCGCGTTGGGGTGATGGAGCCAAATAAAATATATAATCATGCTTCTCAAATCAGCATAATGGGAACTCGTAATAAAAATTGAATTGTTCAAAATAAACATATTGTCAAACTTGTTATACTTCTTGAATATAAGTCTTGCCAAGTGTACTATTTTTCCATATACTATTTTACTTGATTTTGATATCCTACCGTGCAATTGCATGATGGTGTCATGATTTTCTTGATTTTAGGAAAACCAATTGGAACCTTGACTAGATCACTTCCGCACTCGATATACTCTGATGACAAGGATAAATCTTTAATATCTCCAATTTTGGGTTAGTTCGTTCCTTAAATCTCTTATTTTTGAGCTGTTATTTCTTATCGTATATGCCAATGTGTGACATTCTTTTGGACCACTCAGAGATGGGCGCTTCAATCCTTTTACCATTGTCTAGGTTGTGGGATCGGGATTGGGGTAAGAATGGTTTCATGACAGACATCTAGCCAAAATTCCAAATTTTGGACTATGGTATCCCAAGTCAAGGGACTTTACTCCTACAACCTATAGTGATGTGAATTATGCCAGACACTTAGTTAATAGAAAGTGCACAAGTGTCAATTGCTTCTTTCTAGACCATGTTTAGTTTCTTGGTTCTCTAAGAAGAAAAACACTATGGCTTTATCATCTACTGAGGCTGAATACATTGCAACTAATAGTTGTTGTGTCAATTCCTTTGGATGAAGAAAATGCTCCAAGAATTCAATGTTTTTTGTGATGCTTCTCCTATCTTTTTTTTGGTGCGAAAGCTCTCCAGTGTCTTTTTATATTTTTGGGAAGAAGGAAAGGTAAGGAACAGGATCAGTGTCTAACAACCGTTAACTGATCAAAACTCAGCAGGCAAGAAGCCTAGCTGAAGCAACCAACAGAAAACTCAGCAGGCAGGAAACCTAGCTGAAACAACAAACAGAAAAACAACTTTCTGCACAAGAACTAATGATTCAGAAGGCTAAGTATACTTTGCATCTTGAGCCAATGAACCTCTATTTTAGTATATCTATTCTCATGAACACGGATATTTCTTTCGTGCCAGAGAGTATATAAAGTCAGTAAGGCACATAAGTGGGCATCCTTACTCGACCAATTAATCAGATCCTCGCAACAGCTTGGAGACGGACCATATGAATGGCCTTTAGCCCACAGCTCCTTAGAATAAGGACATTCAAACATCACATGAGCCACATTCTCACAGTCATTTCTGCACAGGAGACACATAGACGAAGAGGGAATACCCATCTTCATAACATAATCAGTAGTCAGCAGCTTGTAGTGAGCTACCTTCCACGCATGTATCTGGTAATTCCTCGGGCATTTGAACTTCCAAACCCATTTGAAAACCTCCGAACTAGCACCCTTTTCCCTAATAGTATCGTATATAAAGGAGAAACTAGGAGTCAGAACCCCATTGAATCTAACTGAGTCGCAACCTCCTGAAATGAGACAGCCCTCCTTCAACATCTTCAGAATGGGAGCATTCCTTCTGTTGTTTGGGATACACCAGTTCCCATTTTTTATAATCTGATTAAGAGGAGCACCATGCTGAATCCCAATACTTAGAGCCAACTTAGGCCCAATAACATCCAACAAAAACTTATTGCCATACATCCAAGGGTCACCCCATAAACTAATACGACTACCATCCCCAACAGAGAAATTAAGATAAGGAACCAGCAGGTCTCTGACACGAACCAATTGGTTCATAAGCCAAGAGTGAGAACTTTGATTGTTAAGAGCCCAAATCGAACTCTTATGAAGGTACCTTTCATGAACCCACCTGACCCAAAGACTGTCTTTCTTTGCTGCAATATTCCATAGATTAACAATAGCTGCAGAGTTGATAGAAGTTCTCAAATCGTTGATGTTTAAACCCCCTTCCTCCTTTGGACGAATAATGCTTCTCCACTTCACAAGATGAACCCCTCTTTTATCATCAGATCCTCCCCATAAGAACTTCCTACATACCTTCTCAATATCATCAGCAATAGCACTAGGCAGAGGAAAAACAGAGGACCAAAATCTTTGGACAGCCATGATAGTAGACTGAATGAGCTCCAAACGACCCGCCATAGATAAAAGTTTAGATTTCCATCCATCTAATCTAGCCTTTATTCTATCCATCAAAGAAGCACAAAAGTTCTTCCTAAGCTTCCCCATAAACAAAGGAACTCCAAGGTATCTCTGAGGTAGAATACCTTCATCGATATTCAGAATGGCTTTCATCTCCTTCTTATCCACATTACAGCTGTAGAAAACAGCACTTTTAGAAGGGTTTAAACGTAAACCAGTCAAATCCTTCAAGTCTTCAAAAAGAGATTTGATATTCTGAGCATTATGAGCATTAGCCTCAGAGAAAATCATCAAATCGTCCGCAAAGATTAGATGAGAAACTTTAAAATTTGCAGAAGCTCTAAGCGGATTGATCTTCTTGTCATCAACAGCCTGCTTCATCAAGATGGTAAAACATTGCATAACAATCACAAACAAATACGGAGCAAGAGGATCACCTTGCCTCACTCCATTGCTCGGACAAAAAGGTTCGAGAGGTTCACCGTTAAAAAGAACTTGATAAGAAGTTGTGAAGAAAATTTCCTTAATCCAAACTAACCAGCAGTTAGGAAAATTCATCATTCTCAAGATAGCAAACAGAGCATCCCAGTTAATTGAATCGTAAGCTTTAGAAAGATCCGCTTTGATGCACATTCTAGGAGTACTTTGAATCCTATTAAAATCATGAATGATTTCATTGGATAACAGAATAGCGTCTTTAATGCTCCTATTCTTCACAAAAGCACACTGATTAGGGCTAATAAGCGAAGGAAGCACTACTTGCAATCTATTAGTCAGAATTTTAGATATGACTTTATAGATAACATTGCAAAGAGATATGGGCCGCCAATTCTTCAACTCGACAGTATCATTGCTCTTAGGAATAAGACAGACAAAAGTTCTGTTTGCCTCTTTCAGCAGTCTACCTGTTCTGAAGAAATCAAGAATGGCACCAATAATATCATTTTTAACATCCTTCCAACAATGTTTAAAAAATTTGCCATTAAAACCGTCAGGACCAGGGCTTTTATCACAATCTAAACTCATAAAAACATCTTCAATCTCCTTCGGGGTAACAAACTTATCCAAAGAAGCCTTTTGACTCTCATCAAGACGAGGAAACACCAACTGATTGAGTTTAGCAATATCAGCTCTTTCATTCTTGTTAAAGATGTTTTTATAAAAACTAACCACAGCTGCTTTAAGAATCTCAGGATTGGTTTCCAAGGAGCCATTAATGTTAAGACATCTAATAGAATTCCTGTGTCTTCTCGTTCTCAAAGAGGAGTAGAAAAACTTAGAGTTCATATTACCTTCCTTCAACCATCTAATCCGAGATTTTTGCCTGAGTAAAGACTCAAATTGCACATAGGCCTCCTTAGCCTTTTTACGAGCAACAACAACATCATGAATAAGGTTCATATAAGAAGGATTGCTATCCAGAGCACTTTGGACACGATTAGACTCAGCTTCAAGCAGTCTAAAATTATCTTCCAAATTCCCAGCTTCTTTGTTCCATTTAATGAGGCCAGCTCTAACTCTTCTAAGCTTGTTATACACAATAAACATAGGAAACCCATCAACATTGTTTCTCCATTCATCACTAACAACCTCTCTAAATCCATCCTTAGAACACCAAGCATTAATGAATCTAAACGGGCTTTTAATAGATTTCCTATTCCCCAGCTGAAACTCAATGAGCCTGTGATCACTCGTAGACGAAGGATGGACAGTAGCTTTAGCTTCAGGACAGCACAGAAAAAAATCAGAATTAAGAAGAATTCTATCAATCTTTGAAATAACAAACGTATCCCCATCCTGATGATTATCCCAGGTGAAGAAAGAACCATCAGTATCAAGCTCAAATAACCCCGTATGAGTAAGGCAATCATTAAAATCTTCCATGCATTTCTTTGAAGGAGGATCTTTACTAATACGTTCACCATCTTTTCTAACAGCATTGAAATCTCCTATGAGACACCAAGGGCAAGAAATGGAATCAGATAGACGTTCAATATCACTCCACAACTTGGATCTATCATAATCATCATTGTGACCATAGACACCAGTCAAGAGAAAGGATTTATCATCAACAGTAACATTCAAATGCACATACTGATCAGACTCTTCAATACCGTTGATATTGCACACATCCTGTCTCCAAAGAACCAGAACTCTACCCAAAACGTGAGACTTATGATTAGAAATCCAAGAAAAACCAGGAAAAAACTTATTCACAAGCTTAGTAATTTTCTGCAATCTAACTTTCGTTTCAGAAAGAACGATGATATGAGGATTCCTCCTACTAACCTCCTCCTGGACTTTGAGGATCTTGTTATTAAGACCTCTCACGTTCCAGGCCACAATAGTTAGAGAAAAATTATCCATCGGAACTACTTTCATCCAGTACTTCACTGGGCAGATGACCTTCCCCAAATTTGTTGAATCTGTTGTTAAGAACAACTTTTTGATCTGCAATCTTCTTTGTTGCCTTTGCTTTCTTCTTATTACCGACAGCTTTAAATTCAACTTCCTTAGCTTTAACAGCTTCTGCAGGCGAACTATCAGGCGTAATATCGATCACCTCATCTGCATTAGCCCTTTTGCTTCTTTCTTCGAAATCTTTAACAACTAACTCAAAAGCTTCCTTCTCCATCTCTGTCAGCTTGTCGGTATTATAACTTGGAATCCCATTAGATTCTCCTTCTGACCCTTCATCCGACAAAGGTTTATCAAGATCACTAGCCGGGCCAGAACTAACCGGAATCGCACTTGCAGCGACAGGCTCTACTGCTTTCTCCTGAGCTACCTTCGGCACCCAAACTTTCTTGACAACTTTACCACATTCGCCATGCCCAAACAATCCACATGAGTTGCACTTTTCTGGTCTCCACTCATATTCAAATTTGATCGTGTGTGTAGCATCTTCATCAGAACAGAGGTCCAGTTTATCCGGAAAATTAAATTCAACAGGAATCAGAACTTGGAGTCTGGCGAACTCCATTTGTTTGCATTCACTCGTAAGCCTATCTGTGCATAAAGGAATACCCAAATAGGAACCAATACGGTCGAACATACGCTTATCCCATAGCTCCAGCGGAATATCATGTACACGAACCCATATTGGAATATCAGTCAGTTTGAATCTCGAAATGATATCACCCGGCTTCCATCTGAGAAGGACAACTGGTTTACCTTTGACAGTCCAGACACCCCCTTCCAGAACGTCTTCAAGATCCTGACTCTCAGAAAATCTAACAATGAAGAACCCTTTTCCTCTACCGATGACTTCTATGTTCCCTGCAACTTTCCAGATCTGAGTGAAGTAGGCCTCAAGGGTAGGGAGATGCGGTTTGAAACCCACTATGTATCCAGCTAGACAGTTCCTCCATCTCTCCGAGTTTTCAACAGCTTCCTTCCTTGGGTAGAGCAGCTTCCCTTCTTTAAGCGTAATTTCCGTTTTCTCCAGCTGAGTGGTAGGATTCTTCTTCTTAGGAATGTTGAATAGGTCGCTCCATGACCTCCTAGAGTGATTGCCATCATCTCCATCAGCCCCAAAACCCGGAGGAGGACGCCCTAGAACGGAGTCGCCTTTAGGATCGCCAGCGCCGCCACCTCCGCTCGTCTCCGCCATTTAACCCGAGAGACTCTTCTAGTTAGAGAGATAGTGCGGGGAAAGCCACCTCCTTGATTTTAGATCGACGCAAACATCTTCTGCTTCTCCTATCTTTGTGATAATACAAGTGTAATTAATATACCATATAATCATATATTGCATTGTAGAGATAAACACATAGAGGTATTACACCATTTGCTTCATGACCACAATTGCTAAGAAAGACATATGCATCACTCATGTGGACACAAAAAACTAACTTGTGGATATTTTCACAAAACCTCTAGCTAGATAGAAATACAATTTTATTAGATCTAAATTGCTTATTACTATCATTGATGATAATTCTATGTCTCCTAGCTAAAATGGTCATTTACTCCTCTATGTTGATCAGTAGTGGATATCATCTACTCCTTTTTTCTTAAAAATGTCAAGTTTAAATGTTTTGTTTGCATAAATTGTTTCTAATATATATACTCTTGTTTTAACACAAAATAGTAGTCTGTAATGATAAAATCGTGCCTCTATATGCTTTATATACTTGCTAGGATAGTTTATTACATTTACATAGGGTTCTAGGACCTCAAAATTATTTTTTTATCCCTGTGACAACACATGTTGTTGGCCGAGTTTGCCATGGGGTAACTCGATCGATAGGTCAGAATTGAACATCAATGTTGTCGGCTGAGTTACCCAAAGAGAAAATTGGACCCACAAAACTATGACACGTTTAATAAAAGGGTTCTATCAGCTGAGTTTCTCCCTCTCAACTAGAGCAACTTGATTGACAACCCTTTCTTCTTGTTTGTTCTCTAATAATAGATCTTCCCCAAACCATTTCCTTTCTTATCCAAGCCCAAATCTATCTCTATTACCTATCCCTAACTGATCTTAAAGCCCTGATGCTGATTTTCTCCATGGTTTTGCATTTTCTACTCACCTATCTCCATGTTTTTACTCACCATGGTGTCGAGTAGGAAAAAGAGGAGTTCCAACACTGGTAGATCATTCGTTCCTCAAACTGATCCTTTTACAATGATTCTTGGATATGATGGTGCCTCTTTTATCCATACTCAAGTTGTGAACCAATATTAAGATTTTCTCCTCATTATCCTTTTACTTTTAGACCCTTTGTGGAATCTAGGAGTAAGATTTTGAATGATATTAAGGATATTTTCTTTAAATAATGTCTTGGTACACTTTGTGTTGAACACTTTTGCTTTTCCATTTTTCTCTCTAGCACAAAAGTCATTCATGAGTTCTATGCTAATCTCATATAGAACTACACTACCTTAGTGCTACCACCTAACACCTAGATAACCCTTACTTCCATGATTCCCAAGACTAGGATCACAATCACTAAGGATACCCTTAATACATATTTGATTGGATACTTGTCTACAACTTCTTGGAAGACCACCTATCCTAATCACTTTACCCTGAGGAATTCTACAACAGCTTTGGTTCTGAATTATCCCTTTCTAATATTCACAAAGCCTTGAAGAAACCTGAGTTATCCTATAGGAAGTAGGTTATTCTACCCTCTTCCTCCTTGGATATCAATACACACATCATTTCCCTTATTGTCAATCCATCCAAAGCAAAACTAAATGGATGCAGAAAACTCAACAATGATAGTGTATTGTATTCTTAGGGGAACCCAAGTCAAATGTGTCTATTATATCCTTCACCACATGAACTATTTTTACTTTAAGAGGAATACCAAGGAATCCAATCCTCCATAATCTAACCTCATATATGGTTTGTTTCAGTTTCTTACTGAGAATTATCTCTTCAAGGATTTCAAATACACTCTAAGTAGGAAAGGTGTTTCCATCAGTGAAGCTATAGTGAAGAAGTCATCCCAATCCTCTAGCTCCTCTACCCCTAGTATCTCCTCCTCCATCCAGCTTCCTCCTACACCACCTATACCTAATAGTGCTTCTTTCTCTGTATCTAATGAATCTCTCATGGGGTACATGATGCATCAGAATTCCTATCATATGCAGGTTCACAACCATATCCACCAGGACTTTGTTCACATAATGTCCAACATGAACTTTTCATGTCCATCACCCTATCCACCATACCAACCATCCTTTTCTGCCACTGACTATGCTACCTGTGCATATGATCAATTCTACCCAACACACCAGTATGCTCCTTCTATTGGACACCCTACTCCTTTTAACCTCCATCTATTTCATCTCATCCACAACAAAGTATGACTCAATTTCTTTCTCTCCAACCTAGCCTTGCCTTAGTTGTTCTTGCAGATTTTGATGGGTTTTCTACACCCACATATGAGCAAGCTATGACATTGCTTATCACTAGTATGTCTTGGCATGAGCAACATCTCAGATGGCCAACTACACACTCCTTTGCTCCTCCTAAGGATGTGGAGGTGGTTGGGGAAGGTGATGAGGATGAAGATGGAGATGACAATAGAGAGAATTACGATGAGGAAGATGGGTCTGATGATGATGGTAATGAGGCTGACGTTGGACCTGCACCTACACCTTCCTTGAGACTAGACCCAACTAGTTAGGAAGACAATGACATGGCTCAGTACAACCTAGATCTAGATGACCTTAATGTTTAGTTCTTAGATATTAGAGTGCCCATGTACCTATATTTTCATGACCTTAGCATGTATTTACATATGATACCTATATATGAGGCTACTATTTACATCTTTTTGCCGTTCTTTGTTGTGTTTATTTTAATCATGGACTGATTTTATTTTGTTCTAATCATTATCTTATGTATTCTTAACTCTATCTGATACTTTCATAGTTTTTGGTGTATGAACACTTATATTTTGATTATGACTTAAAATTATCAGTTCTCTTTGTGGATATTATGTGCTTGGTGCTTGTATATGGTTCTTTTGAGTTGGATAAGACATGACCTATCTCTTCTACACCCCCACCCTTTTTGATATGACAAAGGGGGAGAAATAGCTTGGTACATATTGAAATTGGTCTATACTTTCTTATCTATCATCTTATGGAAAAGTGAATACAAATAGCATACATATGTGGTGTTTGTGTTTTTAGAGGAACTAACCATAGAGGTAAAGGTAAGCATAAATTGAGGGGGAGAAATTGCTATTATACATTCATGTATCCCCCTACATATCAAAGGTAAAATGTTTACAATTTTAGTCCTTTTCAATATATTAAGGAATGGTTTGTCATCTTCAAAAAGGGGGAGAATGTTAACATAACTGGTATACAGTGTCCATATTTCAATGATGACTTAACCATTCCATTCATGTCTATCTAATATGTCTATTTGAGATCAGTTTCATGTATTAGGTACATGAAGAGGTTGAATTTAGCAAACCTTAGCTTGCTAATATTTGAATATTGCATAGTATCTCTATTAAAACCATGTTGTAAATCATTTGTATTGAATGTATGAATTATAACTAAGCTTAATAGAAATCTAGAGAACTTAATCTGAATATTGAAGTAATTCATGGGTATTTTTCATAAGTCTTCACAGGAAGGCCTTTCGGCCAAATTTCCCCTCAAATAACTCAGCCGACAACTAAATCTAGCTTTTGGCAATACCCAGGGTTGCCTATTTTTGTCTTGGTAACAATTCAACCAATATCCTGCACTAATAAAATCAGATGTAGCCATCATCTGAGTTTCCTATCAAATAAAATCGACCAACAACTACATTTTGACTTGTCATCTAGTGTTACTACAGAAATGGCTTATAAAGTCACTTTTCAAGGTGTCGGTTGTATACATAAACGGACACCTAAACTCTACAGTGTCGGTTTATAACATAAACTGACATACAATCTGTGAAGGTCGACCAGACACGGGTACCGCTTTTATTAAGTGTCGGTTAATTAATAAAAAACCGACACCTAAAATCAACCGCTAAAACCAAAATTCCAGCGAAAAAATTACCTCCAAAATTTGACATATGACGTCGGTTCATAAATAAATAACCGACGACTAAAGGGTATTCGCGAGACAGGAATAGTTGTCGGTTGTCCTTTAGTTAAAAACCGACGACTATAATCTAGTATAGGTGCCGGTTTTTGGAATAGAACCGACACAGTTGGTTTATTTGTCGATTTTTTAGAATAACTGACGCTTATTGTCAACTTAATAGCTCACCAGCGCGAGCTTCTCTTCCCCTTTCCCTTTTTTCATTCTCGATTTCAGTAGGTCCGACGATTTCTTGCTCGCCCCCACCGGTCGTTGCTCCTACGCCGCCGCTGCCGTGCTCCTGCTCCTGCCCTCGCCGCTGCTCCGTGCTCACCGGCGGCCGTGCTCCTGCTCCTGCTCCTTCCGTCTGTGCTCACCGGCGGCCGTCTGTGCTCCTGCTCCGTGCCCTCGCCGCTGCTCTGTGCCCTCGCCGCCGCTGCTCCGTGTCCTCGCCGGCGCTTCTCCTCTCTTTGCCGCCGCCTCCTCCTGTGGCTGTTGTGCTCCGGCCGCTTCTCTCCTCTTCCCTCAAGGTATGCCCGCCTGCCCTGCCTTCTTCCTTCTTCCTCTGCTCCAGCGGCTGCTTGGGCGGTGCCAAGGCACACCCAAGCAGCTGCTGGGCATTTTTTTTTAAGTTATTTACTTATTTGTGTTTAGGGTTTAGGTACTGATTTTGTGCTTCTACTGAGTTGAATCCTCTATTGTCTATACAATACATGTAATTTTCCTAGTATCGTGAAAGATTCTCAATCGTGTGTATCACATGGGATTCTTATCTCAACACAATGGACTGCAATATATGCATCTAATGCCTTAGATGGAAGACTCGAATGTTATAAAATCCCATCAAAGTAGGTAGAAACAACTTATATATATTCAGATCTTAATAATTCCATGAAGTGCACATTATCTTACTCAGGAAAAGTATGTGTATAATGTAGGATTAGTTCCATATAATGGTTCTATTTTAGTAAGCACCTAGAAACCCGTCCAAGATTTACTCATTAGGAGTAAATCTTGGATAGTCCCCGGTTTGGGACTATTCTTGAACACCTAATCTCACTTAGGATGTAAGTGTATAATATGTATTGGGTTTTCGAGAAAATTTCGGTATCATTTCCTCCTTTGTTCTCTAAGTACATATGTAGACTTCTTTTCAAGCTATCATGTCTACCACAATAAAGTTGGTTATGACAAGCAATAAAAGGTTAACTGATGTTATACAACTTTTTCTGAAAATATATAACATCGTTATATGTACTTACACTTTGTTAATACTAATATTATGCAGTCTCTGTCCACCCATAACAGTCACTATGAACTGGGCCTCTATGTCAATGTTAACGTTCCCTATTGAAGAACAATTGGACATCATCCTAGATGATCGTTCCTTAAACCAATTGGCCATACCCAAACATTGGCATTTTCTAAAAAGAAGACACTACATGCCTGGTAAAGTGACCCTAACTTTTGGCAATTATTCACATGTTATCGAGGTTGAGTATGATTTTGAGGGAAATCTTGTATCAAAATCTGGTTGGCGTGATTGGATTGGAGAGATGCATGTGGTCCATTGCAACATGCTTTTTCTCCGTCCAGTTGGCCATAATTCCATCAAAGTTTGGATAACCAACAGCAACTGCGAGACCCCCGATCATCTACTGCGGTATGAGCGCACGTCGTCGCATATCAGCTCGGACGAATCTGAATCTGAGGCCCCTGTCAGTTCATATTCGTCTAAATACAGTGAGGAGCTTCGTGACACAGCTTCATCATCAAAAAGACCACGGTAAGTCCAATTAACAAATATAATTGTCAAGCAATCAATACTCATAGCTGCTTTCTATTCTGAACTTCAGGAGAAGATCGCCACAATGATAAGTCCTCAAAGTTACTGATGCGGGACCATGTTGGTGTAGTATTTAGTTGTCTATCTATCTAGACTTGTCTGTATTAATAGTTTTTTTAATTATGCGCATGTTTAGGGGTACACCAACCCCTTTTTTTAGTTACTATTTAGGGGTACACCCCTGTGTGTGGATGTAAAAAGAGATTAATGAATGGAACTGAAAGTTGCTACATGAAACCCATCCAACACATTATTTGTTGGCCTAGAAACCCGTCCAAGATTTACTCATTAGGAGTAAATCTTGGATAGTCCCCGGTTTGGGACTGTTTTTGAACACCTAATCTCGCTTAGGATGTTAGTGTATAATGTGTATTGGGTTTTCAAGAAAATTTCGGCAGCATTTCCCCGTTTGTTCTCTAAATACATATGTACTTGGAGAACAGCGGGGAAATGCTGCCGAAATTTTCTTGAAAACCCAATACACATTATACACTTACTAGTGAGATTAGGTGTTCAAGAATGGATAGGTGGTACACATTTATTATATATAATAATGACATCACATGTATTTGTTAACCCTAGACCCTAATCTTGTCCTAATATATACTTGTTTTCTCTTTGATCATAGAATGGATAGATCATGGATGTCCATTCGCAATCGCTTCACCCCAGAGTTTATTTCTGGTCTTGACCAGTTCATTAGATTTGCCGAGGAACATAGGAAACAACCTGGAGATAGGTTCTACTGTCCATGTAGGCATTGCGGTAACAACTTGAAAGTCAACACTGGTGACGAAATCAAAACTCATGTCATGTGCAACGGGATTATACAAGGCTATACAGAATGGCACTGGCATGGAGATATTTCAAACCCGAAACCAGTGGATGTCGATAGCAGTGCTTGTGTGGAAGAAGAAATTTCCTACGATGACGTAGATGTGAATGAACCAGATCTAGTAGACATTGTTGATGCGATGCTGGATAGTTGTGGGGTAGAGCACACCGATCCACCTCCCATTTTTAGAAACATTGTGCATGATGTTGAGATGCCGTTATACACAGGTTGTACTAAGTTTACGAAGCTTAACATTGTGTTGAGATTGTATAAGTTGAAAGATAACAATAGATGGAGCGACAAAAGCTTCACGTCATTGTTGTCTTTGTTGAAAGAAATGCTTCCTGAAGGAAACGAGCTGCCAATCTCAACATACCAGGTAAAGAAATTGTTGTGCCCAATGGGAATGGATGCCAAGAAGATACATGCATGCCCTAATGATTGTGTATTATTTCAAAAGGACTATGTGGATTTGAAAGATTGTCCAAAATGTGGTGTGTCATGGTATAAATTGACGACTTCGGGGGAGTCCAAAACTGGTTCTCCTGCCAAGGTGATGTGGTATCTACATATAATATCACGGTTTCAATGCTTGTTTGCCAATCCGATAGATGCGAAGAATTTGAGGTGGCATGCAGATGTTAAGAAAAATAATGATGGGATCCTACGACATGCGTCTGATTCCCCACAGTGGAAGAAGATTGATGTATTGTACCCTGAATTTGGTGAAGAAGTCAGGAATCTAAGACTTGGGCTTTGTACAGACGGGATGAATCTGTACGGGACATTGAGCAGCCAACATAGCACTTGGCCAGTCATGCTTGTTATATACAATCTTCCTCCCTGGTTGTGTATGAAAAATAAGTACGTAATGCTGTCGTTGTTGATATCGGGCCCTAAACAACCTGGAAATGACATCGATGTTTATCTTGAACCTCTGAATGATGACTTAAAGAAACTTTGGGGTAAAGGTGTGATGACCTATGATGCTTCACGAAGAGAGACATTTCGTTTGCATGCTATGTTGTTTTGCACTATTAATGACTTTCCAGCATATGGGAATTTGTCTGGATATAGTGTCAAAGGAGCTAAAGCGTGTCCTATATGTGAAGAGAACACTGATTCAACAAGACTAAAACATGGCGGTAAGAATGTATATCTCGGTCATCGAAGGTTTCTTCCAAAATTCCATCCGTATCATAGGAAGCGCAAAGCATTAAATGGATTGAATGAGGAACGCAGTGCACCTAAACCTATACCAGGGGAGGTTGTTTATGAAAGAGTAAAAGTCTTTGTCAATGAATTTGGTAAGAGATCACAATGTACTACACGGAGTGACAATTCTTCATTCAAGAAGAAGTTAATATTTTGGGATCTTCCTTATTGGAGTTCTTTGACAGTCAGACATTGTATCGATGTAATGCACGTTGAGAAAAATGTTTGTGATAGCATCATTGGTACTCTATTAAATATACTAGGTAAGACTAAAGATGGGATAAAATCCAGACTGGACCTACATGAAATGGGAATAAGGTCAGAATTAATAGAATTACGTGAAATGGGTAATAAAACAAAATACTTACCTCCCGCTTGTTACACGTTGTCTAGAAAGGAGAAGAAAGCTTTTTGTGAATGCTTGGTAAATGTTAAGGTGCCACATGGTTACTCATCCAACATCCGTAGATTGGTATCAATGAAAGATATGAAGTTGATAGGTCTTAAATCTCATGATTGTCACACTCTAATGCAACAAATATTGCCCGTGGCAATTCGATCTATATTGCCGAAGCATGTAAGGTTTGCAATCACCAGACTTTGTTTCTTTTTCAACAGTCTCTGCAGCAAAGTTATTGACCCTGAGACTCTCGATAATTTGCAAAGAGAAGTGGTTGTTACCCTATGTCAGCTTGAGATGTATTTCCCTCCTTCGTTCTTTGATATCATGGTACATCTTGTTGTCCACTTGACTAGGGAAGTGAAAATCTTGGGACCGGTTTTCTTTCATTAGATGTATCCCTTTGAACGATACATGAGCGTTTTTAAAGGTGATGTTCGAAACCGTTATCAGCCTGAAGGGAGTATTATTGAAGGTTATGTGGCGAGAGAGGTTATGGATTTCTGCAATGACTTTCTCAGTGGTAATGACACTCCTGATAATGACAAGAATATTGACGAGCTATTTGGCAAAGGAATTTTGGGATCACGTGTGAAAGTAATCAGCCGTGAGCAGTTGGAACAAGGTCATTTGTATATTTTACACAACATGGACGAAGTGAATGTTTATATCAAGGAACATACCAATTTCATCAAAAGACAATATCCTCGAGCCAATACAATGTGGCTTTCTAGAGAGCATAACAAGATTTTTATTAAGTGGTTTGAAGATAAAGTCTTACATCAACTATCTCAAACACCAGATGATATTACTGAAACTATCAAATGCCTCACCTTTAAACCAAAGTTGACTGTTATGTCTTATGAAGGGTATGACATTAATGGATTCACATATTACACAAAGCGCCAAGATGATAAGAGTTTCGTCCAAAACAGTGGGGTCACCCTTCAAGCATCGACTATGTTTTTTGCAAGTGCAAAGGATAAGAGTCCACGTGAAGCTAAAATGTCATATTACGGTGTCATTGAAGAGATATGGGAATTTGACTACATAGATTTCAAAATTCCGCTCTTCAAATGTAATTGGGTTGATAACACCAAAGGAGTTATAGTGGATGAATTGGGTTTCACTTTAGCGAACTTTGAAAAGATTGGCGAGAAGGCTGAACCATTCATATTGGCATCACATGTGAAACAAGTATTTTATATCGATGATCCTGCAAATGATAAATGGTCGGTTGTTCTTCATGGTAAAAGACAGTTCATTGAAGATCCTATAGATGAAGAAGAGTATTATGATAAATATGATGACTCCAGTCCATTCTCAGTTGGGTTGCCAACTCCACAAAATATTGAAGCTAATGATGACTTATATGTGCGCGGAGATCACAATGAAGGATTGTTAATTGATAAAATATCACAATTTTAGAGGCATGCATGTTTATATTTTTTTATTGAAGCTACATGTTTACTTTTTTAATATCAATATCATTTTATGATTTGATGTTTCATTATCTTCTAGTTAATACAAATGCTAAACATTGTGGGAGGGTGCTAAAGAACTATAGGACCAATCTCACCCGAGATTACATACGCGATGCTGAGAATAGGTTCTTGATTGATTCCAATTCTAGACATTGATCAGTATTTCACTAACTCTACACTAATAATTTTTGTTTGTATTCTCTTTGAAAAATAAATATAGGAAGAAGGAAGCCACACAGCAATGGAACTACTTGGACCCCAAAGACTGGGAGGAGTTTGTTACCCAAAGAAAAACAGATGAATTCAAGGTATTAAGCGCCACTCCCAATTTAATTAATATACGTTTTTATGTATTCACCTATTCAAGATTAACCTTTATTGTTACTAACCAAATCAATGTGCAGCACACACAAGTGCTTCAGATTCATATAACAACATGACAGACTAACACATATATAGTGCATAACAACATCAGCTCCGAATTTACATACAACACTAGCTTAGTACATATATAGTGGGACTAAGGTGACGATCCCACCTTCTAAAACAGGTTACCGACAACTACATGTTACGACTGGGAGGTCGTGATTCAGCAACCGTATGCATTAGCAGGTGGATCTGTTTGTCCTCCTGCTAATGAATACGGTTGCTGAATCATGACCTCCCAGTCGTAACATGTAGTTGTCGGTAACCTATTTTAGCAGGTGGGATCGTCACCTTAGTCCCACTATATATGTACTAAGCTAGTGTTGTATGTAAATTCGACGCTGCTGTTGTTATGTACTATATATGTGTTAGTCTGTCATGTTGTATGGACATCGATTGTATTGCTCAGGTATTATATAGTCTCATTAGATAATATAAAATATATCAATCTTATTTATAGCTCATTAATTATATATATACATCATTCTCTTTACAGGTGTTTAAAGCTGACCCCACTACAGGAACTGACTTACCAGATGTACATGCTCCCTATACGATGGGAGAATTAAATGAAGAGAAGAATGGGCAACAGCCATACAAATAGTGGGGGTTTTAAAATATAATTGGGATGTTGATAGAGAATAATGACTAAAGAATTATATTTTGTAAATGAATTTCTAAATTATAATATATGTGTGAATGTTTCTACATGTCTAGATGTTTCTACATGTGTCTGAGTGAAAATGAATGAAAGTGTTAGTTGCTATATGAATGTTTCTACATGTGTGAATGTGAATGAATGGAACTACAGATTGCTAGGTACATGAATGTTTCTAAATGTGTGAAAATAAAATGGAACTGCAGGTTGTATTGCTAAATGCATGTGTGAATATTTTTGTTGTTAAATTTGCAGGTTTGTGGCCTGTTGTTAGCTGATATCAATGGATGTCGTAAAACCTACAGTTAACTGCAGGTTTCTCATCCTGTGACCAGCCACAACAGGTCTGCAGACTGACAGAAAAAAAACAATAGGCGTCGGTTATTTGTATAACACCGACACACAAAGTTATAGTGTCGGTTTTATATAAATAACCGACGCCTATTTCTTGTGGCGCGAAGGTATATGGCGTCGGTTTATTATCTAATAACCGACGCTGATAGTGACCAAGATGGTGCCCTTTCTGTGGCGCGAAGGTATATGGCGTCGGTTTATTATCTAATAACCAACACTGATAGTGGCCAAGATGGCACCCTTTCTGTGGCGCGAAGGTATATGGTGTCAGTTTATTATCTAATAACCGACGCCTATACCTTCACGCCACAGGAAACATGCGTGATTTCGGTGGCGCGCGAAGAGTTTGGGCATCGGTTTTGGAACCGAAGCGTAATGGGTGAACTTTTAGTGTCGCCCACATAGGTGTCGCTTAGAAACCGACACTAAAGGCCTTAAATAACCAACACTAAAGGTAGGTTCTGTAGTAGATCGGTCGAGTTTCCCATAAGGTAACTCAGCTAAGCACTGTACAGTAAATTACAAAAGTGTTTCTAGTCATTGTGATGTTGCAACTTCAAAAATAGATTCGTTGCAACCCCCATAAATGTCTAGAATTTAATGTAAGTATCTCTACTACATATTAGGCAACCTCAAATATAAAAAGAGGCCATTGGATTTGATTCTAAGTTTGCCTTATATGCTCCCTTTCTATAGTTGAGTGTTTAGCCTTCAAGATCCCCTAATCTCCCTCAATCTTGTTTACTACATCCAATACAAGTGAGTTAGGATCTTTGCAAGATAGATGCTCCATTGTACCTCTTGTGAAGCTCTCTACTCTTCTTCCCAATCTCTTTTGAGAAACTTGGTGGTTTGAAGGTGGCTTCCTTGAAGAAGGAAGGGTTGATCAAAAGGTGGAGATCTACTGCAAGATGAGTAAGACCTTGGCGAAGGCTGAAGATTCTTGATACATAGATAGGTAAGTCCTTTAAAATGGTTATTGGCTCCTTGACCTAAAAAGGAATGCTAGTCTAGCGTTTGATCTTGAAAAGGATGGTCATATTGTTGTAACTCATATAGTGAAATATATAAAGTGAGACCACATTATAAATCCTAGATACTGAACCTTCTAGATAGTGGATGTGTATCTCCTATTTTGGAGGCTGGAACTACTATACATCATAGCCTTCTTTTGGTGTTTGCTCAATCTCTCTGTTCCTTACTATTCAATATTGCAATATATTTTAGCAAATATCTTGAAGGTCTAATTTTTTTTGTATAATGGGTTTTAGGTCTATTAACCTCCCTCTAGAGACCTTTGATTCAACAAAGAAGACAAGGAGGCAAAATAAAATATTCCTAAAAACTTTACAGAACTCCTTAAACTATGAAATACATTTCTTTGGAAAGAACTCATTGATATGACAACCTCCAGACCCCTTCGTGAGATGAGATAACTTTTAGAGGGACTATAATAAAAATTCATTGATGGTGAAGGGAGAAACCTAGTCGTAATCAACTTTTCTCTTATTGAGGAGTATTCACATCTATAGAATTTTGAACTTAACTTAAGAATAAAATCCCTTGGCTTCTATATTGATGGTATTAAAGGGATAATTCCTACTGTCCCCATGAACATAATTCATCTCTCTAAGGATGATACACCCAAGGCATAGGGGCAGAGATGAACTAACAATAATCTAAGAAAGTTCATCAAGAAAGAAGTGATATAGATGCTAGATGATGACACATTATACACTATTAGAGACAACTCGTAGGTTAGTCATGTTCATTTCACCCCAATACAGGAAACATCTTGCATCAAGAAGAGTGTTGGGTTGGTGTATGTAAAGCAATAGAAATCTAACTGCCATGAAATAAATAAAAGATTAGTATCCGCTCCCCTTCATTGACCAAGTTTTAGAATGTTTGGTGCATTACTCCCATTTTTTCTACCTTAATGGGAACTTGAGCTTTTATTAAGTTCATATTCACCTAGATGACCAATAAAAGATCATAATACTTGCATATATGGGCATTGTGCTTTCTGAAGAAGGCCCTTCAATCTATGTAACACACTAAAACGTTTGAGAGGTTCATGGACACAATATTTGCATTCTTTGTTTAGGATATAATGGAATTTTTCATTGATGACTTTTAAGTTTATGGGTCATCTTTTTAGAAATGCATGCATAACCTTTCATTTAGGGTCTACAAAGTCGGACATAACCAAATGGACCCAACCTAAACCTAGATTATTTAAGTGGGTTAGGATCTATGATTTCATGACTCGACCCAAATTCGACCCTAACCTAAAGAACCTTAAGTTATTTGAGGTTCGGTTCTGGGTTTGAACTTTGGACCCAAATTGTCTAAATTATTCAAAAATTCACAATTACATTATTACATGTAATAAAAAAAGTAACCCACCCAATGGCCTATGAAATTACTTAAATGTCTCTCATTAAGTTTATTTGGGAACATTCTGCATCATTTGTATTCATTTTTATTAGTTTTGGAATAACGCCCTCTGTTATATACATATATACATTTTATATGTTTTATTATGCAATTTTTAAAAAAATTGTGTTTAAAGCTCTTACACACATTTCATTACTATTTATATTTGATTTAAATTAGATTTTAGGTTTGTTTACATTGAAATCTATTAAATATATCTTATTAACTTTAGTTGTCAAAAAAATTATAGCTTTGTTTTTCATACCATTATCTTGGTTTATGGATTTACAAGTCAGTCTGGAAAGACCCAAAAATATTTATGAGTCCGATTAGGGTCAAGGGTTTCAACCTTAAATCTATCTTTTGTGAGTTTAGGGTCTAGACAAAAAGTGTTCACTAGAAATTATCCATAATAAAAACCGATCAACCCAAACCCATTGGCGCCTCCACATTTCATTGGTGTTACAAAGGTGTGCAGAGACTTTTCTTGTCTTAAACTAGGACAAATGGCATTTTGTGGTACAATAAGGCATCATACTTAGGCACAAGCTATAAAAAAGGAGTTAGAGTAGATAAAATTAAAGTTGAAGTAATATCAAAGTTACCCCTACTAACATGTGTTATAGATGTTTGAAGCTTGGAAGGATATGTTGAGTACTATAAGAGATTCATCAAAGATATTTCAAAAACTCTAAATCCATGTCCAACTTGTTTCTTAAATATATCCCCTTCTATTTTGATGAGAATTTGTAGAAGCAATTCCAATACCTAAATAATGCCCTTGACATAATGCCAATCATCCAAGCCCTGAAGTTGGAGATAATGTTTACTTGACGACTGATGAAAGCAATTATGTGGTACATGTTGTTCTAAGACAAAATAAATACAAAACCATCAAATGATATATCATGAAAGCAAGATCTGGTGTGAAGCTTGGGTGAAATATACCACTAGTGAAAAAGAAATTCTAGCAATAATATATGTCTTTGATAAATGAAGATCATATCTCACTGGATCAAAGGTCACACTATATATTGATCATGAAGCAATCAAGTACCCAATGAATACAAAGCTTACCTTAGGCCAGATTACTCAGATGGACAGTGTTTCTAGAAGAATTCAATGGTGAGATATGAATAAGAAAGGTATTAATTATGGTGTCAAAAATCACACCTAGAATCCACCTTAGAGAATATAATTATGCATTGATCAACATCTCGTATCATGATGAAACCTAAATGCTACCTTGGTAAATATAATCTTATCATCCCATGGTATGTAGACATCTATAACTACCTTGCATGTCGACATCTCCATATATACATCAGTTATAGCAATATGAATAGATTGTTTTCAAATCTCATGAATTATTACTAGGATGATTAATTGTTATTTAAAAAATGAATTCGTTGTCTCTATGAGATTTGCTCATAAAGGGGAAGCTCAGTTGATCATATAAAATGCCACGTAACTCCATAGGAGTAGATTTAGGATTTGACCACACATCTATAAAAGTCTTGTAGTTTGAGTTGTATTGTCCTTCTTTGTTTAAGGATGCATGCACATATGTTAAGACATGTGATTGATGTCATAGAACTAGAAATAACTCAACACAAAATGGAAATATCTATATGAATGGATAGAATTTTGGATATTTGACATTTGGAGAGTCGTATACATGAGATTTTTCTTGTCATTATATCGAAATAGACATATCCTAGAAGTGATTGAATATATATATCTAAATGGATGGAAGAGGTAGACACTCCCTCTTTTGTCTCAAAGTCCATCATGAATCTATCAAACAAGATCATCAATCTTAGATTTGAAGTCCCTTGAACCATCATAAGTTTTAGGGTTCTCATTTTGGAGAAAAATGATTTGAATTCCTTTAAGAAATATGGAGTCATGTATAAACTCTACTACACCATACAACCCCCAAACATCAAGGGAAGTTGAAGTATCAAACATATAGATAAATCATATCTTGGGGAAGACTATCAGCTAATCAAGAAAGGATTGGGCAGACTAGTAGATGATGCTCTTTGGGCATCATGACATCTTACAAGACATCAATAGCCACCACGTCATGCAATTTGATCTAGGGGCATTTATGTCACTTGTGATTGAGTTGGAACACAAGGCCTTTTGGGCTATTACTACCCTCGATATGAACCCTAAACTGCATCAAAAGACAATATTCCTTCATCTCAAAATAAAAGAACTCATGATGCAAATCGACAAGAAAGTGAGGATCTATAATTAAAGGAACTAATTATGCGATGACTCAAACATAAGGAGAAAGGACATAAGTGAGTGAAACAACGTCTTACTATTCACAATATCTATAAGTCTCTTCTATGGAAAATTAAGATTAAGATTATATGGACCATTTTATTGTCCTGAGGATATACCCTTCAAGGGTCATGGTAATCAATAATGACATATACAATACCTTCCTACTTATTGGAAAGAGACTGAATATATACAATGAAGATGAAGCATACACAAGGATAGCTGATTTAGAGCTCTTAGACTCACCATAGGAAATGATATTTGAAGGGTCAAGAGACCATAAACAAGTGCTACTTAGGAGGAAACTCAAAGCCCTATTCTGAATATTCTTTTCCAAATGTTTTCATTTCAAATATGCTTTGTTTTCAATTTTGAGTAATCTATATATGCCTAAATCCTAATAATGTTTTTTTATCAAGCTTTTATATAGACTTAATCAAATTTTATAGATCATAAAATTAGATTTTAAATCAATATGTTGCTCAATTTTGCAAGAGCTAGATGCAAAGCATTGAGCCTTATTCCATCTCATAATAGGTATAAGCATTAAGGCTAGGCTTTAAAGTAAGAAAATTGATGTGTTGCGACAATTGAAGAATTGTGTTGAGAATATTGACCCATTTGATGGTGACATGTTTTAATAAAATTTTCATTACACAAGAGGCCTTATACGAACACATCACATCAATGACCTTGTGTCGGTCTCAACACATTCAGAAGTCACGTTGAGCATTGATGTGCTAACCAACACACTGCATCAGTGAGTAGCCAAGTCACAACGAGCTATCTTAGCTACACATTGTTGGTATGTATGCCCTGAGAGCCAATCATGGGATGATTGGTGGGATACATTAATATTGATTTGATAAACATAAAAGGTGAGCTTCCAATTCTTTCTGGTTCAGTCATATGAGATAGTGATAGAACAGATTGAATGTCTAGAGAATGACAGTACTCAATGACGTATGCCTTCAGGTTCATGACCTGAACGATGAGATCATACAGATGCTAAGAGTTTGTACATTCTTGTTATGTCCCTAGTCGGATGTCATTGTGGAAGGTAGATAGACAGCAATGACACACAAGACTAGATTGTGGTGTTGGTTGATGACAGAATCTCATTAGTCATGATATAGAGATATCAAGCCAAACACATAGGTACTTGTTAGAGAACAAGGTATCGGACAGACCCACCGTGAGTTTGACACATGGAACCATGAGATGGTAGTCACAATCAGTACTCACAGTGATGGTGGTGAGTGTGATTCTTAGACCTGAAATCACTGCACTCAACACATGTCGTTGGGCACACTTTGACATCATCAAACGCAGTCCTGAAACATGGGTTGTTATAAAGGTGATGATTGGGTGGCTTTGACACATGGGGCTTTTGAGGGGTGAGTGATAGATATGGGATTTGTCCCTCCTGAGGGAGTTTGATATCCATGGCCACTTGATGAGTAGGATTGAGAAAGGTGTGCATGCATGTGTGAATCAGTATGTGATACTGATGTCATACATATCTCTTCCAGTCTACTCTGAGATCAAGGAAGTGAATGAACGTTGACAGGATGACTGTTCCATGCCTCGAGTTCATTCGGGATATTGGGGGCTTCTCAAAGAACAGCTCAGTGCAACCAGTTGCTCTGCAAGTTGTCGTTCTCTCTGGTTTTGGTAACCGTGAGAGAGCACGAGCAAGTGCTTCCCGCAAAAGGGAGGTGCAGCAAGGGAAGGACAACTGTAGTTGCAACAGGAGGTAGGAGAGCGTGTTGGCGACTAGTACGTCAATAGGAGGGTGCGACTCCTTCCACTTCCTTGTAGGACAAGGAGAGTGGAGTTCCAGGTGGTCCGTGTGGACTACTACAGAGGCGGGAGGTCACTGTCGCTTAGGAGGACAACTGTCATCCGACAGTCTGGTTCGAGTAGGAGTTGTCAGTCCAGGTGCGACCAGGAGCTGCACAGACACCTTCGAAGTCCGGAGTTGAAGACCGCACATTGCGCTAGGTATTGTCGCCGAGCAAGCCTCGGGACAAGGTATGATTCCACAAACCATCCTTTCCTATTATATAGACGTTGACGGGTTTCCTTGGTATGGGTTGGGGGAGAAATTTTTGTTTCCGCTGCCTTCTCTGTCTCCCCTAAAACCCAACAGTGGTATCAGAGCCACGTCAGTTGTTCTATGTTTTAGGAATATCGATATGATTGATTTTGGTTTGTCGCCTTTATTTATTGCATACGATGCAAATAATATCGGCTTTATGCATGTCTAATCCTAAATCCACAAATCCCTAATTACATATATGATATGTATTATTAATGCACTCGATACGCATCGCCCTTAAATGAGTTTTGTGGTGGATGTGTGTAGCGTGATTATGGCCTATAAACCCCTATCTGTGTGTGGTTGTTTGTGGTTGCTTGCATCTCGGTCTGCGCACCGATCTTCCCTCTCTTATTCCTGATGTAACTCGAAATAATTCGAGATTCTTTCCTACCTTTGCTCCCCCCGAATGTAACTCGGGGTTTCCCTTTTTTAAGCAATGTAATAATAGGATAGATTTTTATTTCCTGTTATGTCAAAGACCGGCGGACATCAAGACGACAGCTGAAACGATCGGTTCAAGGCGTGAACCGATCGGTTGACGTTCCAGACGGTCGGTTCAAGGAGTGAACCGATCGGTTGATGACCGGTTCGAGGAGCGAGACGAGCGGGTGGCGGACATGACGAGATGCACGATGACCAGGCAAACCGATCGGTTGAAGGAGCCAACCGATCGGCTGGTGGCACCCAGACGACCGGCTGGAGAGTACAAATCATTCATGTGATGAGTTGATCAACTCGGATGGCAAGACACATATGTTCATCTTGTACAGGTTGCATATGATGTAGACCTAGATGACCGTGATTTCTCTTGGCTCAAGGAATCACATTAGGATGGCCATAATCATCGCCTTTAATCGTTTGTGCATGTTTTCTGTGGGATATAGCATGTATATGATACGTACTATGTATTGTGGTGATTGGATATGTATATGTATATAAAACCAAATCCCTCATTAAAAATATTAAGTTTTATATGCCTTCCAAATGCGACACACGTGAAAAGCTTGTTCGACCAAGTGTGGGCACGCCCTAGCGTGGTGCACCGTCTACCTCGTGGAAGCGTGAAGGATGAATGTGTGGGTCTGCCCTAGCAGGGTGCATGTTCATCGTGTTTGCTTTGGGTTGGACTTAACAAGGTGACCTAGATAGGATCTAGCGCCTTGAGGCATGGAGATGATCATTGCAAGGAGTTGTAGATGACATCTTATCAAGAGTTACATATGATGCAATTGGCAAAAGTTGCCTACCTGAGAGATCTATGTTATGGGTGACAGCCCAAGCTGGTCCATGACTTAGAGGATTTCAGGATCTTGCCCACTAGAAGGTTGTACGCTGCAATCTTCCGAATTGATGGTGAGGGCTATCAATTTGAAGTAAAATAGTGGGAGCGATAATTAATTAAAGGCCTAATTATATCGTCAAACTTTCAAATCAATCAAATAAGTCAAAAATGAGTTTTGGACTAAAATTGCATATTTTCCTTTTTGTAGTTCAAATGGCAACAAACAACAATAACTTTTCTTTGCGATCGGTCCTTGACAAGGACAAGCTAAATGGGACAAACTTCCACGACTGGTATCGGACATTGAGAATTGTTCTCACTCAAGAACGTAAGCTCTATGTCCTAGATACTCCAATTCCAGAGGAACCCGCTCCCAATGCACCAAGGACAGAAAGGGATGCTTACAAGAAGCATTCTGATGATGCCATTGATGCAAAGTGCTTGATGCTATGTTCAATGAACCATGAGTTGCAGAGGCAACATGAAAACATGGGTGTCATAGAGATGATTCTGCATCTCAGGAACATGTATGAAGATCAGGCACGGCAAGAGAGGTACAATGTTTCTAGGGCGTTGTTCAAGTGCGTCATGACAGAAGGAGATCCAGTTGGTCCTCACACACTCAAGATGATTGGGTATGTGGAGAACCTGCAGAGACTGGGATTTCCACTGAGCCAAGAGTTGGCTACTGACGTGATACTGCAATCGTTGCCAGAATCTTACAGTCAGTTTGTGATGAACTACAACATGAACAACTTTGATAGGCCACTGTCAGAGTTGTTGGGCATGTTGAGGACAGTCGAGTTACAGATGAAGAAGGACAAGCCTAAGTCCGTGATGGTGATCATGAGCAAGAAAGGCAAGTCCAAGCGCAAGGGCAAGGGAAAAGCTAAGAAAGGTTCTGAAGCTAGCCAGGAGTCCAAGCCATCTTCATCTCTCAAGGCCAAGGGAGGCGTGACCAAGAAAGGAAATTGCCACCATTGTCAAAAGCCAGGACATTGGAAAAGGAATTGTCCTATCTACCTGGAAGAACAAAAGAAGAAGGAGGCGACTGAAGCCTCTATTTGAAGGTGTCATGTAAATAAACTTATAACACTTTTTGAGATATATGATATCAAGATGTAAAGTGTAAAGCATTCTTACTTGGGGCAAGTGTTGCCTTTATAGATAGGAATACTTTAGTTTATTTTCAGCCAATAAGGCATGTAATACAGTTATGAACTGCTATTTCATACTTGCCAATAGATAGAAACACTTTATTTTTGCATATTGTATGACAATGATGGCAATTAATAAAGAGATGTTTCAATTTATAAAGATGTGATCTTTGTGGCAATGCCTTATTTATCTTATGATATTTGATATGCATAAGATAAGATGATACCTAAAAGCTATAGATAACTCAAACAATTTAATTAGCATTAATCATGAGAAATTCATTTCTAGTTTCCATGTGATGGATAAATCTAGACTCTTTTGGTTAGAGAACCAGTAAGGGACATGAATATCTTGGACATGATTAATTAATCTTCACTAATGTAGTGGGAGAGTGATTATCCTATTAGGTATAATACATGTGATGTATTTACATACCTATTGGAATAAATGCTAATACTTCAAATGGTGTTTAGAGAAATACCAATATGAATATCTTGAAGTGTTCAAGATTATCATAAATGAAGTACAAATTTGGTAAAGTATTAATTCTTGATGAGATCAATGAATGAAACACTTGGACCAAATGTTTGAGATCCTTATGAGTGATTATGATAGTGTATCATAGTGAACTCATGATTAAGGCATGGTGATGTCTGAATCAAGAAGGAATCATACTCTAAGGAGTTTGAGAATGATCATAAAATAACTGAATTATTCTTAATAAAAGAATACCCCACACTAATAAAAGAAATTAAGAATCACAAGGGTTGTGAGTTCTTATATCTTTAACAGATACACCTCAATTATCTATGTGATGAGTTGTTCATGTGATGAGTCAACTATCAAGATGAATATGAGGAACTGAATCTTGAGTTATGGTTTATGACCTTTACATCCTAAATGACATCCATGTGAACCATAAGGTATGACCTTGATGGTAGCACTCATTGGATCATATCCATAAGTGCAGATAAGTCTTAAGTGTTAAGCTACATGGATAACATTTTGATAAGGATGATGCTTATTAATTGCAACTTAATGGCTAAGACATTTGGCATATGGATACTAAAACCGCATTCCTATGAGGAATAAAACCAGGATGTGTACGTGACACATCCTATAAGGTTTATAAATCCACTAATGCAAATGAAGTCTATAAGTTACAATGGACTAATCAATGTGATTGATTGAGTACAAGCAACTCAAAATTGGATCTTTACTTTGATGATATAGTCAAAGGGTTTGACTGATATGTCAAAGATAAAGAAGGGATCTGTGATTTAGTGGGAGTGTGTTCACATTCCACATATTGATGTGAAATGGAAATGTTCTAGATTGGAAATCCTAATGTGGAAATTATCTTTAAGGAAGATAGAGATGTTTCCTATGTGATAGGAATAGAGATCTATAGAGATAGTTCTCGAAAATCTCTTGACCTGGAAAGAGAGAGCATACATTGGCAATCTGTACTGAAGTGTTCAGTATGCACAGATTCAGTGGGAGAAAACTTGTCCATGTTACATGGAGTTAGTATCCCAAGGCCAAGTGTCCAATTCTTATGAAGAATGGGAACACTAAGAATAGATATGGATCTATCATGTATGTAATCATCCCATTATCTTGCATGTATGACATGGCAAGAATAAAATGCATTCATCATCTTGTATGTAGGACATGGCAATATGATGTGCTCATCCTGATAACTCGTATGTGAGACATGACGAGTGGATTTCTGTCTGCTTCCAGTAAGGGTTACTGGAATACCATGAGAACTTGATGAGTGCTTGTGAAGTACTAGTTCTATGGAGATAAGGAAGAGTTCGATGTAAAGAGTTACATTGATGCGAACTTCCGAAAGGACAGAAAATTATTCGCAAAATATACATAAGATGTATAAAAGTGAAAGTTTGTTGATGATTGGAAGTGTTCCAATAAAACCATTTAAAAGGGAAATTCCGAGTATCTATGTGTTAGAGAACAACAATGGATACTATATGGATCTGAAAGTTCATAAGATGAACTTATATTCCACTCATTGATGACAAGTCTGGAATCCTTGATCATGCAATATGGCTAAAGGTTAGCAAATGGAATGCTAGATCGCATATTACGGCAACTCCATCTCATACGTGTGACGTACAACGAAGAGATGCGAGACATGCAATTTGTACAGACTTTGGCAAGGTGTTGTCATTACTCACTATGTTGGCACTAGAGCACAGTAACATGTGGGATATGTTTGAAGATCACTATGAATATGATTCATGGGTGATTGGCTCGCAGTGCAAGTGGGAGTCTGTTGGTATGTATGCCCTGAGAGCCAATCATGGGATGATTGGTGGGATACATTAAGATTGATTTGATAAACATAAAAGGCGAGCTTCCAATTCTTTCTGGTTCAGTCATATGAGATAGTGATAGAACAGATTGAATGTCTAGAGAATGACAGTACTCAATGACGTATGCCTTCAGGTTCATGACCTGAACGATGAGATCATACGGATGCTAAGAGTTTGTACATTCTTGTTATGTCCCTAGTCGGATGTCATTGTGGAAGGTAGATAGACAGCAATGAAACACAAGACTAGATTGTGGTGTTGGTTGATGACAGAATCTCATTAGTCATGATATAGAGATATCAAGCCAAACACATAGGTACTTGTTAGAGAACAAGGTACTGGACAGACCCACCATGAGTTTGACACATGGAACCATGAGATGGTAGTCACAGTCAGTACTCACAGTGATGGTGGTGAGTGTGATTCTTAGACCTGAAATCACTGCACTCAACACATGTCGTTGGGCACACTTTGACATCATCAAACGCAGTCCTAAAACATGGGTTGTTATAAAGGTGATGATTGGGTGGCTTTGACACATGGGGCTTTTGAGGGGTGAGTGATAGATATGGGATTTGTCCCTCCTGAGGGAGTTTGATATCCATGGCCACTTGATGAGTAGGATTGAGAAAGGCGTGCACGCATGTGTGAATCAGTATGTGATACTGATGTCATACATATCTCTTCCAGTCTACTCTGAGATCAAGGAAGTGAATGAACGTTGACAGGATGACTGTTCCATGCCTCGAGTTCATTCGGGATATCAGTGAAAAAGGAATTATACATTCACTGTAACACCATTCACGGATTGTAGGATGAAAGTTGTTCTCCAACCTTCTACTTTCACTTGGGTAGCACTGATGTGTGACTAGGCACCGCTCTTTGCTTGTGAAGTCATAAGTGTTATGGACTTTCACTGCCAACGTGAAATGGACCTGCAGGGTCACACACATAGGATTTAACCTGGAAGAGGAGTTTTGTCCACAAAGCAATGTTTAGATTGATTACTAAAGGAGTTTAGTAGTTCAATTAAATACTCAATCAGTCGATAGCTCAATATCATATGGTTCAAGGTGTTGGACGCATTGATTGGAGTATCGGATTGATTGAAATCGCAATTGACTGATTTTGCCCAACCTGTGCTCCCAACCGATCGGTTCATGTGATGAACCGGTCGGCTGAGGTTGCTGAACCGGTCGGCTGGAGTGTCCAGGACAATTGGCTCATGCCCAGGTTGAAATGACCGGTTCAAGGGTTGAACCGATCGGCTCAACTGGTGCAACCGACCAGTTGGGAAAAGACATGTCGGCAAGAATTTTCCTTTGGTTTCAAATTGCCCAATTCAATTGGGAATAATATTGGTATTCGATACCAATTGGGAAAGAAACAAGGAAAGTCTTTTTGAGCCAGATTAGGACCATGAACCGATCGGTTCAGGGCACCAACCGATCGGTTGGAGTGCCCCAAACGATTGGCTCAGGTCCAACCGATCGGCTCAATGGCCGAACCGATCGGTTCAGTTGTGAACCGATCATTTCAAGTTGCGAACCGGTTGCTTTTTGTGGAAAATTCTCGAACCCTTCTACTCCTGCTTTAGTCCCGCATTGCCCGGGATGGAGAACCCTGTCCCATGACTCTCCTATATATAGGGGTATTGGGGGCTTCTCAAAGAACAGCTCAGTGCAACCAGTTGCTCTGCAAGTTGTCGTTCTCTCTGGTTTTGGTAACCGTGAGAGAGCCCGAGCAAGTGCTTCCCGCAAAAGGGAGGTGCAGCAAGGGAAGGACAACTGCAGTTGCAACAGGAGGCAGGAGAGCGTGTTGGCGACTAGTACGTCAACAGGAGGGTGCGACTCCTTCCACTTCCTTGTAGGACAAGGAGAGTGGAGTTCCAGGTGGTCCGTGTGGACTACTACAGAGGCGGGAGGTCACTGCCGCTTAGGAGGACAACTGTCATCCGACAGTCCGGTTCGAGTAGGAGTTGTCAGTCCAGGTGCGACCAGGAGCTGCACAGACACCGTCGAAGTCCGGAGTTGAAGACCGCGCATTGCGCTAGGTATTGTCGCCGAGCAAGCCTCGGGACAAGGTATGATTCCACAAACCATCCTTTCCTATTATATAGACGTTGACGCGTTTCCTTGGTATGGGTTGGGGGAGAAATTTTTGTTTCCGCTGCCTTCTCTGTCTCCCCTAAAACCCAACAGTGGTATCAGAGCCACGTCAGCTGTTCTATATTTTAGGAATATCGATATGATCGATTTTGGTTTGTCGCCTTTATTTATTGCATACGATGCGAATAATATCGGCTTTATGCATGTCCAATCCTAAATCCACAAATCCCTAATTACATATATGATATGTATTATTAATGCACTCGATACGCGTCGCCCTTAAACGAGTTTTGTGGTGGATGTGTGTAGCGTGATTATGGCCTATAAACCCCTATATGTGTGTGGTTGTTTGTGGTTGCTTGCATCTCGGTCTGCGCACCGATCTTCCCTCTCTTATTCCTGATGTAACTCGAAATAATTCGAGATTCTTTCCTACCTTTGCTCCCCCTGAATGTAACTCGGGGTTTCCCTTTTTAAAGCAATGTAATAATAGGATAGATTTTTATTTCCTGTTATGTCAAAGACCGGCGGACATCAAGAGGACAGCTGAAACGATCGGTTCAAGGCGTGAATCGATCGGTTGACGTTCCAGATGGTCGGTTCAAGGAGTGAACCGATCGGTTGATGACCGGTTCGAGGAGAAAGACGAGCGGGTGGCGGACATGACGAGATGCACGACGACCAGGCAAACCGATCGGTTGAAGGAGCCAACCGATCGGCTGGTGGCACCTAGACGACCGACTGGAGAGTACAGATCATTCATGTGATGAGTTGATCAACTCGGATGGCAAGACACAAATGTTCATCTTGTACAGGTTGCATATGATGTAGACCTAGATGACCGTGATTTCTCTTGGCTCGAGGAATCACATTAGGATGGCCATAATCATTGCCTTTTATCGTTTGTGCATGTTTTCTGTGGGATATAGCATGTATATGATACGTACTATGTATTGTGGTGATTGGATATGTATATGTATATAAAACCAAATCCCTCATTAAAATATTAAGTTTTAGATGCCTTCCAAATGCGACACACATGAAAAGCTTGTTCGACCAAGTGTGGGCACGCCCTAGCGTGGTGCGCCGTCTACCTCGTGGAAGCGTGAAGGATGAATGTGTGGGTATGCCCTAGCAGGGTGCATGTTCATCGTGTTTGCTTTGGGTTGGACTTAACAAGGTGACCTAGATAGGATCTAGCGCCTTGAGGCATGGAGATGATCATTGCAAGGAGTTTTAGATGACATCTTATCAAGAGTTGCATATGATGCAATTGGCAAAAGTTGCCTACCTGAGAGATCTATGTTATGGGTGACAGCCCAAGCTGGTCCATGACTTAGAGGATTTCAGGATCTTGCCCACTAGAAGGTTGTACGCTGCAATCTTCCGAATTGATGGTGAGGACTATCAATTTGAAGTAAAATAGTGGGAGCGATAATTAATTAAAGGCCTAATTATATCGTCAAACTTTCAAATCAATCAAATAAGTCAAAAATGAGTTTTGGACTAAAATTGCATATTTTCCTTTTTGTAGTTCAAATGGCAACAAACAACAATAACTTTTCTTTGCGATCGGTCCTTGACAAGGACAAGCTAAATGGGACAAACTTCCACGACTGGTATCGGACATTGAGAATTGTTCTCACTCAAGAACGTAAGCTCTATGTCCTGGATACTCCAATTCCAGAGGAACCCGCTCCCAATGCACCAAGGACAAAAAGGGATGCTTACAAGAAGCATTCTGATGATGCCATTGATGCAAAGTGCTTGATGCTATGTTCAATGAACCATGAGTTGCAGAGGCAACATGAAAACATGTGTGTCATAGAGATGATTCTGCATCTCAGGAACATGTATGAAGATCAAGCACGGCAAGAGAGGTACAATGTTTCTAGGGCGCTGTTCAAGTGCGTCATGACAGAAGGAGATCCAGTTGGTCCTCACACACTCAAGATGATTGGGTATGTGGAGAACCTGCAGAGACTGGGATTTCCACTGAGCCAAGAGTTGGCTACTGACGTGATACTGCAATCGTTGCCAGAATCTTACAGTCAGTTTGTGATGAACTACAACATGAACAACTTTGATAGGCCACTGTCAGAGTTGTTGGGCATGTTGAGGACAGCCGAGTTACAGATGAAGAAGGACAAGCCTAAGTCCGTGATGGTGATCATGAGCAAGAAAGGCAAGTACAAGCGTAAGGGCAAGGGCAAAGCTAAGAAAGGTTCTGAAGCTAGCCAGGAGTCCAAGCCATCTTCAGCTCTCAAGGCCAAGGGAGGCGTGACCAAGAAAGGAAATTGCCACCATTGTCAAAAGCCAGGACATTGGAAAAGGAATTGTCCTATCTACCTGGAAGAACAAAAGAAGAAGGAGGCGACTGAAGCCTCTATTTGAAGGTGTCATGTAAATAAACTTATAACACTTTTTGAGATATATGATATCAAGATGTAAAGTGTAAAGCATTCTTACTTGGGGCAAGTGTTGCCTTTATAGATAGGAATACTTTAGTTTATTTTCAGCCAATAAGGCATGTAATACAGTTATGAACTGCTATTTCATACTTGCCAATAGATAGAAACACTTTATTTTTGCATATTGTATGACAATGATGGCAATTAATAAAGAGATGTTTCAATTTATAAAGATGTGATCTTTGTGGCAATGCCTTATTTATCTTATGATATTTGATATGCATAAGATAAGATGATACCTAAAAGTTATAGATAACTCAAACAATTTAATTAGAATTAATCATGAGAAATTCATTTCTAGTTTCCATGTGATGGATAAATCTAGACTCTTTTGGTTAGAGAACCAGTAAGGGACATGAATATCTTGGACATGATTAATCAATCTTCACTAATGTAGTGGGAGAGTGATTATCCTATTAGGTATAATACATGTGATGTATTTACATACCTATTGGAATAAATGCTAATACTTCAAATGGTGTTTAGAGAAATACCAATATGACTATCTTGAAGTGTTCAAGATTATCATAAATGAAGTACAAATTTGGTAAAGTATTAATTCTTGATGAGATCAATGAATGAAATACTTGGACCAAATGTTTGAGATCCTTATGAGTGATTATGATAGTGTATCATAGTGAACTCATGATTAAGGCATGGTGATGTCTGAATCAAGAAGGAATCATACTCTAAGGAGTTAGAGAATGATCATCAAATAACTGAATTATTCTTAATAAAAGAATACCCCACACTAATAAAAGAAATTAAGAATCACAAGGGTTGTGAGTTCTTATATCTTTAACAGATACACCTCAATTATCTATGTGATGAGTTGTTCATGTGATGAGTCAACTATCAAGATGAATATGAGGAACTGAATCTTGAGTTATGGTTTATGACCTTTACATCCTAAATGACATCCATGTGAACCATAAGGTATGACCTTGATGGTAGCACTCATTGGATCATATCCATAAGTGCAGATAAGTCTTAAGTGTTAAGCTACATGGATAACATTTTGATAAGGATGATGCTAATTAATTGCAACTTAATGGCTAAGACATTTGGCATATGGATACTAAAACCGCATTCCTATGAGGAATAAAACCAGGATGTGTACGTGACACATCCTATAAGGTTTATGAATCCACTAATGCAAATGAAGTCTATAAGTTACAATGGACTAATCAATGTGATTGATTGAGTACAAGCAACTCAAAATTGGATCTTTACTTTGATGATATAGTCAAAGGGTTTGACTGATATGTCAAAGATAAAGAAGGGATCTGTGATTTAGTGGGAGCGTGTTCACATTCCACATATTGATGTGAAATGGAAATGTTCTAGATTGGAAATCCTAATGTGGAAATTATCTTTAAGGAAGATAGAGATGTTTCCTATGTGATAGGAATAGAGATCTATAGAGATAGTTCTCGAAAATCTCTTGACCTGGAAAGAGAGAGCATACATTGGCAATCTGTACTGAGGTGTTCAGTATGCACATATTCAGTGGGAGAAAACTTGTCCATGTTACATGGAGTTAGTATCCCAAGGCCAAGTGTCCAATTCTTATGAAGAATGGGAACACTAAGAATAGATATGGATCTATCATGTATGTAATCATCCCATTATCTTGCATGTATGACATGGCAAGAATAAAATGCATTCATCATCTTGTATGTAGGACATGGCAATATGATGTGCTCATCCTGATAACTCGTATGTGGGACATGACGAGTGGATGTCTGTCTGCTTCCAGTAAGGGTTACTGGAATACCATGAGAACTTGATGAGTGCTTGTGAAGTACTAGTTCTATGGAGATAAGGAAGAGTTCGATGTAAAGAGTTACATTGATGCGAACTTCCGAAAGGACAGAAAATTATTCGCAAAATATACATAAGATGTATAAAAGTGAAAGTTTGTTGATGATTGGAAGTGTTCCAATAAAACCATTTAAAAGGGAAATTCCGAGTATCTATGTGTTAGAGAACAGCAATGGATACTATATGGATCTAAAAGTTCATAAGATGAACTTATATTCCACTCATTGATGACAAGTCTGGAATCCTTGATCATGCAATATGGCTAAAGGTTAGCAAATGGAATGCTAGATCGCATATTACGGCAACTCCATCTCATACGTGTGACGTACAGCGAAGAGATGTGAGACATGCAATTTGTACAGACTTTGGCAAGGCGTTGTCATTACTCACTATGTTGGCACTAGAGCACAGTAACATGTGGGATATGTTTGAAGATCACTATGAATATGATTCATGGGTGATTGGCTCGCAGTGCAAGTGGGAGTCTGTTGGTATGTATGCCCTGAGAGCCAATCATGGGATGATTGGTGGGATACATTAAGATTGATTTGATAAACATAAAAGGCGAGCTTCCAATTCTTTCTGGTTCAGTCATATGAGATAGTGATAGAACAGATTGAATGTCTAGAGAATGACAGTACTCAATGACGTATGCCTTCAGGTTCATGACCTGAATGATGAGATCATACGGATGCTAAGAGTTTGTACATTCTTGTTATGTCCCTAGTCGGATGTCATTGTGGAAGGTAGATAGACAGCAATGACACACAAGACTAGATTGTGGTGTTGGTTGATGACAGAATCTCATTAGTCATGATATAGAGATATCAAGCCAAACACATAGGTACTTGTTAGAGAACAAGGTACCGGACAGACCCACCGTGAGTTTGACACATGGAACCATGAGATGGTAGTCACAGTCAGTACTCACAGTGATGGTGGTGAGTGTGATTCTTAGACCTGAAATCACTGCACTCAACACATGTCGTTGGGCACACTTTGACATCATCAAACGCAGTCCTGAAACATGGGTTGTTATAAAGGTGATGATTGGGTGGCTTTGACACATGGGGCTTTTGAGGGGTGAGTGATAGATATGGGATTTGTCCCTCCTGAGGGAGTTTGATATCCATGGCCACTTGATGAGTAGGATTGAGAAAGGCGTGCACGCATGTGTGAATCAGTATGTGATACTGATGTCATACATATCTCTTCCAGTCTACTCTGAGATCAAGGAAGTGAATGAACGTTGACAGGATGACTGTTCCATGCCTCGAGTTCATTCGGGATATCAGTGACAAAGGAATTATACATTCGCTGTAACACCATTCACGGATTGTAGGATGAAAGTTGTTCTCCAACCTTCTACTTTCACTTGGGTAGCACTGATGTGTGACTAGGCACCGCTCTTTGCTTGTGAAGTCATAAGTGTTATGGACTTTCACTGCCAACGTGAAATGGACCTGCAGGGTCACACACATAGGATTTAACCTGGAAGAGGAGTTTTGTCCACAAAGCAATGTTTAGATTGATTACTAAAGGAGTTTAGTAGTTCAATTAAACACTCAATCAGTCGATAGCTCAATATCATATGGTTCAAGGTGTTGGACGCATTGATTGGAGTATCGGATTGATTGAAATCGCAATTGACTGATTTTGCCCAACCTGTGCTCCCAACCGATCGGTTCATGTGATGAACCGGTCGGCTGAGGTTGCTGAACCGGTCGGCTGGAGTGTCCAGGCCGATCGGCTCATGCCCAGGTTGAAACGACCGGTTCAAGGGTTGAACCGATCGGCTCAACTGGTGCAACCGACCAGTTGGGAAAAGTCATGTCGGCAATAATTTTCCTTTGGTTTCAAATTGCCCAATTCAATTGGGAATAATATTGGTATTCGATACCAATTGGGAAAGAAACAAGGAAAGTCTTTTTGAGCCGGATTAGGATCATGAACCGATCGGTTCAGGGCACCAACCGATCGGTTGGAGTGCCCCAAACGATTGGCTCAGGTCCAACCGATCGGCTCAATGGCCGAACCGATCGGTTCAGTTGTGGACCGATCATTTCAAGTTGCGAACCGGTTGCTTTTTGTGGAAAATTCTCGAACCCTTGTACTCCTGCTTTAGTCCCGCATTGCCCGGGATGGAGAACCCTATCCCATGACTCTCCTATATATAGGGGTATTGGGGGCTTCTCAAAGAACATCTCAGTGCAACCAGTTGCTCTGCAAGTTGTCATTCTCTCTGGTTTTGGTAACCGTGAGAGAGCCCGAGCAAGTGCTTCCCGCAAAAGGGAGGTGCAGCAAGGGAAGGACAACTGCAGTTGCAACAGGAGGCAGGAGAGCGTGTTGGCGACTAGTACGTCAAAAGGAGGGTGCGACTCCTTCCACTTCCTTGTAGGACAAGGAGAGTGGAGTTCCAGGTGGTCCGTGTGGACTACTACAGAGGCGGGAGGTCACTGCCGCTTAGGAGGACAACTGTCATCCGACAGTCCGGTTCGAGTAGGAGTTGTCAGTCCAGGTGCGACTAGGAGCTGCACAGACACCGTCGAAGTCCGGAGTTGAAGACCGCGCATTGCGCGAGGTATTGTCGCCGAGCAAGCCTCGGGACAAGGTATGATTCCACAAACCATCCTTTCCTATTATATAGACGTTGACGCGTTTCCTTGGTATGGGTTGGGGGAGAAATTTTTGTTTCCGCTGCCTTCTCTGTCTCCCCTAAAACCCAACACACATCACAACAAGAGGCATTAGAGTTGGCCCAACATGAATCAAGAACCACTCATCAATGCATCAAATTGAGATGAGTCAGCATGCATCGGGAACCAATCCTTCTTATTTAACAGGGTTCTATATAGGGGTGGGACGCTTCATGAGTTAAATCCAAATGCACACCGTAGATCCACTAGAGAATGATCTCCCTCATCTATGTTGTTTCACTCTCTTGAGTGAAGGTGATCATCTTCAGCTCCATCGATGCCAAAGTTTTGACCCCATCACTCACCAAGGAGAGGCTATGAGCATCTTGAAGTAAGAACCTTTGAGGCATCTTCGACCCTCTTTCCTTTAACTAATAAAAGTCGTCGCCTTTCACCACCTCAAAGCTAAAACCCTAACCTATGATCAAACTATGCTCTCTCTCTTCTACCTCCAACTTTTACCACCACGACATTGTGATGAAGGTTCAAAAAATTCCTTCTTACCCTTTACACCTTTGATCATTCTCCACCTCCCTTGTACCCCCCCCCCCCTCTTTTTGTAGAAGCAAGAAGCCTAGATACTTGTTTACATGTTGCATCAATCACTGCATTGATGCATCCCACTAGAGGGGCACACACTAATCAATTAGACTTGACTAGATGTGTAACATCCTCAAAATCTTAAACCTATCAATGATCCTTAATTTGAAACCCTAATTTGCACATTTATGATTTTATCTAATGAATAGGATGTAAGGTGATCTCTAAGTCCCAAATATAAGAAAATATTCTCCTAACAACAAATTTTGACTCAACAACTCATTGAAGAAAGGATAATTTCATTAATCTCACCATTTAATAATATATGCATTTAAATAGTGACCTATTTGTGGTTGATGAACAAAAGTTAAAGAAAACCTAAATCCAAGTGTATAGAAAGGATATAGACTATCTAATTAACTTGTGGTTCAAATTTGGAGTCAATAAGACTTCATTTGACCCTTCAAATCAATTAGGGAAGTTAACATATGGGTTTAGGGGTACATTGATCAAATATTTGATGATTTAACCTAAGGACCCGCATTATTTAAATGTCACACACATGATTTCACCGATTTTGGCTATGGTTTAAGTGTCATGCACTCTTTTGATTTTATATTAAATATGGGTCGTTGGATGTCCATGGGACGCCACTGGACTCGTCTCCTACCTTGAGTAGGAGACTCAAAACAGGCTGGCCTCTCTGTGTTTCCTTCACCGGCTCGATACTCTTGCCACAGAGCCCCATTTCCAGAAATTTCTTCACCGTTGAGATTGCAGCGTCGACCCGAATCAAATGAGCCTGGGTTCGAAGGGACTCTATGCCCTAACGAAGAAACACCCTTTAGGGGTAAAACTCCTCTCGCCACTAGGACTTACAAATTATCTTCCCGACTTCCAAACATATATAAGGCTAAAAATGACTGTCAAACCCCAGAATTATCCCCTCTCCTTTCAATTTGATCTCATATGCTCTGAGCCACGCTGATGGATTCGATCTTTATATTCAGCGCACACCTTGAACGCTCAACCTCCACTACCATCTCCAACCAAATTGGCAAGCAGGTAAGCATCTACAGACATCCAACTTCCTTTTTACATGGATTTCATGCCCTGCTGCATCATGATTCACTATACCCTATAGGCTCATCCACTTCCCTATTTTCTCGACGCTCCCGATGATCACCAATATATTTTCATGAATATATCTTCTTGGACCTTCGCCTTCCTGGCACTACTGCGACTATGGTTGAGTAGTTCTAGAACCCTAGTACATGGTTTTACCTCCTATCTAGTGCGTCACCTTCATTGGGTGATGGAGGACCCATCACTGTCTCTGTCTTCCAAGGCACGAGTCTAGTTCTTGAGTTTTGATCGAAGTTGAAGACCGATGCCTGCTCCTAGAGCAAAGGTTGGAGCCATGGATTGACAACGAAAATCATGGTTAGAAAATGACTAGAATGCCCATCCATAGGTAATCGAGTGATTTTTGGTCCAAGGGTGTTTTGGGGTTTTTGTTTTGTTTTTTTATTGACTGTGGGTCCGCCCTAGCAAGGCCTCATTGCTTGTGTGGCCGGCCCTGATTGGGCAAGCTAGATACGGGTCCCAGGCCCACGTGAATTTTCTATTATTTCTAATTGGTCGATGATTTGACCACAGTAAATCCTAGGATGATTAGAAAAATACCCTAAAATACTCATTGGAAAGATTTTTCAATAAGGAAGTCAATTTTAAGGGTTTTAAACCCTAGATCTATTGCCTCTAAATTTTTTTACTTAAAGGACTCAAATTAGGGTTTAGGATGCATTAATGATGATAATTAATATAAATCATATAATTTCAAGAATATAGGAGTGACTCAGGATGAGGGAGAATAATTAGGGTTTCCTCAAATAAAGGTAAGTGGATCCATGCAATTTGAGTATTAGATAATGGTTTTAATCACTTTGAGAATATTGTACCATGATGATCAAGTTAAATTATATGCATAGCTATGTATTCAATTTTTCAAAAAACTTGAATTAATTTTCTGCAAAAGTTATTATATGTTGCTTATGATTTCAAGGTCTATTTCAAGAATCCATGCCATGTTCATGTCAAATCCAAGTAAATGATAATTATTTCAAGTTAATGATGAATCATGTAATTGGTTGTATTATTTTGTCCTCATCATGTTAATGTTGAGCCCTTGGGCCTTATGGGTTCAAATGTAACATTATGGCACTTATTTACAAATTACGAGTTCAAATGGAACATTATGGCACTTATGTGCAAATCATGAGCTCAATTGGAGCATAGTTATGGCACTTAGGTGCAAATCATGAGTTCAAGTGGAACATCAGTTGAGCCTATGGGCCGTATGAGCACAATTGGTGCATAAGAGTAGAGGACATTATAATTAACCACTAAGAGCATATTATGTGATTCAAAGATTTATTGTTCAATTACTTTTATGATTTTTCTTATTGCTAAGTTATTATGTTGTTATCACAATACTCAATGTCGCTTACTCTAACGTGTTTTCCATTTCAAATGCATGGTTGGGGACGCGATGTCTATAGGAGGAAAGAATAAGGGAGGAGCTTAAGAAAGAAGCATACATCTCAAGGACAAACTAAGAGTTTAGACCTAGTGGGGTGCCAACTATCATTTGGTGTTTAATTTAGTTTTTCAATTAGTGTTAAGACTATATACTAGTTTAGTTCAGTTCAAAGTTTAAGTTTTATGCTGTGCAACTTGAGACATGAGATTTACAAATTATTTTTCCCGAGTTGGTTGAATAAAATGATATTTTTGTGCAATTATTATCATTTTTGTGACATCCCAATGAGAATATGCTTCCGCTCAGTATTTGTATGTTTTAAGAAAATTGGGGTGTTACAAGATGCACCCCACAAGCTCAGAACACACTTGGGTCTTTCGAATTTATAAAGCCCTAGACAAGGTTCACTCACAATACTAAAATACTCATCCACAAGTGCATGGGGTCATGTCATAGTATATGTGAATGGAAAGCGAGGGGTCGATCCAAAGGGAGGGGGCCTTGCAGCTAAGTTAGGGTGATCTATGTTCCTATTGTGGAGAGTAGGGTTTTTAAGTTTGATGTTGGTTTGAGTGATTATACTAATGATTCAAGCAATTAAAATCAAGAAGGAAAACTAGATTATCAGAAATCCTAAGTTACCCTAAACAAGTTAAGCCTAATTAGCAAAGCAAGACAACAAACTAAACAAGAGCAAAGGATTATAACTAAGTTACCCTAATCAAGCTAGTAACACTAAAGAGACAAGTTAAGCACTAGAGAAATTAATGACCTAGGTTATCACCAACTAACAAGATTAGCACTAGCAAACTCAAAAAAGCACTAACTACTCAAACAAGACCTAGCTATCCAAATCTAAGCAATTAACAAAGAGGTAATAAAAGCAATTAACTAAACTAGCACTAGCAAGCTAAGAGAACACGTTGGGTTTTAGCAATTAATTGGGAGAGTGGGCCGTTTGGGTTGGGGGGGGATGTTACAAGAATCCCAGTTGGTGGTTAACATATCATGCAAGTCTTATATCTTCAATCTAGATTGCCAAACCAAACAACAAGGAAAGTGCTATTGGAATCTACCCTAAGCTGCTAGTTGGGAAAGTAGGGCTATGTGTAATTATAATATGTCTTGGCAAGTCTAGGTTTCTAGGGTAAGTGGTATTACAGCAATTGAGAGCCAAGGTTAGGTATGGGGGTAGAGATGAAGGTGTTTCACCTCATGATACTCTCCATCTATCCTTTAAAACACAAGGCAATTGCACTAATCACTCTTACACTAGATACTTAGGTCTCACACCTAGTTGTAGGAGAAGGGATTTGTATGTAGGAATATAGGGTTCTATCTAGGGATCCACTAGTTAAACCTAGGATCAATTCCTAAGATAACCACATACAATCCATTTTCCCCTAGAAGCTAGGTGTTTTTAAGCATCATACAACAAGAAATGCATGTTTAGAAGCATAAATCATAAGTAAGATAATGGGAAAAGAGATAGAAGAAAGATACAGTCATCATAGAATGGGAATATGTTCATTATAAGTTACTTTCCCCCAACATGGTATCACAGTAACATTTTACCCCCCAAACAGACCACCAATGGGGCTTAGCTACACATAATCAAGCAAAAGAGTAAAAAGGAGAGAAGAAAGAGATAGAAGGCCATGGCTACTCGTGGAAGACCCTCCTTCACCTCCTTTATGTAGAAGATAAAGCACCTCCCTCTAAAGTAAAAAATGGCATGAATGGATACGGTTTGGTGGTGAAAATCCTAGAAAACTAGGGTTTTTGGGTGGAAATGAGGTGGAAATGGAAGGAGGAAGGTAGGTGGAGCTCTTGAATGCAAAGAGGTAAGGAAATGAATGCTAGAGGTAGCTAAATATGGTATATATAGGTGGTAGGGAAGCACTAGGGTAAGTGTGGGTAAAGTTGGAAATGTAGTGGAAAAAGTGGTTAGGGTTGCGAGGTCACCACAATCGTGGTGAGTGTGGGATGGTATGGTCGTGGGGAGTGATACGGGCATGGTGGATATATGTTGTAGAGAGGATATTATAAGAGTGGAGTGGCCATGGCGATGGTGGGTGCCTCAGTCATTTTGGGTGGAATGGCGCCATTGTCATGTTGCAGAGCACGACCGTGCTAGAGGGGAGATGCTTCGATCGTTCTTATTTGATGCCCGTGCTGACTTCTTCTAGCCATAGTTCTGGCAGTTTCCACAGTTGTGGTGGTCTTCAGCTACCATGATCGTTGTATTGGCCATGACTGTGGTCATTCCTTCATATTTCATGTAGAGTCCCTGTTGAGTTTCACATCTTTTGCCACGGTCCTGGCGTGGTTCCACAGGGGAATTGGTAATTTTCGGCCATGTCTGTCGGATGGCCATGGTCATGGGTGACACAGTGTGCCACAGTTGTTTTGAACTCTATGTTTGTGGTGGATCTCTAATTTTCTTGGAACTGTCTATGTGATTTTTGTCAAAATGACCATGGTCATGGCACAGTACCACAGCCTATGGTGACGATCCAGTTGCTTAAATTTTCTTCAAACTCCTTCGAATGGTTGTTAATTGTTTTGGAACAATTTTTGTCCACTCAAGGGGTGCTTAGGGAAAATCTAAGTCCAATCCTAGGGTGTAGAAACCCAAGGATTATGACATATTTTGTCACAAAAAATGAGATTACTCAAAACCGAACACGAGATTAAAACTAAGCAAGCGGATTATAAAAAAACACATGAAATTAAAACTGATTTCGTAACCATGCATCAAGATGAACTCGTCATGTCTGAAGCCATAATCTAGAACCACTTGCATTTCATTTATACCAAGAGATATTACTAACATAGTTCATTGGCTAACTAGCCACAACATGTTACACGTGATAACATGTTCACATACACAATTACCTCTGTACCATCATCATATAGATTCAATAACTCAAAGAAATGTATGACATCTATAAAAAACTCGCAAGGACCTGAGTGTATAGGGATGACACATAGGACTCTATTACTAGACATTGGTTGTATATCCATGATCCAATAGATACACTCCTCAGGATATCTGTCGTAGAAACACGACCTCTATCCCATCATGGACGTCCACCTAAAAGATTGTGGAACCCATGAGATGAGACCAAAAAGTTCCAACGAGAGTTATAACTCTCTGCCAACATCTATTAAAAACACAGATAACTAAAATAGTAGATTATACTATTAACAGATAGGCACATTCAACTAAATGATATAAGAAGAGTAATTAATATTGTTTAAGAAGTTCAAGTATCTACAACTTATCAGTAGAACATTCTATGCTTTTAAAGGACTATGAAGAACATCTATGATTGTTATGGAATAAACAATATAAGAAACAAGGCAAAGTCTCATCCAATGTTATATGTATTTGTTCCTAAACAAATACACTACACGACTATATTACATATTTTATTAATGCCCTGTGGATTTGATTCGTACCACCCAAATCCAACTGACCACTACTAAGTCGAAATTGGTGCCATACAAGGTCTATGGAAGATCCAGAATCCACGAACTCACCAAAAACCTCTTGGTCAATACAAGAGTGAAAGGGACATATAGTCATTTGAGGGATCATCTCACGCATGGTCATCCATATAACAACCTAGCCCACCTTGGTATAGTTCACGATGCTAATGAATTGAGTTACGGCCCGCAGTAAAACTCCTGTTAGGGTATGGCATGTAGCCAATCCTGTGAAATCTCATAAGAAACATATCACCGAGCTACGGCCTGCATCTACACTCCTACCAAGGTATGGCCCACAGCCAATCATGTGAATGCATATACTAATTAGTATATGACTCTAGGATTCCTCTAAGAGAAAGCCTGTTTCACCATCCAACAAATACTGACACTGAGATGGATCTTTAACACAGGGAAAAACTACATGATTAAGGTTTCACTTTATTAGTTATGCCAATTGGGTGAATTAAGGCTTTAGCACACAAATGGACATACAACCCTATTTCAATGTAGCAAGCATAACTATGAAACAACTTCAAAAGATATGAAATGTATAAGATATGAACTTGTTACATTATCTCAGGATATCATTGTCTCATTGCCTTCCACAAGGCTATCATCATCACCACCTATATACACTGTCGTATCAGGTTTATCACCATAGTCACATCACAGGGGATACTGATCCCTCATCTCATAATTGGAGGATAACACCTCTCACTAGGCATCAAGCCCTTTCTAGGTCATAAGACCCAACCACATCATCATCGCATCATAACTCAACAAGTACAATGTGCATAATCATCTACTTGCATTACATATAATCATCATAGCATTCACATAGCTATGACATTCGTTTCACCTGCAAGGTTAGATACATATAGATAGAAGAGAGAAAACATATAATCCCCATGTTACTCATCTTAAAATTCCACCTATATAACATACCCTAGGATTAAGCCTAGGTTTCACATACTTAGTCAATTAGGGTTTACATCATGGTTATAGCACTATATATAATTATGTCATCTCCCACATTCTTGCGATTGGTGTAGGGTTGAACTTTATTAATTGACAACACGATCAAGTCATCACATCACATCACTTGGAAATTGCCTTCCATGTATGTATGTCAACTATACATCTAGTATGTGCTACAATTGCATTAAAACAGATGTCGCAACCATAACACACCTACACGTGGTCATAACCCCAACTTCCTCAACACATAGTTGCAACCGTAACACTCCCTCACCCTGGTCATGACTGTGACACTTCATCTCCTGGTCGTGACCGTAACACACCCCAGCTAGGTGTCTCGACCAATGTTCATAATGAGGCATCACGATCGGCCAACAGTGTGGCATCTCGACCATCAACCACCCAACAACGTCGCGATCCAGACCCTAAAGAAGTGTCGTGACCACTTCACAACAGAGCGTCACCACTGACACAAGACAAGGCATCATGATCAGAACCAGAGTTTAGGTGTTTCAACCAGGCATTGCAAACAATCATTATGGTTGTAGCTAAACAATGCATCATGACTAAAATGAAACACAAAGTAGGGATGCCTCGATCCCAACACTACACATGAGTGTATATCTCGACCCAAAACACCAAGAACACATATGTCTTGGTCGAGACAAGGTCAACGACAATAACACCAAGCGTCACCAAGCTTAAAATTCATGGATCCAAGGCCATCAAACCCTAAAATGAGCACCAAGGTGATCATCTAAAAAACCATTAGAAGAGAGAAAACCGAACCTTAATACATGAGGAAAACATCCAAAAATATAAGGTAAACACAAGGACTAATATTAAGTCATGGTCATATAGCCAAAGCTTAGGGTGCACGTATCAAGATCTCCCTAATCAACACCTAAAAAATTGAATACATGAATTTAGGGTTTAAGAAAAAGAGTAATATTCATGAGAATACTTCAAATTCTTAAACCCTAAGTTCATGATAACCTCATCTAACTCATTAACATCATATGTGGAGACTAAAATAGAAGGTTACACCATAAGAAACCCGTCGTCACTAGGGAGAACTTCATATCAAAACATTCATCAAAAACCTTAAAACATGGGGCATGAAATCCTCACGAAAGATGCTTAAGAAAGAGAGATAAACCACATTTAATAGGACCAAACCAGGACCCAAACCTCATAGGACATCAAGACACTCATCCATCATGCATGTGATCAAAACCAAGATCGTGGCCTAAGAGATTAACCACCATAACATGTCTCTCTCCCAAAATCAGGTTCCTTATAGTAGGATTTCAGATTTTAAGCATATAAAGCATGATAAGTCCTATCATTCAAGTTCTAGGTCATGATATAATCTACTAGAACATTAAGGGTACGTTCTAGAGAGAGAAATAGCAACATGCAATTCAGATTAAGAGTACTACTAATAGAGGAGGGTAGAAAGCAATAAAACACGCCTAAAAGAAGATCACATCCAAGGGTTGAAAACTCCAAGCACACGATCCTAAGGGAGGATGATGCTCCACCGAAAGCTCCACTTTTAGCCACAAGAACACCAAGGTTGAAGATGACCAAAAGTCACTACAAGCACCACATGCAAGGGAAGTTCGGTTACCAAGAGCTACCAAGATCAGTCCTTCTTTCTCCTCAAGGCTCCAAGGACGAACAAGAGAGGGTAAGGAAGAAACAGGGACAAAAGATTCACTTGCAAGAAGAATAAAGGGTTTATATACCAAAGGAGGAGGGAGGTAGGGTGGAGATGAGGTGTAAACACCCTAAAACACCAATGGGACACTTGTCCGCTCAAGAAACCAACATGCAACCACATGCAACCGTCTTAGCCATACATGCACAAGAGGGTGATACACTCTAGGTTGGGTCTTGACCTACTTGGGTCACCCAACACTCATGGTCACATCATGATCATCACATGGTCAAGACAAAGCACCAAAGCACACCATGGTTGATAATAAACAAACATCAATACACTTAGGTCGAGATACTTCACTAGAAGACAACTATCTCAACCCAAGACAACCCACAACCATCTTGGTCGAGAAAAAACCAAGCAAGGGAGGTGTCTCGGTTGTGACACTTCCAAAACACTCCCTCAAGGTCGAGAAAAAGGTCACCACCCTCAACAAGGTGCATAAGGTAAAGGGACATCAAAACCCTAGAAACCCTGATTACCCCTAATGGTGTCATCACTCATCCAAGGCTCAGCCAAGGTGCTCCAAAGAACCACTCTCTCTCTCTCATGAATCCAAGAGAGAGAAGGAACACACTAGAGGTGACAAATTGCATATCAATCCCCTACTTTGGGTAAATTGCAATTTGCACCAAAACTAACACATAAAGCACTAACTTCATCCAAACAAGCTCAAACTTGAAAATTAAGCTCTCCATAAGATCTAAGATCATCCTAAGGGATTAAAGCAAGGTTATAAGAACATGATAAATCCAAAGAAAATAGGGTTACCCCAAAACTCAGGTCAGGGGCCTTACAAGCCATAAGCCCCTAACATGGATTTCATCCCCAAAATCCTAAGAAAAAAGAGACGAGTAATTCCTACACATATCTTCCTCAAGCTCCCACGTAACCTCCACTATACCAAGCTGATGTCACAGGATCTGCGGGTTATGGACCTACCACACTTTCGTTGTGCTACTTAGTTTTGTTGACCAAATCCTGGTTTTATCTATTATTAGAGTACAACCTCATAGATCCCTTCTTCTCTTCATGAACTGAATGAAAGCATCTCTAAGCGATGTGTTCAGACTGATGAACTCTTTCCCAAGTAACACTTGCAACTATATTATCATCTTTGTCATCTTTGTTAGTGCCATTCAATACGATGGATAAACCCCTAACATATGGTGTATGTACTATAGATCGAACACTGATAAGTAGATTGTTCCCGAAGGTCAATCCTTCTAAGAGGCATACCACTTAGGAACTTAACTGAGAAATGTCATCAACTCACAAACACCTGGTATTTCCTGGATACTAGGACTCCTCACATCGATATCCATCATGTGTGTCAAAACACATCACATCCTTGTCCCATCAAACCTGTTGACTGTCCTTGCCAATAGAAAACACATCGAAAAGGTCATCTTGCCATCTTGGAAGAACTATGAAACACCATCATGCACAAACGTCAACATATTGAAACTACATTCCAAGATCCCTTGATAGTTCTCAGAGTATCCATCACCAGGATCACATCAAAACTAAACACATTAAATGACATAAGTTTCACTTGACTGTCACAAAGGAACACAAAGGGAATACACTTCCCTTGACATCACAACACCACCCAGGGATTGCCACAAGGGGAAGGAATTATCAACTCTCTTTTTTTATTATGTAGTTTTACAACTTTTTTATATGTCATTTTACCTTTCTCACCTTGGCTCCCTTGCTATTAGCATATGAATTATTAAGGTTAAAGCATATCATTACTTCTTTTCTGGTTATTGTTCATCATTCTCATGGATGTTTTCCTATTTTATCACATTTTCTAACTCCTTTTTAAAAAAGGTAACCCATCATATTTCACATCATTAAACATAGGTTATTCCTCCTTAACTCTTTCATATGTCATGTAAGTTTTCATTTTGTACTTTCTTGTTCTCATATGTTGGTGTGAGATTAGCTCAGATTCCACTTTAGTGGTTCATCAATATTCTTGTGTGTCAGCTTTTGTCATACTAGTATGAGGAATTCTCTTCATCTTATGTGAATTTACACCTTGATTTACTTTATTAACACATATTTATTTAACTTTTACTTTAAAAACTTCTTGAGATTATCACTTCAGGGATCTCTTGTAGCTTGTTTGTGTTTAAGTTCAGGTTTATAGCATTGTTCTGAAAAGCGGTAATCAGTGTACGGGCGGAGAGGGTACCGAATAGAGTATATACAGTATGCGGGAGTATAAGCGGGAGAATATTCAGTTTTAATCGGTTTTGATTTTTTTAAATATTAACCATAAAGATATGTAAATTATATATTGACCATATAATAATGACAATGATAAGTAATTAGAAACATTTATAAGTAATAGACTAATATTGCATTCATAAGTAGTTAGAAACATTGATGAAATTAGAGAAGAAAACTTTGATAAGTAATTACAAACATTGATAAGTCATAGACTAATATCACATTAATAAGTAATTAGAAACGTTGATAAGTAATAGACTAATATTGCATTAATAAGTAATTAGAAACATTGATAAGTCATAGACTAATATCGCATTAATAAGTAATTAGAAACATTGATAAGCGATAAGACTAATATTCCATTAATGAGTAACTTGAAACATTGATGAAATTAGGGAAAAAACATTGATAAGTAATTAGAAACATTGATAAGTCATAGACTAATATTGCATTAAGAAGTAATTAGAAACATTGATGAAATTAAAGAAGAAAACATCAACAGTAAGGATTAGTTCAATAAACACTAACTATAAACTTATAGAGAAAACATGAGGAGAAGACCAAATATGTAAATTGGAAGAAGAGAATGTAATTGTAATGACCAATAGTAGTATTAGAAAAAATTAATGTAAAAAATATTAATACTGGCATTTGATTTTGAAAATCTTCGATTAATCGGCCGATTATTCCCCCGATCGGCCGATTAATCGGTCCTGGACCGATTATAGGCCGATTATTCATAATCGGTGCGGTAGACCCCCAAAAAGGAATATTCGGCCGATTATTCGGCCTAAGCGGCCGATTTTCTGAATAGTGGTTTATAATGCCATATTCTTCTCTTATGATCACCAATCATTCAAGTTCCAATAAGTTATGATATAGTTCTTTCCTTCTTTAGAGCATAATGAAGGTATTATTATCATGATTTATGTTTTATTTTTCTCTTTAGGTTGTTTCAAAGTACTACTTGATCAGAGTAATTAGAAAGAAAGCAACCTAAGAGTTCCATACTCACCTTTTCTTCAATAATTGGATGCATGGACAGTGCACTCAAGTACTGAGATTAGGTAGTATGCACCATGTTTTATCATGTGTTTATCTTAGACACCATCCTAGTCCTAGTGTCCATGTAGACTCAGCGAACCTAGAGCTCTGATACCACCAAATGTGACACCTTTGTCAGACAAAATGAGATTACTCAGAACTAAACACGGGATTAAAATTAAGCAAGCAGATTACTGAAAACATGACAAATTAAAATCGATTTCATAGTCATGCATCAAGTTGAACTCATCATGTCTAAAGCCATAATCTGGAACCACTTGTATTTCATTTATATCAAGAGATATTACTAACATAGTTCACTAGCTAACTAGCCACAACCTGTTACATGTGATAACATGTTCACATACACAATTACATCTGTACCATCATATATAGATTCAAAAACTTAAAGCAATGTACAACATCTACAAAACACTCCCAAGGACCTGGGTGTATAGGGACAACACATAGGACTCTATTACTAGACATTGGTTGCATATCCATGATCCAACAGATATACTCCTCAAGATATCTTCCTCTGCAACATGACCTCTATCCCAGCATGCACATCTATCTAAAAGATTGTGGAACCCATGGGGTGAGACCAAAAGTCCCAGCAAGAGTTATAACTCTCCGCCAACATCTATTAAAGGAATAAATAACTAAAATAGTAGATTATACTATTAACATATAGGCAGATTCAACTAAATGAAATAAGAAGTGTAATTAACATTGTTTAAGAAGTTCAAGTATCTACAACTGAGCAGTAGAACATTCTATTTTTTAAAGGAATATGAAGAACATGCATCACTGTTATGGAATAAATAGTATAAGAAACTAGGCAAAGGCTCATCCAATGTTATCTATATTTGTTCCTAAACAAATACACTACACAACTGTAATACATCTTTTATTAATGCCCTGAGGATTTTAGTCTTACCACCCAAATCCAACCGACCACTACTAAGTCAAAATCGGTGCCATACAAGGTCTATGGAAGAGCTGGAATCCACGACCTCACCAACAACCTCTTGGCCAGTACAAGAGCAAAAGTGACATATAGTCATCGGAGGGTCGTCTCATGCATGTCAGTCCATATAACAACCTAGCCCACCTTGGTATAGGTCACAACACTAGTGAACTGAGTTACGACCCATAGTCGCACTCAGGCTAGGGTATGACCCACATCCAATCCTGTGAAATCTCATAAGCAACATATCACTGAGCTACAACCTACAGTCGCACTCCTGTCAGGGTATGGCCTACAACCAATCATGTGAATGCATATACTCAACAATATATGACTCCAGGCATCCTCTAATGGAAATCCCATTTCACCATCCACAAAATACTGACACTGAGATGGATCTATGGCGCATGGAAAAATGACATGATTAACGTTTCACTTGAATAATTATGCCAATTGGGTGAATTAAAGATTTAGCACAAAAATGGACATACAACCCTATTTCAATCTAGAAAGCATAACTATGAAACAACTTCAAAATATATGAAACATATAAGGTATGAACTTGTTACATTATCTGAGGGCATCACTGTCCCATTTCCTTCCATAGGGCTATCATCATCACCACCTGTTTGCACTGTCATATCAGGATGATAACCATAGTCACAACACTGGGGATATTGATCCCTCATATCATCATTGGAGGATAATACCTCTCACAAGGCATCAAGCCCGATCCAGGTCATAGGATCCAATCACATCATAACTCAACAAGTACAATGTGCATAATCATATCCTTGAATTACACATAAATCACCATGGCATTCACATAGCTACGACATTTGTGTCACATGTAAGTATAGATGCATATACATAGAAGATAAAAAACATATAATCCATGTGTTACTCATCTTAAACATTCCATCTATATAACATACCCTAGAATTAAGCCTAGATTTCACATACTTAGTCGACTAGGGTTTACATCATGGTTATAGCACTATCTCTAATTATGTCATCTCCTATTCATGATCAAGTCATCACATCACATCACTTGGAAATGTCATTTCATGTATTTATGTCTACTATTCATCATGTATGTGCTAAAATTGCATTAAAACAAATGTCACAACCATAACACACCTATACGTGGTCATAACCCCAACATCCTCAACACATAGTCACGATCGTGATGCTCCCTCACCCTGGTCGTGACCGCCACACATCATCTCCTAGTCGCAACCATAATGCACCCCATCTAGGCGTCTCGACCAACGTTCATAACGAGGCATCATGGCCGGACAATAGCATGGCATCTCGACCATCAACCACCCAACAACGTTGCAAACCAATCCCTAAAATAGCATCACGACCACTTTGCAATGGAGCATCACCACCGACACAAGATAAGGTGTTGTGATCAGAACCAGAGTTTAGGCATTTCAACCAAGCATTGCAAACAAGTGTTACAGTTGTAGCTAAACAATGTGTCATGGCCCAAATCAAACACAAAGCAGGGATGTCTCGATCCCAACACTACACATGAGTGTATGTCTCGACCCAAAACACCAAGAACACATATGTCTCGGTCTAGACAAGGTCAATGGCAAGAACACCAAGTGTCACCAAGCTCAAAAATCATGGATCCAAGGCCATCAAACCCTAAAATGAGCACCAAGGTGATAATCTAGAAACACCATTAGAAGAGAAAAACCGAACCTTAATACAAGAGGAAAACATCCAAAACTCCAAGGTAAACATAAGGACCAATTTTAAGTCATGGTCACAAAGACAAAGCTTAGGTTGCATGTATCAAGATCTCCCTAATCAACACATAAAAAATGGAATACATGAATTTAGGGTTTAAGAAAAAGAGTAATATTCATGAGAATACTTCAAAGTCTTTAACCCTAAATTCATGATAACCTCATCTAACTCGTTAACATCATACGTGGAGACCAAAATAGAAGGTTACACCATAAGAAACCCGTCATCACCAAGGGGGAAACTTCATATCAAAACATTCATCAAAAATCATAAAACATGTGGCATGAAATCCTCACGAAAGATCCTTAAGAAATAAAGATAAACCAAATTTGACAGCACCCAACTAGGACCTAAACCTCATAGGACATCAAGACACTCATCCATAATACATGTGAACAAAACCAAGATCATGACCTAAGAGATAAACCACCATAACATGTCTCTCTCCCAAAATCGGGTTACTTATATTAGGATTTCAGATTTTAAGCATATAAAGCATGATAACTCCTATCGTTCAAGTTCTAGGTCATGATATAATCTACTAGTACATTAAGGGTACGTTCTTGAGAGAGAAACAACAACATGCAATTCAGATTAAGAGTACTAATAATAGAGGAGGGTGGAAAGTTATAAAACATGCCTTAAAGAAGGTCACATCCAAGGGTTAAAAGCTCCAAGCACATGATCCCAAGGGAGGATGATGCTGCACCAAAAGCTCCACTTTCGGCCACAATAACACCAAGGTTGACGATGGCCAAAAGTCACCACATGCAAAGGAAGTTCAGCCACCGAGAGCTTCCAAGATCAGTCCTTCTTGCTCCTTAAGGATCCAAGGATGAACAAGATAGGGTATGGAAGAATGAGGGTTGAAAGATTCACATGCAAGAAGAAGAAAGGGTTTATATACCAAAGGAGGAGAGAGGTAAGGTGGAGATCAGGTTTCAACCCCCCAAAACACTAAGGAGACACTTGTCCACTAAAGAAACCAACATGCAACCACATGCAACTGCCTTATCCATACATGCACAAGAGAGTGATACACTCTAGGTTGAGTCTTGATCTACTTAGGTAACCCAACACACATGGTCATAGTTGTGACCATCACATGGTTGAGACAAAGCACTAAAGAAGACCATGGTCAAGACAAAAGAAACACCAACACACTTAGGTTGAGACACTTCACTAGAAGACAATTGTCTCGACCCAAGACAACTCACAGCCATCTTGGTCAAGACCAAAACCAAGAAAGGGAGGTGTCTCAGTTGTGAAACTCCCAAAACACACCCTCAAGGTCGAGACAAAGGTCACCACCCTAAACAAGGTGCACAAGGTCAAGGAACATCAAAACCATAGAAATCACGATTATCCCTAATGGTGGCATCACTCATCCAAGGATCAACCAAGGTGCCTCAAAGAATCACTCTCTATATCAGGAAGTCAAGAGAGAGAAGGAACACTCCATAGGTGACACATTGCATATCAATCCCCTACTTTGCGTAAATTGCAATTTGCACCAAAACTAGCACATAAAGTACAAACTTCATCCAAACAAGCTCAAACTTTAAACTTAAGCTATCTACAAGCTCTAAGATCATCCTAAGGGATTAAATCAAGGTTCTAAGCACATGATTAAGCCAAATAAAATAGGGTTACCCCAAAACTCAGGTCAGGGGCCTTATAAGGACCCCATCCTCTCTCTCCTTTGCATCCAATGCATATACAAAAACCCTGAAAAACACGTAAAAAGAAGCCATAATTGTATTTGACATGATAGTTCATATTGAGGTAATTGACTTACAATCTAACATGTTTTTTTTATTATAATGCAAAAAGATGCAAGATGAAGCCCTAAAATTAGGTCACATCATGCATCGACCAATGAAACTACCCTCCCACAAAGATTAATGCTTTGCATTGACTCCTTATCTAACCATCTGACATGATATGCCAAACTCCACGTAAAAAAAGGAAAGTAAGTCACTGTATTGATCAACGTGAGACATCGGCCCAAAGCTAAGTATCGATGAACCAACTCTTGAAGATGCATATTACTAAGATTGTCTGTAATAGTGAGATGGTCTACTACTAAGAAATTAAGAAAAGGTTGCAAGAACTAGACGAACATATAGTTAAGAATGGGGATCCCACCCCATTGTCAATCAAGGCAAGCCTATCCAAACAAAAATCTCCTCTTGAGATCTAGCATGAGGAAGGTGAGTCCCCAATCCTTCTAGAATACACTCCATCAAAGGAGGGTAAGAAGAGTCACACTACAAAGCCAACACCATCCAACCCAATGAGGAAGAAAACTAGGGAATCCAAAAAGGTGGAGAAGGACCTGTAAGCAGAACAAGAACTTAAAATTATGATGCAAGAAAAATCTACATCGAAATGAACATCAACTCAAGTTGAACCAATGACTTTAGTACCCCTGCCACAACTCAATTGACAAAGGGACAACTTAAGCCATAAATTGATGTGCGCATAGCAAATTATGTCACAGTGGGAGATAGGAACTTTAGGGTCACCTGAATTGGAAATGGGGCCACTAAAGTACAATAATATATTCACTCAAGTAAATAATTTTCTCACTACAACAAATCTCTTTGACATTTTCTTCCATCAGGGTAAATCCTATACGGAGGCCACAAAGGGAGTCTATGTCATTAGTGATAAAGCTACATGTGCAAGAGGGAGAAGAGAAGTATGGGGGGCCCTTCAAACTGCAAGTAAGATTGTTCAGTGATTACCACATGTTGATAGAGATCATTCTAAACAAAATCTTCTACATAAATGAAGCCACAAGAAAGGCAGCAGATAAGGGGCTATCTAAAAAGAGGATATAAGTTTTCATGTCATCAAGGTTTGGTGAAGGATAATCCATGAAACCATGCCACCCTCCTCGGCATTCTAAGGGATTCATCATACATTCTAGATAAAGACTTGTGATACAGAAGCTAATAGCCAACACACTCTTCACAAGATTTGACATTGACAATGTGAATCGAGGAGAATTCCATCTATGTTGCATTTGAGAATGCAAGCCAGTGAATATCTGAAATCGATTGAAAGAGAAATGGGTTACAACCAGTGAAAGGAGAGCCCCAAATATCTCTACATAGGGAGTCTCTTTAATAAAAGATAAATAAGCAGTATCAGAGTAGGTTCCCCCCCATACCAAGAACCAACCACTACAAAACAATGTAGCAGTCAAAGACCTTCCTCATTAGCACAATACTAGCAAGTTGGCGAGGTGCCCTTGACATGGATTGTTCAACCAGATGAGGGCAAGAAGTCATTAATGATACAACATGTACCATGACAAAAAGCATGGGTTGTATCTGAAATCATAGATAACAACCAATTAATAGAATCCCTAGGTTACTAGAGCAAACACAACCAAAGAAACTCACCTCCAGAAACCATCACAACCTCAATAGCACCCACGAAAATAGACTCCTTCTTTCTCCACACCAACACAACATGGGGATGGAGTTTGTACGAGATTACAATGACATCAGAAAAATACTCTTTAACACTGTAAATCCTGGGCCCACTGCCCAAGGCTCTAGTAGAGTTTCAAGAATGACGACTGGCCCCGTAGAACACCACTAGCCTTAATAATGTGCTTTGTCCTCACTCACGTGCAAGCCATGATCAACTTCTCGACTGGTCACTCATCCTAGTACTACTCCAAGATGAGCATGGTTGCCTATGGAGTTCTTTGGTGATGGGCTCCCTAAAAAGGAGGTGCACCTTGGTGATATGGGTAATCCAATCATTCCTTTTAAGATCATTTTATATGAGGCCTCAAATCCTGGTACGTTACAATATCCCCCACTTAAACTCTTGACGTCCTCGTCAAGGCTTCATATAAAACTCATAATATCTTCCCCATTTCAATGCAGACCTAGAATGGCCCATGGACACCCAAATCCCATCCATGGCTACCAGTCCAAGGGCGACTCCATCTCATATCAATGGATAGCCCTTTCCAACTTTCCTGGACCACACAGCTTAAGACTAGCATGCCACATGCCCATGTGGACCCCACCTATTGGAGGGGAATTGGCTCCGATACCATTTGTAAAGCTTGGGCCCACTAACCAAGGCTCTAGTAGACTATCAGGAATGATGAATGACCCCAGAGACCACCACTAGCCTTAACAACATGCTTTGTCTTTACTCATGCACAAGCAAGGATCAACTTCCCGACTGGTCACCCATCCTAGTACTACTCCAAGCTGAGCACGCTTATCTATGGTGTTATTTAGCGATGGGCTCCCTAAAAAGGAGGTGTACCTTGGTGATATGAGTTGTCCAACCATTCCTTTTAAGATCATCTTATATGAGGCCTTAAATCTAGGGACGTTACAAACACATTTTTGAATATATGACTTAAATCCTCCACATTGAAAGCACTAACATCACAGGTTCAAGAGCTCAGTATTCAAATTCAACCTCTAATGCACCTACCCGTATAACTAGAGTGCAGTTGTAGCCTAAATATGTGAAATGTACAACTTATTTCTAGTTGTTGAGGAAGAATCTTGGGAGCTCAACATTAAGCTAAATGAAAAGTAGCAAAGATGTCAGGAGAGACTAGAAATGTGGAACCAATAGAGAGAAGCATATCCATCTTCATCCTCGTCAACTCCCTACATAGAACTAGCAATGTCAGAGGGAAAACAAGAAAGTTTCGATGCTAATAGGTAGTTGTCCCCAATGCCTGATGGGAGAATGACACCCTCTCCAACTACCCCATGAAATCAACATTCGATGGTAAACTTCAAAACAGGCATGCCCCAACAAGAAAAAAGGTCATCAAGACAAAGAGTCCAGTTGAGTAAGCGTAGGGGATAGTTGGCTTAGCAAAAAATCATAAGTTAAAGGTTCTACCATTTCAACATCATACGAGGTTGAAAAAGAAGATATATCAGTTGAAGCAGATCCATGTTGGCACACCTAAACCTAGAATAGTAGATATCAAATAGTTGTGAGAGCCTCATTGTTGCAACCATCAGTTAAGACACTACATTCGTTAGTTAGTGTACAAATGACATAGATTGGTGACAAGGACATTGCACTATACGAAGAAACAATTCAGGCACTAGTGCAAGTAGAACAACCACCACTGGAGGAGGCATGGGAAAAAATTTAAGTGGAACACCCACTTCTACTCTTTCAATTTAGAGAATTGTCTCTGGAAGTCAAAAGCAAAATGTACAAATACATGTATTATGAATTCCTAGTGTTTCCATCCCCATATGTATTAGAACATGCAAGAGAACAGGAAGCAACGATAATGGAATTGACTGATCTCAAGAAGAGCTTCCTAGATCTCAACAACATCCCTATTCTAGAAGTACTAGAATAGGAATTTTAGAATTGACCTTGGGTTGTACATGAAGAAGTAGAGCTGACACAAGGATAGTTCATCTGATGATGATTAAGAAAACCTACATAATTCTTTGTTGGTGCTTCAGAAACAATGCCAAACCTTGTATTCACATATCCAAAACCTACTCACTTAGAAGGACTACTTAGAACTCCATTCCTATCTTACAAAGTGAGGGGGATGGACATGCTATTTATTTTTTAGAATGGAACTACATGATACTATATCCTTACCAACATCCTTGATGATACCAAACCTAGATGTAATGTGTTCTACTAGAAAACATAGACTTAATGCAATGAATTTTGAGGGGCATTCAAGACTAAGGTATATGCCATCAGTAACTTCTTTAAGGTCCTTTCTACTAATATCCTAGAGGAGTTTTTTCTAAGGTGAAAGAAAGAATATGTGTTCAACACAACAACCAATCTCATAAGTAGACTTTACAAGAACAAGTTGAATGCCTCATTTGTCAAGGAACTACTATAATCATATTAAGAGGAGAAGCCCTATTTCATCATGTAGCACTAGAAATTTCATGAGAATTGGTTACTCTTTGTGGTAAACCATAGATCAATAAGGGGGTTGGTTTATAGCTGCAACACTATAGAACGAACGAGATAGAAATGATATTTGAGGATCCACTAGTTTCTCACTTTAGTTTGGATACCCATCAGGATGTAGTGGTTGATAAACACTCATGACTATTACAAACCAAATTGGAAAACTTGAAACACTGAGTCAAGCATGAATTTATCTTCTTATGATTCATGGAAGCTATGCCAGTTGAAGCCACTGTTGGTGAATTTTTTTACTACCTAAGTGGAACATAAGTCATGGAGGTATTTTTTCGAAAGATCCAACACTTATGTCCTCTCTGACTCTAAGGTGGATGTATAACACATGTTCTTGGCAGTATAAATAACCATGAAGAGAATAGTTGAAAACACTTAAAAATCATAAGTTCTAGTCGCCCAACACAAGAAACAACAACCAAAACCAACATAGACAACATAATCTAAGAAAAAGCATCCTAAAAAAGCCCAGTCGCAACATGAACCAGTGAAAGAAAGAGAAGCATTTCCTTTATATGTAGAACCACCTTAGCATGCACAACCTCAGTGAGAGCAGTAGTCAGATCCCCCTCAGGAAATTGAAACTATATTAGGTGAACCTATATATGACTTCCCCGAAGATGAGGAAGAAAAACAAGAAGATGTACCTAGCCCATCAAGGGTCATGGTACCTACATTTCAACATTTTGACAAGGGGGTAATCTACATCCATGATAAGTATGACCTTGACTTTATCATAGGATGGATAAAACCCTAATGACGACAATCATGCCTTTTTTGTTTAATGTAACAACGTATGCATCCTACGACCTCTCTGAAATACTAAAGAAAGGAGGGTACATGACAGTTAACACCATGTGGACATGTCAATCCCTTCTCAAAGACAACTTGAATGACATATATATGAGGGATATGATCTCTTAGGTGTTACCTAAACCAAAAATAATTTCAAAGAATAAGAGTTGCAAAAGGAATACCTGAAAAGTTTGCATTGGGTTTCATCTTCTTATCTATTCTACACAATAGTTACTAAACACTGCTTTCAATCAACAGCTATGCAAGGACAATAGTTCTAGATAATAGCCCTAGCTCAGAGTATGGCCCTCGCAAAAAAGCCACTACTAATAGGGTTGTCAATAAAGAAGGTATGGGGAGGATAAGTTCTTTACCTTACTATGAAAACTAGAGCAGAAAGTGGGAGAATACCTCAATGCATTCTCACGGTTGGGGTGATTCTATATTTACATACTAGAGAGTTTACACATAGGCTCATGACTTTTATCATACTTACAAGTAGGTCCCTATACACACATATTGACACTCCCCCTCAAACCAGAGCATATAAATCATATGTACCCAGCTTGTTACATAAGTATTGAACACAACAACCGTTTAGGGACTTTGTAAATAAATCATCTAATTAGTCTTCTGATCTGACCGGTGACAGCTAAATCAAATTTTGTTGAATCTTTTCTCGCATAAAATGACAATCAAATTCAATATGTTTGGTTCTCTCATGAAAGACATGATTTTGGGCAATGCCGACAGAAGTTTGGTTGTCACACTTCAATTCAACGGGAGTTTTTTGAAAAAGCCAAGCTCTTCTAGCAAGTGATGGACCCATATCAACTCACATGTTCTAGGTATGTAACTCTATACTCTAATTTTGCACTAGATCTTGCAACTGCAATCTACTTTTTCCATTTCCATAACACCAAGTTTCCTCCTACAAATACGCAATAGCCATAAGTAGACCTTTTTTTCGATACTAGATCTAGCCCAATCAACATCTGAGAAACCCAAAACCTATAGATGTCCATGATTTTCATATAGAAGCCCTTTTCTAGGAGACTTCTTGAGAAACCTCAGAATGTGCTTCACAGCCTCCATATGACCTATCCATGGCTTATCCATGAACTGACTAATAACACTAGTAGAAAAGGCAATCTCAGTATGAGTGACAACCAAATAAATAAACTTCCCAACAACTCGTCTAAATCTCCATGGATCATCAAGTAATTCCCCCTATTCCATGGACAATTTGAATTTTGGATCCATTGGAGTACTAACAAATTTCATAGCCATCATCCCTGTCTCAGTGAGAAGATCTAAGACATATTTTTTGTGTGAGATAACTATCCCAGTCTTGGACTTAAAAACTTGAATCCCCAAAAATATTTGAGACTACCCAAGTCCTTTGTCTGAAATTGGCCTTGTAAAAATGTCTTTAACTATACAATGACATGTCTATCATCACTAGTAATCACAATATCATCAACATATACCACTAAAAAAATGTTCCTAGAACTATGTTGTCTGTAGAAGACTGAATGATCCATAGTACATCTCTAGAGACCAAACTCTAAAAGAGCACAATAGAATCTGCCAAACCAGACATGAGGTGACTGCTTTAGACCATAGAGGGACATGTGAAGACGACATACTAGATTTGACTTCCCATGAGAAACAAACCCAAGTGGTTGCTCCTTATGAATCTCCTCATCTAGATCACCATAAAGGAATGCATTTTTAAAATCAAGTTGGTGTAGAGGACAAGAGTGAATAGCAGCCAGGGATAAGAAAATGTGAATAGATGTCATCTTTGCCATAAGAGATAATGTCTTGGAGTAATCCTCACCATAGACCTGAGTGTAGCCCTTGGATACCAAATGTGCCTTGATTCAATCAACACAATCGTGTGCACCCACTTTGACAGTGTAAACTCAACGACATCCAACAACAGACTTGCCATGTAGGCGTCAAACAAGAGACCATGTCTTGTTCTAGTTAAGAGCTGACATCTCCTCATCCATGTCATGACTCCAACCTGGGTGATCAAGTGCAACTGAAACAGATGGAGGTATAGAGACAGATGACATAGAAGAACTAAAAGCATGATATGAAGGTGATATGTGGCTATATGAAACAAAGTTAGAAATAGGATGTTGAATATTTTTAAGTGTGCTTGTTTTGACGCCTTTACTTAGGGAAATAGGAAGATTTTGTTGAAAAGATAGAGGAATTGTCTCTACCCGACCTTTTGACAAGGAAGCATTTGGAGAAGGAGCTGAACTGGTAGGACCAGATGCACCACCTGCATTGGTATCAGAACCAGGCTTCCCACATGTACATGTATGATGAGTGTAAACTTGAGTGACTAGTGGTCTAGCTGGGATGGGGGGAATTACATCGTGAGGATCATCATCACTAGGGGACCCAAAAATAGGAGACTTGAAAATGATGGGAAGAGGCAAGCGTTCCTCCATAACTATGGGTGTTACTAAAGAAATCATCAAAGTAGGATGTGTCTTCAAAAAAGTTGACATTTACAGATATAAAGAAGTGATGTAAGGTAGGATTGTATCACTTGTAGCCCTTTTGAACTCAAGAGAAATTGAAGAAAAAACATATAATATACTTTGAACTTAACTTATCCATACATGAGCAAGACAATGGACAAAACAAGCACATCCAAACACTCTTGGTGGAACATTATACACTGGCTTCATAGAATGAAGGATCTGAACATGCATGTGATTTTGAAGAACGAATGATGGCATACGGTTGATGAGGTATGTCACGGTGAGGAGCGAAATACCCCTAGAATTCTCTAGGACCATGCGTATTAAGGATAAGAGTGTGAGCGGTCTCAATAATATAAATTTCTCTTAGTTACCTCTAACTATTGTGGTGTATTTAGGAAAGATGATTGATGAATGATGCCATGGGTGGAGGTGAAATTGATGAACTCACGACTGAAATACTCTCTGGAATTATTAGAATGAAGTATACAAATTTTCTTTTTAAATTGGGTTTCCACTTTTATAGTAAAGGATTTGAATATGGATAAAAGTTCAGGTCGTTCTTTCATCAAATAAAGCCATGTAGCACAAGAATAATCGCTAATAAAATTAACAAAATATCTAAACCCAAGCTTAGATGCAACATGACTCAGACCCCATATATCAGAATGTACCAACGTAAGCATAGACTTTGTTCTTTGACTCTCCCTAGACCTAAAGATAGACCTTGTGTGTTTTCACAATTGACATGATTCACATTGCAAACTCTCCAAGTTGGACAAACCTGGAACCAAAAACTTTAGTTTTTTTATATATCCATGACCAAGAAGACTATGCACTATCAAAGGAGACACAACTACACATGTTGTGGAAAGTTGTTGCAAGTAGTAGAGTCCATCCAGTTCATATCCTTCATCGATTGTCTTCTCTATCTTCAAGTCCTATATAAGACAAGTATCCGGTAAGAAAGTAACGGAGGTTTGAAGAGAATGAGTTAATTTGCTAATTGATAACAAATTAGAAGGGAATTGGGGAATGAAAAATGTAGACGGAAAGAATATATGTGGGGTTGGTGACACTATCCAAATTCCTTAACCGAAGCAACAAAGCTGTCTACAAGAGTGACACTGGGTAGGTTGGGCTTATGGATGTAGGTGGTGAACATTTCTAGTACCCTGATGATGTGATCTGTTGTACCAGAATCAAGAACCCGGTCTGGCTTGGACATTGATGTTTTGAATCCATGTGAAATGCATGTTGACAAATCAAAACTTTGTGCATTGGATACACAATTCATTGTTTGTTTTGAAGATCAAAGACACATCAAATGAACATATTCTTCTTTACACAAACAAATCTGATATATAGTTTCCTTTTGAGTACCATCAACTGTTGTGAAGTCAGTGGACTTCACATGGAATCCATATAATTTATTATGGATTGTTGCACAAGACTGGTGAATGGCAAAATCCTTATCAGCCATGTTCGCCACAAATGCACCCTTTGAATGAGATATTAATGAAATCAGCACAAGATGGATCAGGCACAGAAAAGCAAAATTCATGGCTAAGATTCAGACTTTTTCCTTCCAGAAATCAGAATTGTTCTTTAAAAAAATCATACTTATTCTTATGGAAATCAGACTAATGGACAATAGAAGACCTTAAATCTGACTTTTGCACACTTTGTAGAAGATAATGACCTTGAAATAGGACTATTTGTCCTTGAAAACATAACTTTCCAAAGTCTATAGCAGTCGTGCTATAGTACTCTGCGGCTATAATACCTAGGGAGAATGACCAGAGCTCCCTCCTTGGATTACTAATGCTTGTGACCTTCTAGGGAAAGGTAGTAGGATCAAGGATGCCCCTTATAGACCAGATTTGAGTCAGGAAAACAGCCCTTAAATCCTTTTGTTGAAGACAAACTTCTTACTACGATAGAAGGTTGTTGACAACAACCCAATTAAAGCTGATTTTGAGAAGCAAGTAGGGGAGTAGCAGCCAGCCATCGCCACCATGGAACAACTAAAACCAAGGGGATACAACACTCAAAAGGACTGATCCAAAATCCAAACAAAGAAAGAGCAATAGCAACTCCAAGGGTCGTCGTGCTACAGTACGATACTGTAGTGAGCGGAAAAGTTTAGAATGTTACTGATCGGATGAATGAAGACCTTAAGTTGAGGATGACAACTTCTTTGAAAAGATTGACGACTCTCCTAGAGTTTTTTGTGTTGCTCTGATACCATCGGAAAACTAGAGAAGAAAGTGGGAGAATCCCTCAATGCATTCTCATAGTCGAGTTGCTTCTATATTTACATACAAGAAACTTCACACATGGGTTCCTGACTTTTATCACACTTACAAGTGGATCCATATACATACATATTAACACTTACCTTTACCGACCAAGAGTAGTGGGTAAAGGTAAGGATAATTACCCACCTTTTAATTTCTATTACCCTACCTTTACCCTCTTCCCCTCTGGATATACAGGAAAGGTATAGGTAGATGGGTAATTTGATATGTGCTTTTGTAAAGAAGACAAGGACAAGCAGATGATTTGATGGTAGTGGTCTGGTCAACGTGGTTAAAAGTATAGAAGAAGAACAGAACATCGGTACAGATGCATGAACGTTGTGTTTGTCATATATAAAATACTTCAATTACATAACAACGTGTAATATATTACAAATCAAAGTGTCATCATGTCTTGTCATCTAGCCTGAGAATGCTATTATTTAAGATGCTTCTAATAACTATATCAGGTAAAGACTTAGCATGTGCAGAACGATTTCTAATGCATTTTAAACAAAACATGATCAGCTTATAACTATTCCGAGTTGAGAGAAAAAGTCGCTTTACATGATAATGTTTACTGATTGACGCAAGTTTAAGTAGACTCTAATAAATAAATAATGCAAGCTCCATAATACCAATAACAACATAAAAGTTGCAGGTCTGAAAGTAGCATCAGGCGTAGGCCGGTTTCATCTCTTGTCTGATTGACGCAACAGGTGTAAATGAATAGCACAGTCATTGACTTATGGGCTGGGTTTCGTCCCTTGTGTGCTTGACGCTTGGGCAGTAAATTTTATTTTATCCATTACATATTGAAGCTTAAAAAATTATACATATTTTGTATGCCAATGGGTAAAGGGTAAACTTGTATGTATAATATGTATTCCTTATCCCTATCCTATAACGGAGTGGGTAAACGGGTGAAAGGGTAGAAAATTATCTTATTCTTATCCTTATCCTCCAGAGTATGGGTAAAGGATAAAAGGATATTAGCCTATCTATTGGCAGCCTTAGCCACAAATGTAAAATAGTGAGACTGAAGGAAGGGTCACAAAATGTGTTAAAGAGATTGTGAAGTTGATAAAGAAGTATGATAAAGACTACAAATTCTCACCAAATGACGATGAATATGGCAAACTACGGTTCATCACAGAAGCCCACAACATTTATAACAATCATAGGGCACTGTATTCCATTTTATGCGCTTGATGAATCATCTGGCTGACATGGGCATGAAAGTTGAAAAGTGCAAATATTAGAATTGTCACCAACTTCAAGATGCTTATGTAGTTCAACTATTATGTCTGTGTTGGGGAGATTGGAATCACTACAACAATCCATTACAAACCCTCCGTTTACAATTCTCCGCATACTTTAAACACTGGTGACAGAGTATATGATAAGTTTGGAGTGTAAAGAGGTGAGGGAGGTACTCCCTTTACTTTCTCTGTTATTATTCTATAATTATCTATGTTGTGCAAAATTCCACATCCTTCTCCATATTGGAGAAAATTTTCCTTACGTATGTCATTTTACTACTAGACTGCAACCTAGTACTGAGCACACTGACTAATGTAAGAATAAATTAGCAAATTTGATCCAGCTCCTAGGGTGTTTATCTTCTACCTTAATCTATCTCTAATTTTCTAAAGTTGTCTAGTCCGGTGCCTTATGCTTCTATGCTAACCCGACCTTAGGAAACTTGCAGTCTCTATTGGATCTAGGCCTCTAAGGGGGGGGGGGTGAATAGAGCTTCAACATTCTAACAAGATAAGTTAAACCTTCAAATTATATCAATCAAAACCAATAACTTAATAGCAATTTGAAGTCATAACTAAACAAGCATATCAAGGATGAGAGAAATTGAAACAAGCACTCGGACAAGGTGGTTTAGAGTGGTTCCACTCTCCAAACTAGGAGAGAGTCAAATCACTCCCTAGAGAGGTCAACCTCTAGGACTTTGCAAGTGTTTTCCTCTATATATTCACTTATAAGAGTTACAACACAAGACCCACCAAAGGATTTACCTATCCATTACAAAGAGTCTTTGATGTTATCAAGGACTTACCTACTTTGCAAAGAGTCTTCCGCCTCATCCAAGGTCTTATCTACTCTTGCACAAGTCTTCATCCTTTAAGGAATTACCCACTCTTCTTGGATCTTCAGCCTTTGCCTTGTCCTTCACCTAGAGAAGATCTTCACCTCTTCTTCAACCTTGAAGAAGAACAGCAACAACTTCACCTTCACTTGGAGTAGCTTGCTTCAACCTTTTCTTCCTTGTGAAAGGGGGTAGGGAAGATGGAATGGAATGAGAGCTTTAAAAGCACATAATGGTAGCTCTCTTGCAAATAGCCTAACTCACTCATAATCATAAAATGCTATACAAATGAGAGAGAGAAAGGGGCTCAAGGAGTTGTAACACACTCAACTATATCAAAGACTTAGAATAGCATGAAGGAATAAACATGGAATGAACTCCAAGGGGTCCTATTTATTGAAAGATCTAGAGGGGGCGAATAGAGATTTTTGGTGTTTTTAGAATTAATGAAAAACAATTAAACACTTGAACAAGAAGTAGGAGGAAATAAGGAAGACACAAGGATGTAGAGTGGTTCCTATCTTAGAAATCTAAGGTAGTCAGTCCACTATCGGATTGTTTCCAACCGGGATTTTGAAAGCAACTTATTTTATTACCTCATGAGGATGTTATACAAAATACAATTGCTTTCCTACACCCGTGAAGTAGCCTCAATTTTCCTAGAAGCAGCCTTCTAAAGTAACTCCAAGCTCACCCTTGAAGTAGCCTTCACCTGAAGTAGCTTCAATCCTTGAGGCAGCCTTCTGAAGTAACTCCAAGTCACCGGGAGTATCCTTCACCACCTGAAGTAGCTCCACGAACCTCCTTTCAACAACCTCCAACCTAGGAGTAGTCAAAGAGAACAAAATACAATAAAAGGAATAAGATTGGAAGAAAGAAATAATGTTACCAATGAGTACATCACTTTGATCCTATATCAAGTGTATTGATCTCCTATCTACTATGGATGAACGTGATAGTGTGGTATATAGGAAATACTAAGCTATAGGACACTAATGTAGAGCTCAAGGAAACTAAATCGCAAGTGAAACTTTGCTTGTTTGCTCACAAAGAATGATTCTCAAGCTGCAATGTGTATGCTCAAGTCATTTGGGTGTCCTAAGGTATGTCCTATTTATAGGAATGGCTTACAAGAGCCTAGGGACGTTCTAGACACTTTCTAGGGTTTTCATAGTGCTCAACTAGCCGTTAGGTGTCTATAAATTACATTGCAACAGCTTGTTGTTTAGTGCTGAAAAGTGCAGTCCAAAATCTGTCTCGGTCGAGAAGTTTGTCGACTGAGCTTGTCTCAGACAAGAATTTCTTCGACCGAGGGAGGGTTTGGAGTGAATGTATTGCAACGTTCATTTCCAACTTCCAACCACTTTTCTAGCTCAGTCTAACATCTATAGAACCTACTGGAATGTCTACTCTCGGTTGAGAAAGTTGTCGACTGAGGGTTGATTTTAGGGTTACATGTGTAGGTCATTAATCACTGTTTATGTATTAGACTAAGGTGGTTCTCGGTCGAGAATTTTTTTGACCGAGGGTGTCTCGGTCGAGAAGTTTATCAAACTATAATGTCCTTGTTTCAATATGTGAAATCATTTACTAAGTGTGTGTATCAATGTGTAATTGTGATTCTATCTTAGGGGAGAATCTAAGTATTGTGAGTGGATAGGGAAGATCTAATGCTTGATTTACATGATATCTATGTACTTGTACATTATATACTTGTACAATTTTTTACATTGAGTACAATCATGAAAATAAAAGTAATCTAAGCAAGGTGATCTTCCAATTTGTATTGATCTTCAACTATCCACTTCCTTATTTGTTTATCCCTGAAACACTCAAATAATAAGTTAGATCCACAAGAATGAAATTTTTGTCATCATCAAAATAAAGGGTTTAATAATGACCAATTTAGCCAACAATCTCCCCCTTTTTGAAGATGACAAACATTTCTAAAATATAAATCAAGGGAATTTAAATAGCATGAGTTTCATACCTGAGTTTTACCTTATGTAGACATTCTCTTATTTATTTATGGAGTGTGTGCTAGTTATTCCCAAAGAGATGTGAAACATAGTATCCAACTCTTTAAGGAATATAGTAACATTTTATGTGAAGCCAAGAGATTATGAAACTCATTTAATTTATTTTTTATTTATATTACTTCTCCCCCTTTGTCATTTCAAAAAGATAACCAAGCATTATAATTAAGACTATTATTATTACTCCCCCTGAATATGATGCTCCCCCTCAATATGACACTCAAATTGAAAAGATGTCCAATGCAAGCCACAAAGTAACCACTTTTTATTATTATGATAATGATGACAACAAGCTCAAGTGCATAGAAGAAAGATAGTCCGCTACAAAGTGATTACAAGCATCTCACTACATGATAACACCTCACTGAAAAGATCTCAGAATGACATCAACCTCAGGATCCTTTTCAAGGAAAGGAGCAACACCATAGTACTTCACCATTGACTGCCAGTTTAGTGCACCTATCTTGGTGAGGGCGTAAGCTTCCAAGAAGGTGGGTACGTAATCAAAACGGAAGTGGGCATCAATATCTTGAAGTTACATGGGTGAGAATTAGGTGTGGGAGAGGTCAACTGATGGGGGAGGTGGAACTTAAGTGTAGTTGTGAGATGGATTATAAGGGTAGAGAGGACCAAGATAGCGTGAATATGGATAGTATTCTGGGTCATTTGGAGTGACAGCTTGCATTCTTTGGTTTATGTAGGTCATGGCATGATGAGTATAGTCCATTTGTCTTCCTAAGTGATAGGTAGCCCTAGTTAGGTAGGTAATGTTATTGGATAGATTATCAATGGGTTGTCTAGGAGTAATAGGAGGTGGAGGAATATCTTGAGTGGATGGCTCCCCTTCAGTCCTAGCCCTTTTATGTCCAAAGTCAATTCCCATTTTCTTAACTATATTTTTGGTAATCTTTTGAGGTTTCCTATCACTTTTAAATCCTAATTCCTCAAGGCTTTTCTTAAGTCAATGTTGGGTAATTTAGCAAGCAAAGCCAACATAAAGAGGATTTCCAGTAAATTCAACCATGTTTCTTAGAATAAGACGGATGAAGTTTATGGGTATGCTTTTGAGAATGGCATAAATGAGATACATTATAAAGGTTGGTACTTCTAATTTATTGGCTCTAGGATAAATATTAGTTGAAACAATAAGGTTCCCTATCCTAGCTTCAGGTTTTAGATTCATTGCATAATAGGTACCCCGTTCTTCATGGCAGGATGTGTTGGGTAGAAAGATGGTTCTCTTAATGTCACTCAAGTTGATGGTGGTGTCATCTTGTGATAGTTTAGAAAGGGGATTTCCAGTGGTTATGTCAATGAACCCCCTATACTCTTCTACATCAATGTTTAACATATTGAGAACAGCCTCCTCAAAAAAATGAAAACCAAACCCACTAACCATAGAGGAGAAAGAGTGAGAGTGGCCAGGATTTGTGGTTAGATTGGCATAGAACTCATTTACATCTTGTGTAGATTAGGAGCGGAAGGAAGGAGTAAGAAATTCAGAAAGATGTTGCACCTCAAAGAGCTCATCTAGATCAATGATAGTGATGAAGTTGTTGACGTCCACCGTTCGTTTAGGAAGAGGAGTCTTTGAGGACAACTTGAGATAGAGATCTCCGACAACAACGTCATTGAAGGGAATGTCGTTGATGATCATCAGAGCCGGAGAGACCGTCCTTCCTTTCCTTTCCGCAACTTGCTGCTTTCCACGTAAAGAAGAGGAAGCCATATTGAAAATATGAGATTGAAGAGGAGCAAGGCAATATTATGGAAGACAATGGCTGAAAATTCGCATAAGAAAGCACTAGAGGGGAGCTAGAGAAGAGAGATTATGAATTGGTGAGAAGAATGGCCGTTTTAGGCTCTGTTTATAGAAAAATAGAAGCCTTCTCGGTCAATGAATTTGTCGACCGAGAATCCCAACTGTCATTTTTTGGGCACGCTCCTCTCGCAATAGTCGGTCAGTTAATTTTTTCTAAAAAATAGCCGTTGCACATTTTTCTTAATCAAAAGTTGCAACTTATATCAGTCGAATAGGGGGTCCACCAAGAGGTTCTCGGTCAAAGTTTTTGTCGATCGAGACCAATATTTAGTCAGAATATGCAAAAAATGCCTAGAGGATGTCAATTGAGGAAGATACCAACCAAGTTATTCTCGATCGAAGTTTTTGCAAATCGACTGAACTGTTGTGAAAAGGTTGTTGTGAAGGATGTTTGAGCTTATTTTTAGTAATAGTCATGAAAATCATATATGAGACTGTATTAATTTATAATTTTTAAGAGTTTGGAGCACATATGTCAAAGAAGACATTATTTAAGGGAGTAATAAGTAACTTTTTTCTAATATATTGAAATTGATAAAGTGGAAGCGATTTTGTAAAAATGTCAGCCAATTGTGTCAGCATGATGAAGAGATATGTGATTTTTTGAAATATGATCACTTAAGAAATGGTGTCGTATTTCAATATGTTTAGCACGACTGTGTAAAATATGATTGTGTGCAATATTTATAGCACTTGTATTATCACAGAAAATTGGTGTAGATGAAAATGTAAAGCCATAATTATTCAAAACTTGTTGCATGTAAAGAACTTGAGCACAACATGAACCAGCCGCCATATATTCGGCTTCAGTGGTAGAAAGGGCGATTGTATTTTGTTTCTTACTAAACCACGATACTAAAGCTCGTCCTAATAAGAAAAAACCACCACTTGTACTTTTGAGATCAAGTCGACAACCAACATAATCGACATCAGTAAAAGCTTTTAAATCTAGTGATTGACCTTTAGGATACCATAATCCATAGTTGGTAGTACCGACGAGATATCTTAAGATACGTTTAACGGCTTGAAAATGAAATTGCATTGGTTTAAATTGAAATCTAACACAAAGTCTGACAGAAAACATAATGTATGGTCTAGAAGCAGTTAAGTATAATAAGCTACAAATCATAGCCCTATATAAGGAATCATCAATGGGTTCTCCATCTTTATCCTTGTCAATTTTAGCAAAGGTGGTCATTGGTGTGGTAGCATGCTTGCAATTTTCCATTCCAAAATGTTTTAATAGTTCATTAGTTTACTTCTCTTGGCTTAAGAAAATTCCAGCGGGTGTTTGTTTTATTTGAAAACCAAGAAAGAATGTTAATTCACCCATAAGACTCATTTCAAATTCCTTTTGCATTATGTCACTAAATTGTTTGCATAAGGAATCATTTGAGGAACCAAAAATGATGTCATCAACATATATTTGTACAACAAGAAAATTTGATTCATATGTTTTGAAGAATAATGTAGAGTCCGAATTTCCAATTGAGAAATTGTTATCGAATAGATAATTTTTAAGTCTTTCATACCAGTTTCGAGGTGCTTGTTTAAGCCCATAAAGTGCTTTCTTAAGTTTATATACATGATCACTTTTTCCAGGGATTTCGAATCCAGGTGGTTGGGCAACATATACTTCTTCTTATATGATTCCATTTAAAAATGCACTTTTTACATCCATTTGGAATAGTTTGATGTCTTTGGGGGCAGCTATGGCTAATAGCATTCTAATAGCTTCAAGTCTTGCCATGGGTGCATAAGTTTCATCAAAATCTATTCCTTCTTGTTGATTGTACCCTTGAGCCACCAATCTAGATTTGTTTCTTACTAACTCCCCGGCTTCATTAAGTTTATTTCGAAAAACCCATTTAGTTCCAATGATGGTTTTGTCTTGTGGTTTAGGAACTAGGTTTCATACCTCATTTTTTGTGAATTGATTTAGTTCTTCTTGCATAGCCATTATCTAATATTCATCTTTTAGTGCTTCATTTACCTTTTTAGGTTCAATGATTGATACAAATGCCATATTTGCAAAATCTCTAAATGATGATCGAGTTTTTACTTTATCATGAGGATTTCCAATGATTAAATCTTGGGGATGATCTTTGATTAATCTAGGAACATGTTGTTGTGTCTCATTTTGTTGATTAATTTTAGTATTTTGATCATCTTTTGTGGTTATAGTTAAGTCTTCTATTTGATGAGTAATGTCACTTATATCCTCATATTCATTTTCAGCATTTTGAGTTGTTACCTCATGAAAAGTGATATGAATGGATTCATCGACTTTTCTAGTAATAGTTTTGTAAATTCTAAAAGCTTTGCTAGAAGTTGAATATCCCAAAAAGAATGTTTTATGTGATTTAGAATCAACTTTGTATTTATCGTCTTTGGTATTTAAAATATCACAAGTTGTCCCAAAGGTATGAAAATAATCAACTCTTAGTTTTTTGTTGAAGATGAGTTCATATGGAGTTTTCTTTAGATGAGAATGTACTGTTACTCTATTTAAAACATAGCATGATGTATTCACTGCTTCAACCCAAAACGTTTTAGGTGTATTATGTTCAAGTAACATTGTTCTAGCCATTTCTTGTAAGGATCAATTTTTCCTTTCTACTATGCCATTTTGTTGTGGAGTGCGTGGAGCTGAAAAATTATGAGTGCATCCTTGAGATGTATAAAATTATTCAAAGATGTGATTTTCAAATTCCCCACCATGATCACTCCTAATTGTACATATTTTATTTTGTAATAGATTTTCAATCTTAGAACAAAATTTTATGAATGTTTGGATTGTATCATCTTTGTTTGCAAGAAAATGAACCCATGTGTATCTACTATAATCATCTACAATGACAAAGCAATATCTTTTTCCACCAATAGATTGAGTTCTGATAGGACAAAACAAATCCATGTGAATAAGCTCTAATGATCTAGTAGTGCTAAGCATTGTTTTTTATTTGAAAGAAGTTTTATTTTGCTTTCCTAAGGTACATGGTTCACAATTTTCAGGTTTATCAAAGGATATTTTAGGTAATCCACGTACAAGATCATATTTAATTAACTTTTTGATAACATGTGAACTTGCATGACCTAATTTTCTATGCCATAGTTTTAGGGATTCATCATTTGCAAGAAGGCACTTTCCAATAATAGCTTGCATAGAATTAGGCCTAAGTGTGTATAGATTTCCTATTCTTTTTCCTTCATAAACGATTTAATTAGTGTTTTCAATTAATAGTTTATAGAAAGTTTTATTGAATAAAACATCATAGCCACTATCACACAATTGACTAACACTAATTAAATTATGATGTAGGCCATCAACAAGTAAACCATTTTTTATTTGATGATTTGTATCGATGTTACCTATTCCTACAATTTTTCCTTTTCCATTGTATCCAAATGTGATTGTTCTGCTTTTCTTTTCTTCAAATGTTTGAAAAGCCTTTTTTTCCGGTCATATGCTTAGAACATCCACTATCAACCACCCAATCCTGCAAAAGAGATAGGTTTTGGTACTCATGTGATGGTCCTTTTTTGTTAGAAACATTTAATAATAAACTGAATATAGTTACGAGATTTAACAATTGAATGTTTTAAATTGAACAGAACTATACTCGGTCGATAAATATTTTGACCGAAAAGTGTCTAGGTCAAAGATTTTGTCGGCCGAGAGTGTTTCTATTTTACAGCTTGATATATGCGTGAAATAGTAACTTTCTTGGTCGACTATTTGTTCAACCCATGGTGTCTCGGTCGAAGATTTTCTCGACCAGGATTGTTATTGGTTTTACAGTAGGTGCAGGTTTGAGACAAAAATTCCCATGGTCAAATATTTTCTTGACCGAGGAGGGTCTCCGTCGAACTCTTTGTCGATCGAGATTGTTTCTATTTGTTTTCAATAAATTTTTTTGTTCCAATTTGAGCATAAATTACTACAATGTGCTAAGGTACCAGTACATTTAGTTGAGACAAGACATTATGATATTCAAAGTGAAGTTTTAGGTCAAATCTCAACTTAATCATATTCAAGTTTGCTAAGTTTGTGGTCTTGAAATCCAAACTAATTCAACATCCTTTTTCTTGTATGGGCATGAGAAGGAATAGTTTCCAAGACACAAGCAATAGTGACAACAAATGGAATCAATTTCATTTCTCTTTCTAAGATTTTGGGTTGGGTTGTTCTTGGGTACATATATGACCTTGGTCTTGGGTGCTTGTGTTTTCCTAGGTTTAGGTTGATGAGATTTTTCTTTTGGAAAATATCCTAAACCTCTCCTTCCAATTTGACTAGAAGAACCCTTGAGGATCTTATCAAGAACACCATTATTTTTCAAGCTACTAATTTCCTTTTGTAACTTATCAATTTCATCCATTTTCTTTTTGATATTTGACTTTTCTTCGTCTAGATTAGATGATAAAGCATTTCTTTCTTTGACAATAGCATCATAATCTAAATGAGTACACAAGATAGGTTGAGTTTGAACATCATTTAATTTTGCAAGCAATTCAGCCTTTTCTTGACAAAGAAAATTATAATTTGTTTCTAGAGTAAGCAAATTTGTATTACAATCATTAAAAAATGATTTCAAGGTAGAATTTTTAGAAATAATACTTTCCTTTTCAGAAGCAAGATCATTTAATTGAGCATACAATTCTTCATTAGTTTTTGTAACTCTTTTTAGTTTCTTTTTACAATCAATATATTTGTCATGTAATTCTTCAATACTAGAAACTAATTCTTCTTTTGATAAATCAAGTAAGCTTACCTCATTTGAGTCTTCATTTTCATCTTCTTTAGCCATAAGACACACTACATTTTCTTCTCCACTTTCACTACCATCACTTGACTCATCCCATGCATCTTTGTATGCTTTCTCTCCCTTTTTCTTGGAAGAGACTTTCTTTCCTTTCTTTATCTTAGGACACTCATGTTTTACATGTCCTTTCTTGCCGCATTCGAAACACCTAAGAGAGGAAGAAGACACACTAGAATTTTTGTTAGATCTATACCTTTTATATTTCTTACCATTTACGATAAGTGCATCTTCTTCATCATCTCCTTCACTTTTTTATCACTTTCTTGAGTGATGACTTTTGTTGCCTTTAGGGCTATGTCCTTCCTTCTTTCCTTTTGAAGTTCAAGCTCCCGTCTTCCTACCTCCTCTAAGGTGACCTCATGATTTTTCATATTGCCAATGAATTGTTCCATCTTTAGTTTGGCGAGGTCATTAGCTTCTTTAATGGTTGTCAATTTCAGCTTGTATTTTGGAGGCACAGACCTAAGAATCTTTGAGACTTGATCTTCTTCACTTATGAATTTTCCTAATGCACTTAAGCCATTAACAATAGTAGAAAACGGTGCATACATATCACTAATAGACTCATTTGGTTGTGTACGAAAATGTTCAAACTTTTATTTAAGCATACTAATCTTAGAATTTTTAACTTGTATGGTTCCTTCATGTGTAATGGAAAGTCTATGCCATATATCATATGCAGTTTCACATGAGGAAATTCTATTGAATTCACTTACCAAAATAGAGCAATATAAAATACTTACAGCCTTGGCATTTAGTTGAGCTTGTTTTACTGTATTGGCATCCCATGTGACATACTCGGTTTTCAGAAGCTCATATGGAGTAGACACCATCCTCCAAAGCTCCTAACTAATGCCTTGAAAGTAAAATTGCATCCTTCTCTTCCAATAGTTATAGTTGCTTCCATCGAATGATGGTGGACGAGATACATAGGTTCCCTCCAGGTTCAAGTTGTTGAGCACACCATCCCCCATCTTTCAAGACTTGTTAAATCTCCTTGAAGACCTGCTCTGATACCAATTGAAATATCTAGAGGATGGGTGAATAGAGCTTTTTGGTGTTTTTAGAGTTAATTAAAAACAATTAAACACTTGAACAAGAAGTAGGAGGAAACAAGAAAGACACAAGGATGTAGAGTGGTTCCTACCTTAGAAATCTAAGGTAGTTAGTCCACTACCCAATTGTTTCCAATTGGGATTTTGAAAGAAACTTATTTTATTACCTCATGAGGATGTTATACAAAATACAATTGATTTCCTACACCCTTGAATTAGCCTTCACCTGAAGTAGCCTCAATCTTCCTAGAAGCAGCCTTCTGAAGTAACTCCAAGTTCACCCTTGAAGTAGCCTTCACCTGAAGTAGCTTCAATCCTTGAGGTAGCCTTATGAAGTAACTCCAAGTCACCGGGAGAAGCCTTCACCACCTAAAGTATCTCTACGAATCTCCTTTCAACAGCCTCCAACCTAGGAGTAGTCAAAGAGAACAAAATACAATAAAAGGAATAAGATTGGAAGAAAGAAACAATGTTACCAATGAGTACAACACTTTGATCATATATCAAGCGTATTGATCTCCTATCTACTATGGATGAATGTGATAGTGTGGTGGATATGAGATACTAAGCTATAGGATACTAATGTAGAGCCCAAGGAAACTGAATCACAAGTGAAACTTTGCTTGTTTGCTCACAAAGAATGATTCTCAAGTTGCAATGTGTATGCTCAAGTCATTTGGGTGTCCTAAGGCATGTCCTATTTATAGAAATGTCTTACAAGAGCCTAGGGATGCTCTAGACACTTTATAGGGTGTTCTTAGTGCTAAAATAGCCATTAGGTTTCCATAAATTACATTGCAATGGCTAGTTGTTTAGTGCTGAAAAGTACAGTCCAGAACATGTCTCGGTCGAGAAGTTTGTCAACCAAGCTTGTCTCAGTCGAGAATTTCTTTGACCGAGGGAGGGTTTGGAGTGAATGTATTGCAACGTTCATTTCCAACTTCCAACCACTTTTCTAGCTCATTCTAATATCTATAGAACCTACTGGAATGTCTACTCTCGATCGAGAAAGTTGTCGACCGAGGGTTGATTTTAGGGTTACATGTGCAGGTCATTAATCAGTGCTTATGTGTTAGAATAAGGTGGTTCCTGGTCGAGAATTTTGTCGACGGAGGGTGTTTCGATCGAGAAGTTTTTCGACTGAGAATGTCCATGTTTCAATATGTAAAATCATTTACTAAGTGTGTGTATTAATGTGTAATTGTGATTCTATCTTAGGGGAGAATCTATCTAAGTGTTGTGAGTGGATGGGGAAGATCTAATGTTTGATTTACATGGTATCTATGTACTTGTACAAGTTTTTTTACATTGAGTACAATCATGAAAATAAAAGTAATCTAAGAAAGTTGATCTTCCAATTTGTATTGATCTTCAACTATCCACTTCCTTATTTGTTTATCCCTGAAACACTCAAATAACAAGTTAGATCCACAAGAATGAAATGTTTGTCATCATTAAAACTAAGGGTTTAATAATGTCCAATTTAGCCAACATTTATAGTTGGTGGTGTTCCCTTGAGTGTAGGATCACTTAAGGCAAAATATAGCCATTTTCCAAGTTACAACGGATCTATTCTCGCTCAAAACAACTCACCAATGGTTATAATCACTTTTTTTGTATTTTTTGTACAGTACATTTGGTCGAGTTTCAATAAAGATAACTCAACTGATCTACTAAGAGACAAAGCTAATTTTCAAACTAACGATCGAGTTTGTTCTGGGAAACATGATCGATGATTCAAAATTAGTTTTGCTTAGTTGATCGATCGGTCAAGTTCTATGAGTGTGCAACTTGACCGATTGGTCTCTCTAGAAAATCCATCACTGGATCGGTTGAGTTTCCAACTCGACCGATAAACAGCCTGTGACAAATTTTCTAAATTGACTTTTGAGTGATCAAACATTGAAATTAAGTATCCCTAATTTTTTCTCATCTTAATTACAAGTCATATCATCAATACAAGTGATTAAAAAAATCATATAAGGTCATTTGATGTGATTTTCCAAATTGCACACTTGTATTGCTTTTGACTTTAACTTGAACAAGTTGGGGCTTGTGTAATTTGATCCTTTGCATGTACCTAGAGCCTGAAATCAATCTTGAGCAAACATATTAGATACATAGAAATGGAATGGTTAAGTCATTATCAAAATATGGACAATGTATAACTCTAAAGTCAACATTCTCCCCCTTTTTGACAATGACAAACCATTCATCAATCATATTGAAAAGCATATGTAAAGTTTTACCTTTGCCTTGTGAATTGCAGGGGGGATTCATGATTTGAACAATGTGAATTGCTCCCCCCTCAATCTATGCTTACTCTTACCTACATAGTTAGTCTATCTACACAGAGAAATATGACATATATACTATATGGTCCTTTAGTAACACATGATAAAGTATATAATGAACAAGAAAAGGATCACATAGGTAATAAAAGCAATATGGTTGAGCTTCCAAATGTTAAACTTCTCTCCCCCTTTTGACGTTATCAAAAAGGAAGGGGGGCATAAGAGCACAGAAATGGGTATTCTCCAAGCACAACCAAACATACATCCATAACATGTAATCTAAAAGCATACACCAAACATAGATGAGAGAAACAAGCAATCTAAGTCATAATCAAAATATGGTAAACATGGCACCAATTCATGAGATATAGTAAATCAAAGAGTAAGTGTACAAAAAATAAGATTACAACATAGAGAGCATGTCCTCAGAAACAACTACAAGCCAAAACGATGAAAGCACAATGATAAAATAGTACAACTCAGAAAATGTGTCCAGATATTTTTAGTACAAAATAGCCTAGAAAGATATATATGATCAACATCTAGACTAGAAACTAGAAAATCTAAACATCTTGATCATCTATGTCCATGTCATCAACATCATCATCAAAAGCTTCTGGCTCATAGTCATCATCTCCATCTGAAGGTGCAGCAGATACGACAACATCACCTTCATTACCAAAGGCACCAGCAAAGCCATCAGAGCCATCATCATCACCCTCATCATCCTAATCATCCTCCTCATCAGCATTAGCCTCCTCATCAGCCTGGTCTAGCATCTCCTCATCAGCAAGGGAACCAAAACCACGACCAAGCCAATGGGCATTCTGCTCAGCCCAAGACATGCCAAGAGCATGGAGCTCATTATCCTGTGGGGAGGAAGGAGCAGAAGTATCAAGACTAGCAAGAAGGGTGGCCAAGGGCCAGCAGTCAGAGACAACACTCCAGGGTAGATCCACCAATAGCAGAGGGTGTAGCAGTGGAAGCAGCTGGTGGAGGGGATGGGTAAAAGTGATCATATGCATAGGATGCATAGTCACCTCCTGGGTAGAGCTGGTAGGCAGGATAAGGGTGTGTACAAGCTAGGTTCATGTTGGACATGATGGCACTGAGATCCTGATACATGTGCTCCTGAACCTGAAGGTTGTACGTATGTTGGTGCATCATGAAGCCCATAAGGGTTTCATTAGATACATGGAACGAGGTGTGCACAAGTCGGGTAGGCTGAGGTAGTGGAGGAGCACAGATGGAGGTAGAGGTAGAGGCACAAGGTGTGGTAGAGGATGGGATAGGCACAAATTTATGAAGTGTGGTCTCACTGATGCAAACTCCTTTCCGGGTTGGTTTGTAGTGTAGGTCATGGAAAAGAGATTTTCCGATGGCAAGTTGAGAAAGACCACAGATCGGGGTTGGGTAGGGAGGGTGGGTGCCACGTGTGTTTTTTCCTGAGTCAAAGTAGGTCATATGGTGAAAAATGTATCTTTCCCACTTGACTCATATGTTCTTCAAGAGACAGTACATAATTACCGTAGTGTTTTCTGCAATTTCAGCCCAATTTTTCTTGGGATGAATATTCCAATTAACAACTAAGGCAAGTATGTGGTTCTTGAGGTCTAAGGCGGAGGAGGGAAGGGTATACTTCTTCCTATAGGGGAATTGAGACTTCTTCAAGAATTTATGAATATCAGGGAGAGTAAGATCATACTACTTGTAGAAGGCCTCATGCTCAACTAAGTCAAAATACTTAGGATAGTCCTTCCGCCAGGTGTTAGTCACTTCAGTACCTGAAAAGAAGATGTTTAGAGTCTCCTCATAGATTTGGAATTTCTTCCCGACAATTATAGAAGTGAGGACTACTTGAGTATTGGGTGGTGGTACGAGTGTTTCACAATTCTGTTGCAAGTTAGCATAGAATTCATGAACGCCTTTTATGCTAGTTATGGAATTATTGTAGCACAAGCATTCGACACAAAAGGCGAAAAGATGGTGATTGTAAAGCAACTCAACCACAAGATCAATGACCCTTTTTCTACGAGGAGATGGCTCAAAAAGGACACGAAAAGGAAAAGGATTCCTAAGAAGGAGGTCCTTGTACCTATTGAGAGCCTCATTGGAGACAAAGAAGGTGTCATCAAAGGGAATGAGATGCTATTTGGTAGACGATGATGGTGCACCAGTTGGGGCGGCCCTCTTTCTCTTGTTAGATGCCATGGAGACGAAATGGAGAGGATGGAGAGAGAAAAAGTAAGAGAAACACCACCAAAACTCATCAACAGACCTAGGGTTGATAGGAAAGAGGTTGAGGGAGGTGGATCAAGGTCGAACTAGGGCTAGGGAGAGGAAAATCAGGGCTATGATTGAGAGCTTGAGGGATCTAGAGGTGGGATCGGTTGATTTTTCTCTAGTTGAGAGGGAGAAAAATTTGAACAAACCTAACTTATGTTTGCTCCAGCCCGACCATCAGTCGAGTTCTATGACTCGAAAACTCGACCGATAGGCTCTTTAAAAAATTTCTCCGCCTCCGATCGGTCGAGTTGACAACTCGATCGATAGTTTAACTGAAACAACATTAGAAATTCTAATTTCTAGCCATTAGAGTGCTAACTGAATTTATTTTTCAAGTCCATTTTACATTTTAAACATATTTAAACACATATCACTCATCATTGGGTACTATTTTGTGATAAAATAAACGTTTGCAAAAAATACCCAAAAATAAGAAAAAAACAAGGCAAAAAAAACATGAAAATGATTTTTTAGCATATTAGCAAGCAATGGTGATCAAAACATAGGCAAAGCATATAGGACAGATGAAAACTAGCTAGAAGGAATATTAGATTCATTCAAAGCAGTTATGAGCATTTTAGATCTAATAAAGTTAGATTTCTCTCTAGCTAGAGGTTTAGTGAAAATGTCTGCCAACTGATTTTCCGTGTCCACATGCGTGATATAGATATCCTTCTTGGCAATGTGATCATGAAGAAAATGATGGTGAACCTCTATATGCTTAGCCTTACTATGCAAGATAGGATTATATGACAAGTTAATTGCACTAGTATTATCACAATAGATAGGAGAAGCATCAAAATGAATGTTAAAGTCTTAGAACATTTACTTCATCCATAGGACCTGGGCACAACAACTCCTGGCTACAATGTATTCAGCCTAGGTGGTTGATAATGCCACTTTTCTCTATTTCTTGAAGAACCAAGACACCAAACATGATCCTAGGAGAAAGCAAGTGCCACTTGTGCACTTTCTATCAATCAAGTACCATGCGTAATCCACATCTCTATAAGCCTTAAGAGTAACGTCCATTGACTTGGGATACCACCGTCCAAAATTTTGAGTTTTGGCTAAGTACCTTAAAATCCTCTTAATAGCTATCAGATGTGATTTCTTAGGATTTGATTAAAAGCGAGCACACAAGACAACACTAAACATTATATCAGGTCTAGAAGCAGTTAAGTAAAGTAAACTTCCAATCATCCCTCTATAGAGCTTCTCATCTACCTTTTCACCTTCTTCATCCTTGTCAAGTTTGGCAGTGTTTGACATGGGTGTGTCCATCGACTTGGTGCTCTCCATCCCAAAGTACTTAAGTACAAGTGACTTGCCTTGGTTGATGAAGTTTCCATCTTTAGTTTGCTAGATTTGAAAGACGAGGAAGACTATGAGCTCACCCATCATACTCATCTCGAATTTACTTTGCATAAGATCACTAAATTCTTTGCAAAGATCAAGGTTAGTTCTGCCAAAATTGATATCATCAACATATTTTTGTATGATAAGAAAACTATTAGAAGTGTGCTTTAGAAACAAGGTAGAATTTACTCTGCCCATGATATACCCATGATCTAACAAAAAGTTCTTTAATTTCTCATACCAAGCTTGAGGTTCTTGTTTGAGTCCATAGAGAGTTTTTTGCAACAAATAAACATGGTTAGGTAAACTATCATGTTCAAAGCTTAGAGGTTGTGCAACATACACTTCATCCTCAATTGTACCATTCAAAAATGCGCTTTTAACATCTATTTTATACAGAAGAAAGTTTTTGTAAGTAGAAAAAGCAAGAAACATACGAATAGACTCAAGTCTAGCTACAGGTGCATATGTTTCATCAAAATCAATACCTTCCTACTAATTGCAGCCTTGATCCACTAACCTTGCTTTGTTCCTTACCACTTTGTCACTTTCATCTAGCTTGTTGCGGTAGACCCACTTGGTGTCAATGATCTTTCTATCACTTGGTCTTGGCACTAGGGTCAATACTTTTTTCTTTTCAAATTGCTCCAACTCTTCTTGCATATCTAGGATCCATCCATCATCCCCGAGAGCTTCTTTAACATTCTTTGGCTCGAGTTGTGAGATGAAGGCATTGTTGGCTTGTTCTTTGTTGAATGCATTCTGCATCTTCACTCTTTCAAATGGATCACCAAAAATCACCTTTTTTGGATGGTTCTTTACAAATCGGGGAGTTGGATCCTTCTTCTCTTCATCTTTCTCTTCTTCTTGAATGACCACCTCTTTTTCCTTTTGGATGATGTTGAGTTCTTTTAGAATATCAATTAATTTACCTACAACATCATCATTTGGAACAATATCTTTGGTAATAGAGGGGTTAGTCTCAATAAACTTAACATTTATGGATTCTTCTACTTTAGCAAGATCAACATTAAACACTCTATAAGCCTTGCTAGTAGTGCTATAGACAAGAAAGAAAGCCTTGTAAGATTTTGGATCAAACTTGTCGAGAGAATCTTTTGTATTCAAAACAAAACAAAGACATCTGAAAATATGGAAATACTTGATAGAAGGCTTTCTACCACGCCATAGCTCATAGGGGGTTTTCTTTAAAGAAAGATGTGTAAAAACCAAATTTTGCACAAAACATGAGGTATTGACAACTTCATCCCAAAACTTCTTTGGAGTGACATACTCTAAAAGCATGGTCATAGCCATCTCTTGTAGTGACCTACTCTTCCTCTCTACAAACCCATTTTGTTGATGTGTTCGAGGTGAATAGAAGATATATGCATGGACAAATTCTAGACAAAAATGTTCAAAAATATCATTTTCAAATTCTCCCCCATGATCACTATGGATGGAAACAATCTGGCAAGATGCTTCATTCTCAACTCATTTATAAAAACTTGAGAAAATATCAAGTGTATCACTCTTGGAAACAAGAAAGAAGGTCCTAGTATATCTAGAGAAATCATCAACAATAATAAGGCAATACTTGGAACCACGAAGTGATTGAGTTCTCATTGGTCCAAATAGATCAGTCTGAAGAAGTTCAAGTAAGGACTCCTTTGGATTTGAAGGAGGACTTGGTTTGCTTTCCTTGGGTACAAGGTTGGCACTCCTCATCCTCTTCAGAATCCAATTCGGGAAGTCCCTTGACCAAGTCCTTTTTGCTCAACTTCTTCAACTGATGCATATTTACATGAACATGCTAACAATGTCAAAGAAAAATATCATTCAAATTGACTACTAGGCATCTACCAACAACATGCTTAATAGAGTTAAGCACAATTACATAAATATTACCACTTCGAGTTCCCTTATATATAACTTGATAGGTGAGGGAATCTAGAATCAAGCATTAAAAAGAAGTAAATAGCACAAGGTAACCATTATCACATAATTGACTTACACTTATTAAATTGTAATGTAGGCCATCCACAAAAAGAACATTCTTGATATACAAGGATTCACCTACATCACCCTCACCTTTAACCTTACCTTTCTTATTGTCCCCAAAGGTAATTAAACATCCTTTATTTTTAGTGAAGTTGTTGAAAATGGCTTATATCACCTGTCATATGCTTAGTGCAGCCACTATCAACAATCTATCTACCTTTTTCCTGCAAGAAAGGAGAGTGTCGGTTCCCAACTCAAACGTTGGGATCCGAAGTTATCTTGGGGACCCATTTGATCTTTGGGTTGGTCCCCTTAGGCTTGTAAGGACAATAAGTAGCGTAAAGATCATCACACTTGCAATGAGAACAAATCACAAGTCTCTTAGTGTCGGAAGACTCTCCAATAAAAAAGGAGGTTTTCTTTCTCTTTTTCTTATCTTTTGCTTTGTTCTTGCCCTTAGGTGCTCCCCTTACAAATCCCAAACCACTAGTACCACTTTGTTTGGTAGAATGGTCAAGGATTTCATTTAGGGAGTTTTTCCCTTTGGGGAATTTCTACAGAGAGGCTCTAAGTCTATGATTGTCATCATCAAGATATATGATAGTAGAAGACAAACTAGCAATATCATCTCTGCATGAACAAGGTCGACCTCTAAACATAGGGCTTTAGTCAAATAAGAATCTTTCTCAAGAGAAATAAAAGCAATATCATTACTAGGCAAGATAGGTCTAGAAGATAAATCATCAACTTGACCAAGAAACCTAGCATTTTCATATTTAAGCACTTAAATTTCCTTAAGATAGACATCCCTCTCATCCCTATAAGCATTAACAATAAGCTTAAATTCAGCATTTTCAGTTTTAAGTATTTCAAGCTCATTTAGGCACTTTTGATTATCTTCCTTAAGAGTTTCAATGTTCTTAAGGTAAACACCATTCTCTACTTCAAATCCATTATATTGGAGCTCAAGATCAAGATATTGGCCTTGCAAGTTATCAATGCTCTCAAGATGAGTTTTCTCATTAAGCTTAAGAATTTCAAGTTTAGCATACAAATCATCAATAATTTTTCCTAACCTTTTTTTTAGATTTACATTTAGCAAAATAAAAACGGGTAGAAACAAGCATATCAATAAAAGTTTCCTTAGATAACTCATGCAAGCCTACCTCACTTATCTCACCAATTTCTTCACTAGTAGAGGCCATGAGTGCAAGGTGGCACTCTCCATCTTCTTCGAAGCTAGAGCCACTTGAGGATGATTCCTCCCAAGCCACATGATTTGCATTCTTATGTCTTTTATCCTTATTTTCCTTCCTCTTATACTTGCTCTCCTTCTTGTACTCTTCCTCCTTCTTGGAGCTGCCCTTGTGGTTTGACTTTCTTGACTTGGGACATTCACTCTTGTGGTATCCCTTTTGTCCACACTTGTAGCATCTAGGAGTAGAAGAGGAGGATTGCTTTCCCTTGAAGTGCTTGCCTTTGGTGAAGTTGGCTTCATACTCACTAGGGCCATCATCTTCACTAGAGGAGGAGGGAGATGTCTGAAAAGCAAGTTATTGTTGAAGGATGACCGCCTCCACTTGTTCTTTGAAAGTACTATCTTTGATCTTCTTGGCTTCCTTCTCTTCTTGCTTGGCTTCTTCTTATTGCTAGTCAAGCCTTCGTTCATGAGCTTGGAGGTTGCCGATGAGCTCTTCGGTTGGGATGTCACCAAGGCTCCTCATTTCTTCAATAGAGGTCACCTTTGACTCCCATCTCTTTAGTAGAGTCCTCAAGATCTTAGAATTGATTACACCTCTATCCAAAGTGTTGTCCAAAGGAGTTGGGCCTTTGATGATCACATTGAGCCTAGAGTACATCTCTGTAATCCCTTCTTTCTTACCCATCTTGAAGTTCTCTAGAAGGTTGTTTAATATGTATATTTTAGCCTCCTTGACTTGCTTTGTGTCTTCATAGGTAATGCACAATTTATCCCAAATCTTATCGGTGGTGTCCTAATAAGAGATGTGGTTGAACTCCATTGGGGTAAGGGATGCATAGAGGATGCTTATGGCTTTGACATTGAGTTGGGCTTCTTTTAGTGCGGCTTCACTCCATGTTGAAACAGCTCCGGTTGGCTCTTTGTATGGTGTTACCATCACCTTCCACATATCAAAATTCATGCCTTGAATGTAGAACTACATACGCCTCTTCCAATAGAGGAAGTTGGTGTTGTCGAAGATCGGAGGACGCATGAAGAAACCTCCCTCTAGGTTGAGTGAACCAAGTAGGTTGTCACCCATCTTCTTGTCTCGTGGGAGATTGTTGGAGAAGATTCTTGGCTCTGATACCACTTGATGGATCTAGGGCTCTAGAGGGGGTGAATAGAGCTTCAAAATTCTCACAAGATAAGTTAGACCTTCAAATTATATCAATCAAAACCAATAGCTTAAGAGCAATTTGAAGTCCTAACTAAGTAAGCATAGCAAAGATGAGAGAAATTAAAACAAGCACTTAGAAAAGGTGGTTTAGAGTGGTTCCACTCTCCAAACTAGGACAAAGTCAATCCACTACCTAAAGAGGTCAACCTATAGAACTTATTAAGTGCTTTCCTCTATATATTCACTTATAAGGGTTACAAAACAAGACCCACCAAAGGACATATCTATCCATTACAAAGAGTCTTCAACCTTATCAAGGACTTACCTACTTTGCAAAGAGTCTTCCGCCTTCTCTAAGGTCTTACCTACTCTTACACAAGTCTTCAGCCTTCAAGAAATTACTCACTCTTATTGGATCCTCAGCCTTTGCCTTCTCCTTCACCTGGAGAAGACATTTACCTCTTCTTCAACCTTGAAGAAGAAGAACAACAACTTCATCTTCACTTGGAGTAGCTTGCTTCAACCTTTTCTTCTTTGAGAAAGGGGGTAGGGAAGATGGAATGGAATGAGAGCTTTACAAGCACATAATGATAGCTCTCTTATAAATGGCCTAACTCACTCATAATCATGAAATGATATGTGAATGAGAGAGAGAGAAAAGGGCCCAAGGAGTTGCAACACACTCAACTATAGCAAGGACATAGAATACCATGAATGAGCAAACTTGGAATGAACTCCAAGGGTCTTATTTATAGCTGGGGGTGTTCCCTTGAGTGTGGGATCACTTAAGGGCAAAATATAGCCATTTTTCAAGTTTCAACGGATCTATTCTCTCTCAAAACAACTCACCAACGATTATAATCACTTTTTCTGTATTTTTCGTACAGTACATTCGGTTGAGTTTCAATAAAGATAACTCGGCCGATCCAAGAAGAAACAACCAATTTTCAAACTATCGGTCGAGTTTGTTCTGGGAATCTCGACGAATGATCCAAAATTAGTTTTTCTTAGTTGCTCGATCGGTTGAGTTCTATGAGTGTGGAACTCGACCGATTGCTCTCTCTAGAAAATCCATCACTGGATCAGTCAAGTTTCCAACTCGACCGATAAACAGCCTGTGACAAATTTTCTAAATTGACTTTTGAGTGATCTAACATTGGAATTAAGTGTCCATGATTTTTTTTCATCTTAGTTACAAGTCATATCATCAATACAAGTGATTAAAAAAATCATCTAAGGTCGTTTGAAGTGATTTCTTAAATTCCACACTTGCATTGCTTTTGACTTGAACTTGAACAAGCTAGGGCTTGTGTAATTTGATCTTTTTCATGTACCTAGAGCTTAAAATCAATCTTGAACAAACATATTAGATACATAGGAATGGAATGGTTAAGTCATTATCAAAATATGGGCAATGTATAACTCTCTAATCAACAATCTATTATACACTAACTCCTTGAAAGCAAGATTAGGAATGTGGAGGTCTTAACCTTATTTATGTCTTGTATGTGATATTCCAAGTAGGAATTGCATATCCCTTGATTACTTCGTCTCTCACAAGTAAACCCTAAGACACTCACCCACATAACCCCCAAAACCTCTTAATTTCCAAAAATCCAAAATAAAGAGGGAATAAAAGCTAAAGTGTGAATAAAAGCATGATAATTGTTCCCTGCAAGAGTATTAAGGTTATTACCTAGGAAATGTATTGTTGCACTCACAAACATAGATAATCGATATCAATACCTAGAAACTCATATAGAATAAACTCTTGGCCTTCAAAAATGCTCATTAAAGCCAAGACAAACTGGGGTTGTGCTACATTCGATGTGAAATCACTTATCTAAAGCCAATTGACATGGACCGCGGGGACCATTTACCTGTTAGATGGACCTATGAAGGAGATGTGCAACCAAGAGTGGGAAAAGAATTTGGAGTTAACAATACAATAGATTCTCCCATTGGTAAAATGGGAAACATAGGAGGTGTAGACCAGACACTCTAAACTTCCACAGAATCTACACGAGAACTCTAAGCTGGAAATTATGAATAATTCAATTCTATAGGAACCTTAGGAGGAAGCTAGTGGAAAATCATGAGTATTCACTACTTTTTAGTAACCATGTTACAAGCTTTAATTTGTCTTCCCATGTTTTGATTTTTAAAATGATCTTGAGGACAAGATAGATGCTAAATTTAGGGGGTATAACATACAATTCTTTTAGATGTTTTGTGACCAAATTTCCTAAACTTCTCGCATAAATTAGGATTCAATGTGTTTTCCCTATCATTTTGTTACCTTCACAATTAATCGTACCTTCCAAAGTGGAAATTGTATTTTTAGAAGAATGTGCAATTTTGAGACCTTGCTAGGTCATCAAGCAGAAGCCATCAAATAATGGCTCACATCAAGCCCTACAAGTCTGGATGGAACTAAGGCATCGATCGATAAGAAGCATCAATTGAACCAAATCCCTCGTCAACTAAGGAAGCCATCATCTATCCAGCAACGCTCACATTAGCTAGGCTTTCATCATCAAAACAAAGTGTCAACCAATATAGTTGTCACCCAATATGTCCCCTCCATTGACTCAGTCATTGCCCAATAGACCACATCGGGGTACGGGAGAGAGCAAAATCTGATGCAAGGCATCAACCGTGCTACTATGCTGACCAACAAGTGAACATTGATGCAAGCCTTTTGGTAGTACACATAGATACTAGGTTAAAAAAAACTCAGAGCCTAATGCATGGACCCTATCTATGTGTCACCTCCACTCCTTAAAAATTAGTCAATGCAAGGCTTCAGATACCAGCTGAAGAGCATTGCATCGACCTACATAGCTGAGACGTATGCACTCACTTCCAATCTAGTTGTCATGAGTGATTATATACCTACCTCAAGGCATGTGCCTCATTCCTTGGGGCACATGAAAAGTACCTTCATAGATATTACTTGGAAGGTGCTCAAGCACCCAACTACGACTATAAATAGGCACACGTGGTCTCTATTCAGAGGCATATTATTTTTCACACGAGGCATAAACATTGTCGCTTCTTACTTAGAGCTCTGAGGAAGACGAAGGTCATCGACCAATTGGGATCCATTGACCACCTCCATCGAGCTCCAAAGGCCAACCCTCGAGAGAGGTGGGGTCTTTGAAGGGATCCTCTACCGTCATCAACACTCTTGGCCCTTAATCAACCATCGTGGATCTCGACTAGAACACTAGGGGCTTGTTTACAACCTCCCCTCCTTCCTCAAACTTCATCAGCAACCGACTTTAGGGTGAACTAAGGCTTTTCCAATTGCATGAGAGAAGCTACATACTTTATTATGAGAGGGTTTACCATCCCTTGTCCATTCTCTCCTTCCATGTTGTTCAACTGCTTTTCACTTAGTTTCTTCCATATTCATGGCTATGACCACTATGTACAACCAATCCATAATGTTCATCATTAATATGAGTGGCCAGTCAATTCAACTTGGGTTGCAAGTAACCACAAGGCCATCCCAACCATGTAAATACTCAGAAACTATTTGGTATACATATTTTGGCATGTTTGTCTCCTTGCTCTCATTTGTATTTTGTTGTCTTGTATGCTTAGTTACCATTTTGTAATGTTTGATTTCTAACAACCTCACAGGGGTGTTGTTTGATCTAGAACTACAACATGGAGTAGTGTGAACCCATGAGAGTGATAGATCGCTAGAGATAGTGTGAACCCATAAATATGTGCTTATTTGGTTGTTTTTTTCATCTTAAGATGGATGCATGCATCTAACCTTAAATCTAACCAAACCTGATCCAAGTGTCCTAAATCATAATCTCAACTCAAAGTGGTGTCAATTATTGTCTTGGTTTGTTAACTTAGTTTTTGCTTCTAATTTTTCCTTCTTTATCTTGATGTCTGTGAATGTTGGAATCACACTATCTCTCCTTTTTTAGAGGACCTGGCTAAGCAAATACTTAAGGTCCCAATGGACAACCAATCTTGGTCGTCTGTTCCATTTCATTTACTACTTTGAAACCTTTATTTGTTGTGAGAATCTCAAGGAGTCGGATTACAAATTTAGAAGTCCAACACCTACATATTCTGATTCATTGTATTTGCACTTTGGACCCACTTTTCAAGCTGGTCACAACATTAAGTAATGTGTTTAAGTTTAAAATTTCCATGTGGAGGTGGTTGACAGTTTCTAGCGATCATACATATTGAGTTCCAAAGCTTGTCCAATTGTCTATGGTAGTGGGCGATGATATGTGTCATGTTCATATCTCACATTAGAGATGGTTGGGCAACCCTAGGAGCTGAGACGGTCGTAGCTAAAAAGGCAAGTTCTAAAAGAAGGTGCTAATATCAACAAAGGAAGGTGCAATTACAATCTGTCATGGAGGTACTTAACATAATTTGAAGAGCTAAGATATTAAGAGTATCAGAGATGATGCAGTTGCACTAATAATTTGGTAAGCATGTTGTTTTGATATGCATAGCTCATGTTAGAGACGTGTTGGAGAACTTTAGGAACTAAAGATGAAGAGTCAATAGTACACTCTAAAGAGAAAGGTGATGATATGAAAATGGCTCATGTGGCTAGCCTAAAAAAAATTGGCAATATATTTGCGATGGTTGGCACAATTTTAAAAGGTACGACGATTGGGGTTCATACATAACACCCATAGCTAGGAGGTTTCGATGTTGCCAATGTTGGTGAAATTAGCTACAGTAATGGGCAAGGATGTTGTTGATATTTACAATTCATGGTAGAGATGAGCTGGGGAACTTAATGGCTAAAGACGGAGGCAGTACAGACTAAAAAAATAATGCTATTATTTAAAAGTGATCGGTGGCAAAACAAACCTAGCTGTAACAATAATAGAATTTTCAAATATTTTTAGACTGTCCCATTTGAAACTCCTCACTTTTGGGAAATGCATCAAAGCATATCCCAGCCCAAAAAGGCCAACTTGATTATCATGAATCACATACCGTCTATTTATTCTACATTACCCATTAAAGTATATGGGAAGCTGATTCTTCTCGATGAGAGTTAGGATTGGAAAAACTTTGGAAATTTGTGATTTCAACGGATGGGAAAGGTTTCTCGTCTTGTTGGAGACCTATAAGATGTCCTTTCGTTGTGAATAGTAATATCCACATCCTCTACCGTCACTCTTGATCAATGAATAGTTGTTGAGAACTGAAATGACATGAAAGAGAAACAAAAAAAGAAGAAAAAAGAGAAAACTTAACAAAAACCAAATAAAATGATGTGAGAAAATTATTTTACTTCAAACTTTCAACCCTCAATAAAAAATTTGCCAATAAAAAAATCATTAGAATCTTTCTAAAAAAATACACACCAGCAAGACTTATTTCGACATATTTTTGAGAAAAATCATACAGGATATAAAAATAAATATTACATATTAGAGATATGAGTCATTTTTTTACTAACACACTAACTCAACAACAAGCATTACATGTCATTTTTCATGTTGTAGGGATCATACTTTTATAAATATACTTCTATAAAAAATGATATGATTTTTGTTTCGTCAAAAAACCATTTCGGATTTAAAGTTATAAGAAAAACAAATTTCTTTCCCCCTTTTTTCTCTTTCTTCCGCTTGTTCTTATATTGTCTCGTCTCACTTTCTGTATTAACACAGCTGCTGAGTAGTGGTATGGATCCAGGTATGAGTGATCATTTTCCTTTCCTTGTATAAGAATGCTTTTTGGGGCCTTGTACCGGTTTACCAGTTGTGCCCGAAAGGACACCCATAAAAAATCGTCGGGAATTTCTAGAGGGATGGAAAAAAATTGCGGAAAATCGAACAGTTATAAAGAGGATGAGCTTCAAGTGGAGTATGGTTGCTTGTAGAACCGCCATTATAATTTCAAGTTGTACGTAATCCTGCAATGAATTAACCCCTCTGGATTTCTACAAATGACATTATCGTAAAATGAACTGGCGTGCTAGAACCTGGCTTTCAGGGGACGCCCAGCCCTCACCTTTCTGAATCTTGGTATTTGTATGCTAGAACAATTTATCGTTTTGGGACCAGCTTAGTTAGGGAGCACGAATTTAGTGTTGCGGAACAGCAGGTGCGCAACCTGAAAAGCAGAAAGTGGGAGCAGTGCGCCAGTTCGCTGTACCACCATACTCACCTATTTATTCAGAGCAAATATCAAATAAAATAAAAATTATTTTTTCTAGCATTCGGCCTGATCATCCATTTGCATATCATACCGGTACTTTAGATGACAGGAGTCAAACGGCCAGTTCATTTGTCGTTACACTGGGATCGGACAGTTCAAACATGTAAAGTCGTTTTCAGTCACAAGAATTTTTCAGCTCAACGTTGCCATCGGTAGTTGAGTGTGAGTTGCTTATATTTACTAAAACTCCATTTCAGGCTAAGCAACCAGCATGACGCACTGAACATTGGCATCACGTATCCTCCCGGCATGTGGGTGGTTATAAGTTCCTCCCCGGCACTTGTCTAATCACTCTCCAGCCACCACCTAGTTATTCCTGATGGCTCCGAGTAAATTAGCACCATTAAGATTTGCTCCTTCCATTTGCTGTGAAGAAGTTGAAAAGTCATAATAGACAGCAAGCAAAAATAATTAAATCTAGCAATTGCCCCATCACAAACATTCGTATCTGAATATTTCTTGCAATACGCAGGCATCTACACTGTCAGATAAATAATTATCTGGAAGCCTATATACAAACGGGCATTGCAGTAATCACCAGCTGTTAACAATGAACACTAACAAAAACAAGTGCACAAGTGAAACTTGGATGTCAACATTTAGCATACATAGTTCTAGATATTTATTTCAGTGGACATTATTATGTCATAGGATCAACAAATCACTACTATACTCTGGTTACGCAAAGTAAACGACAGTCAACTATATGTCCAATTAAAGAAAGCTATAGAAATATATATGATCCCATGAGTGACGTAACAACTTATGACGAACTGTCAGCTATATGTCTAATTAAAGTAAGAAAGCTATAGAAGACCAAAGGCTTAAAAGAGGGTAAGGTTGGCTGGTTTATTATTGATCGCAAGAGACCGAAGACCAAGTAAAATTCCAAAAAAAAAAAAAAAACAAGTCCACTTTCGGACTTGTCATAACATCAACCTATTTATATTATACAGTGGATTACTGTAACATGTAGCAATGCCAATATTGTGATGTCCTACTTTCATACAATGGTAACATGCCACAAACATGGTAGGAGTATATTTCGCTGCGTCATGTTTTTACTAATGTGGCATACACACCAATCTGGACAATTGCGTTACAACAATCAGATATTGTCTAACGACTAGAGTCGTGATAGGGAGTATATGAATATGACAAAAATCACAGCTTAGTCACGCTCACAGAACAAAGCAGTGACAAATTTTTACGATAAGGTGCTCAAATAAAAGTCACCATTAATCTTACTTGTACTAGTAATGGGCTACAAAAAGTGACAGCAAGCAAACAGTGAATATCATATACTACAAACTATATACTCACTCTGTAAAGTCTCAAGTTTTACTGACCAGTCTTTTTTTCTTGATGGCTTCTTTGAACCCCTCAATAGCCTTTTACATGTTAGCCTCATGTACCTCTAAATCTAAGAATTATCATCTCCTACGCTAAATTTCTAGTTATTCCACTGCTGCTGAAGCAGGAATAGACTGCTGCTAAATCAACATATTTCTTGTGTGCCAATAAAGTCTTTTGAGATGAAGATTGAAGCGAATTTGTGAAGCAACTCTTTATGTTTTTTCTTCAGTGTCTGCCTGCAGGATTATGCCAAAAGTGCCTCCCACTCAACTTGATACTGCCCACAAGTTCATACATCGGATCTTGCCTTCTTCCGGATCTGATCCCCTGCTGATCTCTTGTAGATCCTGCTTATCATCTCCACATCTTCTAATTACAACCTCCAATTGTTGCTACGTCACTAGCTGCCAAACACCTCATCTATTAGTTCTGCAAAGCTCAATATGAAGAATTATTCTACTTCAAATCAAGCTTTTCTATCTACATGTAGTCTTAGGGGAAGTATCACCATCTCAGTAATGACCCCCCTTTGAAGCTGTCTGATTCAAGAGATTGCAAGGCCAAACAGTTTTATGTTGCATTTACTGTTGCTGATAACTCTGCTATGATTGGGATGATTAACATATTCGAGCAATTCATTGGTTATTCTCTCTTGTTTCTGTAAACCATTGTGGGATACTCTTACTGGCATATATGTGAATAAGCATAATGCCAACCAGGTGTCCAACATATATCTCTCTCATGATTCTTTGCATCTCTCTTTGGTTATCTATGAAGGCCTTTTTCTCCAAGTTCAATCACCTGTGGCAAGAACAGAAGGCTCACCATCCAATGACTAGTGATCTAAAGGCGGCCAGAAACAATAGGACGAACTTCATTCAGTGTCTTTCTTCATTGGCATTCCTGATACATACAATGAATGGTGTTTGAACTTTGACGGCAGATTATAGTAAGTTCCTCTTCTGAGCATCTTTCATATCTGTCAATGCCTGCAGAGTTCCTACAACGACACTACCCCTCCTCCATCTGCAGTAGTGTCCTCTGCCCTGGTTGTGTCCATGCAGGGCCACAAGTTCATGGTGGTCATGGTCACTCAATAGGAGGAGGAGGAGGTGTCATTTTGTCATAGTACTCATTGTGGCAGCTATAAACAACCATAGTTAGAATAAATGTCAGAAGAAACATTAAAGCTAAATTGGGCAAATAAAGTCTCTAATGCATTTGATGATCCTGTAACTGTTCCTTCTTCAAAGACTTTTCAGAACCCCAACTAGAAGATTTACCACGTCATGTTGAGGGCTCTCTGCCTTGACTGTGGCACCAGCTACATTTGCCTCAAGGTCTGCTTCTTTGTTGCCCCTGCAACAGTCTTTTACTGTTACTAATGTCTCATCCCATTATCACTGGGAAGTGGGAACCCTACCTTGCTAAGTGAGTTATTGAGGACTTGTCATCTCCCATTGACAATGCTAGAACATGGCACCCAATCGATTACCCCGGAATGGACACTACCATAGCTCATGTATGTTTATCTTTTGTCTTATAAGCACCTGCATGTACTTTAAATTTATTATTTGGCAGTCATCCTACAAATCTTTGAACTGCTCCATGACAATTTATCCCTATTTTCGTACTTTGCAAGAGTGGCACACACAGAAGAGGATCGGTGGAGGCACTGAAGGGCCAAATAGACTAATTATCTGGATTCTACACCTATCTTAGTTGGCGTCAGCTTTTTCTCCTCTTCAGTGCACTACAGGCTTGGTCATACCATCTATCAGCCAAACTGCATCATCTTTCACCAAATTTACATGTTTCCAGTTTTTGGTAGTTTTTGTCAGCTAGACAAAAATCTAACAATGTTTTTTGTACCAGATTTCGCATTAGTAGCTCGTATATGTCTGTCTTATTCATTCATATATTTAAAGACCTTACCAGGTTAAGAGTTAACTCTTTAAGGCATGATTGGATTAAGGGATTCCATTGGATTTAGGGAATATTGAATTTATTTGATCCCAGTAAAAGTGATTGCTGCTTTTTAGATATCCAGCAATATGGAAAGTTACGTTTGGTACATTTGGACGAGACATTCCCTTCTCTCATGTCACAGAACAGAATGTATCCTACAACGAATAGTGAGACCGGCAAAAATGGAGTCGTGGCATGAGTTTGCACCGGCAAAAACGAGTAGCAGTAGGGCAGGGACCACAAACAGCTGGCACCAAGTGTAGATGAGGAGCAGTAGGTAACGGTTGCAGATGAGGCGTGGCGTCCTGCCGTTTTCGAATAGAAACTATAATCCAGCATTTACAATATAACAAAAAGTGCTGGATTCCTTTCATTTTCTAACTCCAGCAAAGCAAACATAAATTTTATGCCGCTGAATTTCGAAATGCAATCCAGAAAACAGCAAATCAAACTTGTCTTTAGTGTATTACTTCACTTCCTTTTTGGTTGATTATTCTGGCGCCACCAGGATTTTTTTTTTCTCTTAAGCATCATCTTGAAACCGGTGATATTATCAACTTTTTAAAATAGAAACTCAACTTACAAATGTAATCAGTTGTTCTGTAGTGATAACAAACTTAAATTTTGACAAAGGGACTTGGCTAGTTTCTTAACCTCTATGAATACCACCCATCAAATCTATTGTACGTACACAACTCAACAAACTGGGTTATTGAGCACAAAGATCGCCTTCTTCTTACGGCCGCTTGCTTCTTACTCTTCCATTCCCATATGGCAAGACATTTTGAGCCAAAAACAATGCTTATTGTCTTTACCCCTTGTTAGTCGTATGCCTGCCTCACCACTGAACCATAAGATTCCTTTTCAAACACAATACAGTATGCCTCCTTTTCTCCTTTTCATCCATATTATTAGGGTGCACTTCTTTCACAAAACCACTTACTCCTGGTAGGGCAAGTTATCCCTAGAGTCACCATGTGTGGTTTTCTTGCTACCTTCATACCAGAAAAGCCTAATTTTGTATCTGTGTGCAATCATGTCTTTATCACTGCACTTGTTGTCTTCTTTACAAAATACTCCCTTCCCTTTAGCATGTTGTCACCTATAATTCTGTCTCAATCAGCACCCCCACTGTTGTCACCCCTTTGCCACCTCTTGTTTTCCCGTTAAACTGCTCTACTAACTCTATCAAGAAGCCTCTTTAGGTGTATATCAGCTGATGAGTTCAACTTCTATGTTATTTGTTACCTCTGAATCGACGAATACACTGATGTATTTGGATTTTCCTATAGCCTTGCAAAAAGGCACACAGTTGTAATTCTCATCTGATTGCTCATGTTTTCTCCTTTAAGCATGTACGCGGGTTACGGTGCCGCAATACGCAGCGTGTGTGAGGGAGCCGCAAAGCGCTCTCCCTCTTTTATTAATAATTGAGAAGGGTAAATTATAAGGTGATCCAGCAGTACATGTAAATTACATATAGGAATATAATAAAACATAAAACAACTATATTAACACTCCCCCTCAAGCTGGAGCGTACATATCATGTATGCCCAGCTTGTTACTAAGATTCTGAAACATTGATGGACCCAATGGCTTTGTAAGAACATCAGCAAGTTGATCTTCAGATTTGACATGAGTCACCACCTTTCCATTCTTAACTTGATCTCTGATAAAATGACATTCAACCTCTATGTGCTTAGTGCGTTCATGGAAGATTGGATTCTTAGCAATATAAATAGCAGCTTGATTGTCACATCTAAGCTCAACAGGAGATATCACAGGAATTTTCAATTCAACTAGCACGGATTGAACCCACTGTAGTTCACAACAAGCATGAGCCATAGCTCTATATTCTGCTTTTGTACTAGAACGGGCCACCACATTCTACTTCTTACTTTTCCAGGTAATAAGATGATTCCCTAGAAAGGTACAATATCCAGATGTGGATCTTCTGTCATTTTGATTACCAACCCAATCTACATCTGCATAGCCAGTAAGAACAATAGTAGATGGAGAAACTTTAGGTCTAAGATATGTGATCCCCTTTCCAGGTGCACTTTTCAGATATCTGAGAATACGACAAACTGTTGTCCAATGGGTCTGCTTGGGTGAGCTCATGTGCTGACTCACCACTCCTACAGCAAAGGAAATGTCAGGATGGGTAACTGTCAAATATATCAACTTACCCACAATCTTCCTATAATACCCTGAATCAGGATAATTAGTATCATCAGTCTTCTCCTTCACATGATAGCCCATAGGAGTGGATACTGGCTTGGACTCACTCATGCCTGTCTCATGAAATAGATCTAGCACATATTTCCTTTGAGATAAATTTGTGCCAGTATAAGATCTAAGAACTTCAATGCCCAGAAAGTACCTCAATTTGCCTAGGTCCTTTGTGTGAAAGTGTTGCAATCCTTCTTTAACATCAAATATGCCTATAGAATTACTTCCAATAATAACAATATCATCCACATAAACGACAATAATAATGGACCCAACAAAAGAATTAGAATAAAATAATGAGTGATCAGTCACAGAACGTGAGAAGCGCATTTGTAATACAATAGCACTAAACTTGTCAAACCAAGCTTGAGGAGATTGTTTCAACCCATAAATAACCTTCTTTAGTCTACACGCCTTTTGACACTCCCCCTGAGCAACAAAGCCAGGAGCTTGCTCCATGTACACCTCTTCCTGTAGATCACCATGTAGGAAGGCATTTTTTACATCAAGCTGATATAGTGGCCAGCAAGGAGGCACGGACACATTTTTAGATACGGAGACTAACACGGATACGGACACTAGAGACAGCAAATTTCTAAAATGTAGGACACGGACACGACATTGAATGAGGGGAAAATATTTTTTCAATATATACACATATGTAATGTATGAACTGAAATTTACTTTAAAATTTGTCCGGTGTAATGCATCTATATATGTATAATCTTATATGCATATAGATGTGTGTCATCGTGTGTGTAGTAGAAACAATATAAAGTAGAAAACTAAATGTGTTTTTTGTGTAACTGTAGTGTATTACAGAATATATATATGAGTTCATATTACTCATTTAACCAACTTATCAGACTATAATTTGATTCATAATATCTCGTTCAGAAGATTTGTTTGTACTTTTGATCAGACCTCAATTGTATATTACAATTTCTCAGTAATAAGACATAAACAATAGTTGTATATTCAATATTTGCACTCTGAAATAGGCTATTGCAGCAGCAACAGCTGTTGTGATGTGTCCAAGAAGTGTATGGGCAGTGTCCAGCTATGTCTGGGGTGCGTAAAAAGACCAAAATGAACTGGACACATCCCAGCCGTATCCAAAACGTTTTGGCCCGTGTCTGGGAAGTGTCAGTGTCCAAAACGTATCCGACATAGACACGAGGGCAGTCTAGAAGTGTTTGTGCTTCCTAGGTGGCCAGTCAAAGGTGGTAGCCAGAGAAATAAGGACCCTCACAGAATTAAGACGAGCAACTGGTGAGAAGGTCTCAAAGAAATCAACACCATATGTTTGAGTGTATCATTTCGCCACCAGTCTAACCTTCAACCTCTCTACTGAACCATCTGGATTGTGTTTAACTGTGAAGACCCATCTGCAACCCACAACATTTCTATCTGAAGGTAAATCAATAAGCTCCCACGTATTATCTTGTGCAAGAGCAAGCATTTCAGATTTCATTGCATGTAACCAGCCATCAACCTTCATTGCATCAACATGATTCTTCAGAATAGCCACAAAATCAATTCCAAAAGCAAAAGAGCGTGCCTGCTTAGACAGATTTAACAAACATCAAACACCTGCAATAGGATGACGAATAGTACATGAGCAAGTACCTTTGCGGAGAGCAATTGAAACATCAAGATCAAATGTCCCTTCAAGAATCTCTTGAGTAGAGGAAGATGGGGAAGGCACATCGATTGGAGTCGCTACCTCATCAGGATCTTGCCTGCCTCTTCTGTGATATACTTGAGTGTACTGTTAAATTGGAGGAACATCATCGGATGCCCCCTCCTAGAGAATAGTATCTTCAAAAAAGACAGGTGGCACTCTCTCACTTTATTGTGGTAGCACTCCCTTACGGATTTGTGATGGTGGCACTCCTTCACTCTAACATAATTGCTCCCCCTTATTGGGAACACTAGAGAAATATAGAGTGGACTCACGAAAAATGACATCCCTAGACACAAACATGCGGCGAAGACTCAGACAGTAACACTTGTACCCCTTGTTGGTATTGGAGTACCCAAGAAAGAGAGTCTTGATAGACCGCAGAGACAATTTGTCAGCCTTAGGATCAAAGTTATGAACAAAGGAGGTGCAGCCAAATACTCTAAGAGGAACAAGAATGGGTTGATCATGTGGGTGTAAAACAGAGAATGGAGTGCACCCTTGGAGTACATAGGAGGGCTGCCTATTAATAAGAAAACAAGCAGTCAATAAAGCATCAGGCCAAAATCTCCTTGGAGCATTGGACTGAAACATAATAGTCCTAGCTATATCAAGAAGATGACGATTTTTTCTCCCAGCCACCCCATTTTGTTGGGGTGTATGAGGGCAAGATGTACGATGTATCATTCTAAGAGAACTACAAAAATCAACCATAGCACATTGAACATATTCCAAGACATTATCAGATTAGAGAATTTTAATATTGCAATCAAACTAAACATTTATTTCTTGATGAAAATTTTTGACAATGGATAACACAGACTCTCGACTCTTCTACAAATAAATCCATGTCATGCGAGAAAAATCATCTACAAAAGAAATAAAATATGTGAAACCATTATAACTGCTCTTCTTTACAGGGTCCAAGACATCATTGTGAACAAGAACGAAGGGACGAAGAGCCCTTTTATTGACACGACTAGGGTAAGACATCCTATGATGCTTCCCTAACTGACAAGACTGAGACTCTATAGTAGACACATGTGATAAATCAGGTTCTAGCTTCCGCAAACTCTCCAGAGAAGGGTAACCATATCTGTAGTGCCACAGTAAGGGAGAACCGCTCAAAAGAATAGCAGGGGCTGGTGCAGTAGATACTTGATGAGACAGACTTGCACCATGAAAGAGGTAGAGATCACCTTTCCTAGGCCCCCCCGCCAATCGTCCTCATACTCTTGAGATCCTGTAATACAAAATAAGGACCAAATGTCACTGTGCATTTTATAGTATCAATCAATTTTGCAACAGACAGTAAATTAAATGGAAATTCAGGCACATAATGCACAGATTTGAGGTCAATCTGAGGAGTCAAGGAAACAGAGCCACTTGCTAATACTTTCCGCACAGAATCATCAGCTAATGTCACAGACTGATGTGGAATATGAGTCAAAGGAGTGAAGCAATTTCCTCATACCAGTCATATGTTGCGAAGCTCCAGAATCTACCACCTAGGAAGGAGGAGAACCGGAAGCCATGAAGGAAGAAGCTAAATTACCTGAGGTAGATGCTAGGTGAGCTGAACACGGAGAGGCTCCCATGTTCAGATGTTGAGTGGCCCAAATAAAGGAGTCATATTCTTCCCTGGTAATAGTAATTCCAGAAGCACTAGCAGAAGCAACAGTAGTAGTAGGAGTCTCAGACGACTCAGTACTACCAGAAAAGTGAGTTGCCCCAACAGGAGGCGCAGCGGGTCTTCCATGTTTCTTCCAACATTTATCAACAGTTTGTCCTGGACGACTACAGAAAGTACACTTTGGCCAAGTAGATCCTCCACGTCCAACACTTGTACGTCCTCCTCTAACTGCAGCAGCAACAGATGCTTGAGACTCGCCAAAGGAAGGAGTTGCAAATGAGTGAACTGGTTCAAAATTTGATTGCTTAATTCTGGAATAAGCTTCCTCCAGATTGGGAAGTTTATTAACTGCTAGAATCACACTTCATCCTGAACAGAAAGACAAACTCATCCCAGAAAGAAACTTCGTTGTAACTAGATGATCCTTATCCTTGACTTGCTCTTGCATAGTCACGGGATGGTAGAAACTCAGCTCTTAGGCAATAGATTGTATTGTCCCAAAATAGTCCTCCAAAGACCTATCTCCCTGCCGTTCTGCAAAAAGGCGATCATATATCATAAATTGTCGCAGAGCATTCTTCTCCTGAGAATAGTGTTTCTTCACAGCATCCCAGATGTCCTTCAATGTGGAGTAGAACATGAACCTAGCAGCAATACTAGGCTCCATACTCCCCCATAGCCAGGTTTTCACTAGACTGTTGTGACGCTTACATTCAGCATATCCTTTGTCGGTCTCGACAGTAGGACCAGAATCGACATGCTTCGATTTGTCTTTGGACTCTAGAACAGTGTGGACAACATTCATCCACAGAAGATAGTCCTTCCCATTCAACTTGATGGCGGGAATAGGTAACGCCTCATTGTAGACAACAGACGTCTTGTCCTCCATATTCAATTGTGATGTAGGGATCTCCAAACTATTGTTGATAAGACAGAGACGGAATGAACACATCCCCGATAACAAACGAAGTGACGGATTGATGCACGTCACAATGAAGAAAGGAGTGACGGAGAGATTCACGTCATGTTACGAGAAACAAGATGCGTTTCTGAAGCATCCACAACCTCCAAATGAATACTTCGTAATCACATATGGAGGAGATGTGATCAGGAAGTCTTCACATAGATGCGGACCCTTTGATCTGGAGTTTTAGAACTCCGTCTCAGATATGCGAGGATGTCGCGTCACTTGACAGGAAGCCCACCCGGCGCTTGAGAGCCATGGCGGCCGACGGCTGTTCAGCTGCTACCGGTGGGCGACGGCCCTCCGGTCTCGGGCAACAGTCGGCGGCGCTGCTATTGTCCTTGGCAGCGGTCGGGCCCTACTGATGGAGGCGGCGACGACTGGAGAAGGGGGGGGGGGGGCTAGCGGCAACAAAAGAAGAAGGGGGGCTAGCGGCGGCAGAGACCAGGAACGGACGCTCTGGTACCATGTACGCGGGTTATAGTGCCGCAATACGCAACATGTGTGAGGGAGCCGCAAAGCGCTCTCCCTCTTTTATTAATAATTGAGAAGGGTAAATTACAAGGTGGTCCATCAATAAATGTAAATTACATATAGGAATATAATTAACATAAAACAACGATATTAACAAAGCATTTGAGCACGCCACTGGTTTTACAACTCTCAATTGTATATCTGCCAACAAATACTACTAAAGGTTTTTCCCATTCTAGTAAAGGAGAACTAGGATGAACTGAAAGCCTAGATAGACAAGTTATCTCTCTAAATGTTAATGTTGAAGGTACTTGTTAAGGCAGCAAGGCGAGAAGGTTGAATACCATGCGTCTTGGCGTGCCTAGGGGCCGCCTAGGAAGTTTATAGAATTTGAAATTTTAGAGATATTTCCCATATGTATAATTTTGTTTTATGATTTTTGTAGACATTTCTCTCTCATATGCATATATTTTATAGTACATATGTATATATACATAAATTTATTGTTATTCCATTCATATAATTATATTTTATGGTAACAAAATAGAACTAATCGTGTTTCTAAATTTTATAATTAACATTATTGCCAAAATAAGAAGAGAGCAAGTATAAAGAATGCAAGTGATGAAGAACAAATAAACAAATAAATAGAGTTTTAGAGTCAAAACAACAACAAAACTTTAGCAAACTAATTACTATTTTACTTATGCCTCAAAATTCAAAATGAAGTGAATATAACATGGCTTAGAACTGGAAAGTTCCAAAAATGGGAATTCAGAGTAGAACTCGAAAAGAAAACACAATTAGGCACATTGCAAGATGACAACATATGCTTTGAACATTAGGGCTAGAAAATAGATCATGAAAACTCATTTCGCATGCACTAGGATAACAAAATTAACCCAAGGTGCCAAATTAGGCCAGCCATAGGGCAAGGCACATCCCCAGGGGAGCATTAACAAGTATGTGTCGAGTTTATAGAGGTGTCTCATACCAGTAGTCATGCACCATATACCATCAGAACTCTAATTGTTAAGCGTGCTTGGATGAGAGTAGTATTAGGATGGGTAACTTCATGGTAAGTCCTCTTGTTGCATCCCTATGAAGGGCGAAAACCTATCATCCCTCTAACCACGCTCCTGCTTCTCTCTATCCCCATGAAAGTGTTCACATTGGGGGGAGGAGTGTGATGCTTTTATGCCTACTCCCCTGGCCCTATCCTTCCACAACTCTACCTCCTCGCACCCTTCTCCTAGTTCCATCGGTGCTTCTGTGGCCCTACGCCTGCTGCCCACCGAGTGTTATGTGGTTATTGTCGGTGGCTTCTTTGCAATTCGCCTCACCTCGTCGGCCCTAACCTGATGTTGTTGTTGTGTTTTTGTTTAGGCATTTACCGGGTGTTGCAGGTGGTAGTTCATGATAATTTACGACAGTAGCGGCTCCTTCATGTGACGATCTCCTTGGCTCTCACCTAAAAGGGCCATTTTCAACCGTGTGTGGATGCTTGTGGCTTAGTGGTTATGATTGTGGTCCGCTTTGAGCAATGTGGAGCAAATCCTTTTCCCCGAGCCCTTCCTACTCACTTCGTAAATAGATCAGATCGATCTGGTTCTCCCCCTATCACTTTCCTTAGTGTGTAGTTTTTTCGCCTGGAGTATGTGTTACTTCACCGTGCTACATGTTGTTTTGTCTGAAAGAGTGACTTGACAGGTTCCACCCACAATGTTCCTCAACCATGGCATGGGTCTACTTGTTTCTTGCCTTTTAAAGGTTGGTGCCAGGTCCCCCCAAGTTGGTTGGTATCTTTGGTAGCGGAGCTCCCTACTAGGGTGACGACCCCGGTCCCCTGGGTTTTTAGGGTAGTTTCACTATTTGTTGCAATTGGGGGCTTTGGGTGCATGCAAACTCAATCGATGCTTGTGGTGTTCTTGTCTTCTCGTCCCCGAGTTTATAGACCGCATCTCTTAGCATGTTTGCCTCCAACCCATTCCTTCTCATTGAGTGTGTCAAATTGAAAGTGCTTCAATTTCTTTCACAACCACCTACAGATGTTGTTTGAGAAAGGATATGAACAACCACTGTTTTTTATGGGGGCACCCGTTCCATCGCAAACCCACCACTCACAAGGATCACCTCCTCAAGATCAACAACTGAAGTCGAACCAAATCATCTGATTCCTTCATGAAACTATCGTAACCGCAAAAATATTTAGGATTTTTCGATGATGATACGAGAATGTAGATGTTCATGTAAATTATGTAATCAATTTGTTAATGAATATACCTCATCCAATACTATCAGACGCTCTATGTAGAGGTAATGAATTGTTAATTATATCTATCACTGCATTTATTAGTCGCAACTAAGCCCAATTTCACGAGTATTGAAACCTCAGATACAGATAATAAGTTGTCACCAATTCCAAATAAGGAAATCAGATATAGATTTTAGACTATGAGTTACAAAACTTATAACTTACCACTTCGAAGTTAAAATAAAAATATTGGGTTATATACTTGCTCTATGTGATGAATGCAAAATCATATCCGTCTAATGCTTGTCTAAAATTGACAAGTATTGTGAATTGGACCTATGAGTTGCTTTTCTAATATTCTTCACCATTAGTTGCACTGTATCATACAAGTAAGGCATTGTTGCAGCTTTGTCACCATCTACCAGCTTCAATACTTCGACAGTAAGTTCCATTAGTCACAACACCTTTGTAACCCTATCCCTGAAAGCTTGACTTACAATCAGTTCTTCAATCCTTCTACCAATCGAGATGCTCATCTCCTTCATGGAGGTCCACTCCACGCCATTGAAGAGCCTCCTAAGTCCATTCCTCTTGGACTTTAATGAATGCAAGGCTAAGCAATTCGTTGCAAATCTAGTTGCCCCTAGTCCAACTAGATCGCCTCCGCAATACTCAAGTTGCCTCATTACATTTAGCAAAAAGGAATGCACTTGCTTGATTTCGCCACTTCGATCCCAACTCCAAATGTCCCTAGATCTGGGATGTTGAAATCAACCTACCATCAGTTGTCACGGGTTTGATGTAATCAATTGTACCCATGTCCTTGAGAATAAATCTATGCAGCGGGCAGCATGTGGTGTCCAGTAGATCGGATATCTCTTCATTATACTATCACCAACTTTTTTGAAGTTAGAGCCATTATCATTCACTATCGGAACCACATTCTCAACCCCAACCTACCTAAGGTATTTCTTGATGTATTTGTAATTTCTGATTTCACCAGAAGCATCAACAAGGTCTAAAAAACAATCGATCCACGACAATCTGCAAGAAAGTAAAATCATTTTCTTTATGTTCCCACTAGTCCACCTGTCACACATGAGTACTGTGACACCATATTCAGACCACAATTGAGGTCTGAAATCCATGCTTGTAGATCTTTCTTTTCTTGGGAAGATACTTGTTCATTAATTCATATGCAGTGAGGGCCTTGATGCCCCTACCAGACTCTCCTATCAGATCTACCATATGTTGGAGATAAGGTTCAGTTGCAACATGTGTAAGTATACCATGAGAAAAGAATTTACCCAATACCTTGCCCAAACCTTCACTTTCGCACCGGTAAACATTGCTTTTAGGTTTTTTTGCCTAGTATCAGGGTTCCAAACCCGTGGCTCGTAAAATGCTTCAGTCTCGCACTACTAGAATAGAAAAGTGTAAGTAGATGTCTTGCCATATTGGAACACATCCTATCCGAAAAGAAAGGTAGGGTGAATGATGCAGTAGGAACAGATTACAGCTTTGTTGCTTGATACTGAAGAAGCTTAGTGTAGTCAGCCTAAGACAAAGATGCAGTTTGATGTAGTGGTACAAAGGAGTGGGAACATACTTAAAGTAGCTAAATTTTCATATTGTAGAGGTCTATCCAGATGAAAAGAGTATCTTAACAATGATCTTCATCGTGAGAGTACTTCTACAATCCCTGTCCACTTCCCCACTGCCATAAAAAGAGATGGTGCCTTGCTTTCTTTTCTATTGAGCAGGTTGATCTTCATCATCATCTAGGTCAACAATAGGAACATGGTTGCAGTCCAACTGCCTCCACCTGCACCAAATGGCCCATATCTCATAATTCGAGTTGCCTCCTCCTTATCCCACTCACTTTTGTGAGATGCTCTAAAAGCCCACCTATACAACGGCATGTATAAGTTGTCTCAACCCTAGAGGATATACCATATCATCAGCTGACTCAGTAGTAGAACATGTGGGCCTAACATCAAGAGTGTGTCTTTGTAAGCCTTTTCAACCTCCAACTTTTGTTGTTATCCTATCTTTGCACCCGTCAAGCTTTTTGAAGTCATCCATAACATTTTGGGGGCACATTGCCACATTTTTGTCACCATCAGTAATGTGACGGTTGAATCTAGTGATTTCCCCCTCCACCAACTCATTTCTTACAATAGTTGCAAATAATCTTTCCCCTATTCCTAGGAACAAATATGCAATGACTCCATGTGAAATCTACATCCTTTGATGCAGCTTGACTGGCCCCAACACTCTCAACGTCACTTGAATTCAAAGACATTTTCTCAAAAGTCAACATTGTAAAAAGACAAAGGCAAACAAGCAAAGAAAATGATTTTAGTATTTACTATTTAGTAATTCAAAAGTAGTATAAATGTGCAATGCTAATATGAAATAAATAACCCATTAAGTGAACAAAATTAATTAATTTTATGAATTATAAAATCAAACACAATATTTTAAGTGTATAATAAATTTATGTATTTATATAATCAACTATTTAGTAATTCAAAAGTAGTATAAATGTACAATGCTAATATGAAATAAATAACCCATTAAGTGAACAAAATTAATTTATTTTATAAATTATAAAATCAAACACAATATTTTAAGTGTATAATAACTTTATGTATTTATATAATCAAACACGATATTTTAAAAAAAAATTGAAAAACTGTTGAAAATTAACAAAACCAGAAATTGTTTTTAAAATTATTAATATGGTATTCACTTATGAAAATGATAAGTGATATGTTACCAAATACTTATTTCATCTTATACTACATTAAGCACAAAAATATATAGAAAAATACAATTTTTTATTTTCAGCATTTTAATAAATTAAAAACATATGTAATATTTTTAACTTTATTATTATTTATGTATGTTCATGTTACTCTTTCATAGAACTTCTATGAAACCTAAATTACAATACCCATCATCAATAGTACGTATTGGATTATTTACTATTAATTAGTGAAATTACATAGTAATAGTAATTATTAGTGTGCTAATTAGATAGATCTAGTGATAAATTAGATCTACATAACATATTCATAGATTTCGTGATAAATAACATTAATTTAAGTATTTTGGAGTAGATCTAGGATTTGGGGTATTTGATGATTTTTTTTGTAAAAATAGAAGGAAAAAGAGGGGTTGGAAATGGAGTGAAACGTAAGAAATTAAGCAAACATACCTTGATTGGGGCTGATTTGAGTTTCTACTCTCGAAAATACCCCAAATCACCAAGCTTTCTAATTTCAAACAACCACCACAACTCAAGTCTCACAAATGCCAGCTTAACAAGGTCGTATCGGTGGGTAAGTGGTGCAGTTTGCACTGGTACCCCCGACATTTGGCGATCGGTTGTAATTCCACCGAAATATCAGTATTTGCGAGCCTAACGGTATGCACGCCTATTTACATAGAAGACCTCGTCGATATCAATTCTTCGGTCAAAATATCGCTAATATCGAAGATATCTCGTTCCATGTGTCAACATAATAGTTGAACCAATCCAACCACTGGTTGAACTAGTGAACTGAGAATCTGAAGCCTGAATGGCTCGCGCACTGTTTGACAACCTTGATCACTACAATGAATTGGCCCACACTACAGGTCAACTTCTTAGGTGAAGGATTCCTATCGGATTTGGGATTCATGTATCCAAAATCCTATCCAATGCACTATGATAATAAAACAATGATATGATTTGCAAATAAATCAATATGCAGTGAAAGGATCAAGCACAAAGAGGTAGATTGTCACTTTGTTGGTGAAGCTATCATCAAGTGATGGATCTCGACCGCTTATATACCCACTAAGGATCAAGTAACTAGCTACAAAGCCCTTGGCAAAGAAGTCTTTTCCCATGTACTTGGCAAGTTGGGCATCTCATATTTCATGTTCCAACATGAGGAGTTGTTTAAGTAAACATATTGTTTATGTATTATCTCTTTTATGGAACTCATATGTAATTTCTCACTTATACTAAATTAGGTGTGTGGGGAAGGAAGGAGGGAGGAGGGAGGGAGATGATGAGGGAGGAGAGGAGAGACTATTAATTTGTTTGGTTATCATGACATGAGGAGGGGAAGGGAATGCAAAGGAAAGTCCAACATAAAGATGACATTGTTATTATTTTGTTCCCTTCCCCTCTTCACCCCCAAACCAATTGTTGTTCCCTTCCCCCTTCTCCACATCGATTCAATGAGAGAAGTTAGAGGAAATATGCATGGATCTTTCCCTCCATTCCCCTCCCTTCCTCACTATTTCATTTATCCAAATGCAACGAGCTTTTTCCCTCCCTTGCCTCACGTACTAAACATACTTTTTATGTTTCATCCTGCGTACAAAATTTGGTTCATTCGCTTCTAGTCCCTCTTCACCCCTAATCCAGGTTTATCCTAGAGAGGTACTTATCTCCTAAAGAGATAAACAAGGGAAAGAAAGACAGGAGGAAATGGAAGCTAAGGGAGACCTAGGCGCATCTGCTATCTAGTGTAGCTTGTGGAGTTGGCTAAATGTGAACATTGTTCGCTCAAGAAAAGAGTAAGGAAACTAGATTACTCCACAAAATCTTAGCTTCTATGTGCTTGCCGGGATTGAACTTGTAAGGACTTGGAAATTGCTATCCTTTTTATTTTGTAAAAGTTGTAATTGGAGAAGGATTGTTAAAACATAATCATTTAAATAAATAATGTGGTTGTGTTTATATTTACTCTTGTTCTCTTTAGAATACCAATTAAAGAAATAATAGTTCAATGGAGTAAATATCACAATGGTGATCTTTTTGTTTATAATATTGAGTTGAAAAGTTATTTTCAAATTGTAAACATTTTATGAGATTATATGTGATTTTGAACACTCTTAAAATATATTGCTTTGGAAAGAAAGTAACTTGTAGACCAAGAAAAGGATATTAATCTAACCAATTTTCATTGACATATATTATTATAGCAAGATGAGAAAGAGATAAAGTAAATTCTAGAATTTTAAATCATTAAGACTTTCCTAGTGGTCTAATGTGAAGTATAAGACAATATGTGTATGCATGCCTTAATGATTTATTTGGACAATCAATCTTTTTCTAATGGGATGAGACTTGGTCATGTCAAGATTTAGTCACAAGAAAATAGTGGCTAAGATATCAAGTCATTCGGAGTTATGGTTTATATAGAAGCATGACATTCAAATATAGATGCTTAATTTGTGGGTCTAAGCGTTTGATCAACACATTCAATATCAGGCCCCTAGTTTCCAATTTAGGCGTGCCTATCAATAAATGAGGGCTTTACTCCGACCCTTAGATGGCCATCAGACGGACTATCCATTATCTTCTACCTTCAACTAAAAGGGAAAGTAAACCAACACTCCCTCTCAACCCCGACCACCCCCCTCTCCCAAATCTCTCACTCTCCAATTTTTCAACCTTTCTCTCCCTCACATAAATATGAGTTGAGACATTTGTAGGATGAGTGGTTTCAATGCAGATTTTACGGAGAACGAATCCCCTAGCCATCTCTCTTTCTTTGTTGCTAGCTATGTCCCTCCTAAACATTGTCTTAACCCTATAAGAACCCACCCTCTAACTCCACAAACTCCTTAAACCTTTGTACAATTTGTGCCCCAGGATCAGCCCGAGCGCCTCCCTTCTCCTTCACTTCTCTATGTCGTTACCTGCAGCTCTACCGCGGTAGTTATTTTAAGCACCTCCCCCTGACCCTCCTCGTCATTGTTTGAGAGTGGCATCATGCTCGTAGTGTTGCACCAAACACGACCGACAAGTTTGTAGACTTGTCATGGCTTGGAGCCCCACCTGGACTCATCGTCACACACAGGTAAATCTCGCGGGCTCTAACGTTGCGTTGAGGGTGGGAGACAGTGGCAGGCAGACCTGAGGCAGACGAGTCAGCTCCAGGCTTAGTGAAGCCTAGACAAGGCATGTACTTGGCTAGGCAGCAATCTGACCAAGGCTCGGTCTAACCCAGGACTAACACGAGCAGTGGCGGGAACAGTGGGCCCCCAATATCTGTGTGGCCCATATCAAAACCCTACTCGCAGATCGACAACCCACGAGGTATTAATCCCTAAGAAAAGTAAAAAAAATCTTATTAAATCATGGTAAATAGATTCTAAGTCCAAATATAGGCAAATTATATACCAAATTGATCAAAATAACATGAGGAAAGAGGTCCCAGGATCGAGCCCAGGCCACGGGATGAATAGAATGGCCATTTTTTAAAAAAAAATTAACATGAGGAATGCAATGAGTATAATTTCATAGGCTAACTGTAAGTCTAGTTCCCCTGACGTGCTCAAACACCCATCTTTGATGATTGGGTATGGTTAACAACCTAATCTTGATGAATATGACATTATGAACCCAGATCTAATGACATAATGACTAGGACCATCCTTGGAACTGAGACAACCCAATTTTCACGATTTTTAGGATTTTATAACCCAGTGTATATCTCTTAGGTATTCCCCACTTATGGGCTTTAGGGCCTATATGATGACAAACTAACGGTGCTTCAAGGAATAATACATATAGGAGAGAGCAATTTTTTAAAAAGCAGACTGAGCGGCCGCTTACCTAAGTGCCACAAGGTGTTAGCCGCTCTGTAGGAGCTTCATGTGGATTTTAGGCAGCTTGACGTTAATTGGCCGCTTCAAAGGTTTCTTCGGGTGCCCGCTTCTACCCGCTTAAGTTTTAAGCGGCCAATGTAGGCCCAATTGTCGGCCCAAAAATTGTCTGCCCATAAATATAACATTGTAGTATTCTAAATATTGAAGACTGCATATCTCGGTACTACCGAGATATTGTCGATAGTACCGACATTGCGGCAGCCGGCAGTATTTAGTGGGCCTTTAGTGTTTCGGCCCGTTTAGATTACTTGAGCCCCAAGTCTCAGGGTTTCTCCCTTCCTCTTATATATAGGACAAGGCTGTACCTCTTTTATTCATTGAATCAATACAATCATTCATTATATTTTCACATGGTATCAAAGCATGTTCCATCTTAGGGAACCCTAACCTAGTTGTGCCCCTCCTTCCATCTTCTCTCGGCCGCTGGTAGCAACCCTAGCCGTCGTCGCCTCTCTCTCCTAGAGAGAGCAATATGGGGAGCGCCACCGCCGCCTCTTCCATGGCTCAGGCCGACTGCCAGCCAGGCACATCCCGGCCTCCATGCTTCTCCTTCTCTTTCTTAAAGATCCAATTTTTATTTTTATACGACGGCGCTATCCTTCTCCGTCATCTCCCAGCGCTATCAACCACCATCATCAAGCCGCTGTCGACAGCCATCACCATCAGTCACGCTGTCACATCACGTAGCCGCCGATCCCCGGTTACTAGCCACAGTCGTCGTCAGTCAAGACAGTGGTAGAAGCAACCGCCAATCAGCGTCATCAACAACAGCCATCGCATCTGTTGCTGCATCGTCGAGTCGGTACTACCGACACGATGTCGGTACTACAGACTCCCTCGATGATTGTAGCATGTGACCTCGTCGATACTACCGACTCTAAGGTCGGTAATACCGAGAGTCTTGATCAACCGTTGTCCCAGCGCCATCACCACGTCCTCAACACCAACCTTCGCCACCGCTTATGGAGAGGCTCCGCACTTGACTCTGCATGCAGCCTCATGGCATGCAATATCTCCGGAGCCGTGTAGGAGACTGTTATCATCTCCTCCGTTGTGGTCAAGTGCTACATCAGTCGAGCGACATAATCCAACCATCTATTGTGTCCCTTCGTTGCAGTGTTGTTGTCTCATTATCCAACAATTGTATCCCCAGCCGACGATCGCAATCTTTAGTTGCCGTCTCCATCATCTCAGCCCCTAGGTCGCTACTCCATGTGCTGCCCTGTTGCTCTTCATCACTCCACCATATTCAAGCATGTCATTACCCCAGCTCTATCTTCTCCCAGTTCTAGTTTGACGTCCTCCAATATTTGATGATAATCGGATCCTATTCCTATTTTTTCGACCTAGGAAAAATTTTTGCACCCTCACATTTGTCCACCTAAGGGTCGTACAAATGTCCTTTTAGGGTCAAGAAAAGATCCATTTATTTTCTCTATCTGTATCTTAATCGCGTTGTTTATGCATATTGATTCCGATTATCGGTTTTTATGCCGACAAACCATTCTGGCACTGCCACTTCATCCCCCTACCTAGTAAAATTTTGATAGTGTATCTCCTCTTTCTATTGATGCTTCCATTCCGATAGTTCCTTTGCTCTTCTCTACATACTACACCTCTCGTTTTACCCTTTTCCTTTCCCACCCTTCCACCCATCATGTGTGTATCCCCTTTTCCACGTGCGGGGGGTCATATATCCTTTCCTCCACACCATATACTCACTCTCTTCGTATTTGGTGTGCGGGGGGGGATAGAGAGGAGAGGAAGAGTATGAGAAGAGAGCATGAGAAGAGTATGAGGGTGAGTGTGAGAGAGAGATGAGAGTGGTGATATACATATTCCAAGCTACTATCATTATGGAGCTTCGTATTATTCAACACATCTATTCTCCACTTCTAGACAACATTCAAGGATCTCCATTGCAGTGTTGACACCAAGCTTATCGCATTCGTACCGCATTATGCACGTCAGGACAAGAGATTCTCAGAAGCTCAACAATTTCTAGCCTGCCAAATCTACATTGGCAAGGTTGATTCATCCAGATTTATCTTCACCGAGTTGATTCATCATGTCTTCTCCGAGTTGGATCTATGTATTAGCATCACCATCCGCTGATCTACTTGGGACTTTCCTTGATAGATGATCTCCTTTCCCGTCAAGCCCCCAAGGTTCATGCGCTAGAGTTATGGTACTTGCATCGTATCATCAACACATCATCCGTTTGTGTTCGTGCCATGTTATGCACGTCTTCTCAGACAATTTGAAAATTCCGCTACTGCTACATCGCCACTGTGTATCCGCATTCGTGCCACATTAAGTACGTATTCCAATGAAGATGGCATAGTTGTGGTATTGATGATCGTCTGCTTCAAAGTTGTGAATTACTGTTGTAGTATTCAGGTACCATTTATCAGATGTTCTTCATTCCAGATGCATATCAAGAAAAAGACCTTCTTCAAAGCTCGAGGATCTCCAACTTGCAAAATACAATTTCAAAGTAGAGAGGCGTGAGTCATCATATGATTCAGGGGGAGTATTGATTAAGGGGGGTATCAATTTTTTGTGGGAGTGACATTTATCTTTTATCATGTCTTTTGTCTTTTTTTATCGTTTTATCAAGTCATGTAACTCCAAGCTTGGACAGGGAGTGTTGAAGACTGCATATCTCGGTACTATCGAGATATTGTCAGTAGTACTGATATGGCGGAAGCCGACAGTTCTGTAGTTAATGGGCCTTTAGTATCTCGACCCGTTTAGATTACTTGAGCCCCAAGTCTCAGGGTTTCTCCCTTTCTCCTATATATAGGACGGGGTTGTACCTCTTTTATTCATCAAATCAATACAATCATTATTATATTTTTACATCAATATAGCTATATGTTATTGTAAAATTCATATTGTAATTTGAAATATAATACTTGAATACGGAAATATAATATTATACTCGCCTATTTCTACTATATAGAGTAGTATATTATCAACCAAACATACATTTAATTACTTAATACCTATATTATTATACACTATGTATGTCTATACTAAATTACTAATAAACTATAATGTAACAAAGTATTCTACTGTAATGCAAATCCTATCTCTTGTTCAGTGTTGTACTTCTATGTATTATCTACTAGTATGTACTTAACTACTTGTACTTGAATAATTGGATGTAACTGACCACTAAATATATTGTATACTTTGTACCACTAGTTGATGAACTATAATTATTTATAGTGTACCAGCTGCAGCTGTATGTATTAATTTAATATATTACAATTCAGTTACTACTTATTAGGGCTGGCAAAACAAGACTGAGCCCAATGACTCAACCCGAACCCGAAATTTTTAAGCGGATTAGGGTCTACAATTATTCGACCTGACCCGAATTGACCCGAACCGAACCCGAAATTAATTTTGGTTTGGGTCCAGTTTTGGACTTTAGACCCTAATATGACCTGATTGACCAGAAATTCACAATTATATATTCAAATAAAATTACATATACAATAGTTTAAGACATCCAATGTCCTATTAAATTACTAATCCATCGGTCATGAAATTTATTTTGAAAATTATATATGGTTTTGTATTGAATTGTATGATTCATTATATTAATTATATTATGAATTTGTGTTTAAACTCTTGAGCAAATTACAATAAGCTTTATATGTGTTTCTCAATCACATTGTAAGTTTATCATAATGAAATTTGTTGATTACACCTAGAAATTATCAATAATCAGACATATCATAGGGTTTTTTTTAATTGTTTTTTTCGTATTTTGATTTACGGGTCAGACCCGATAGACCCGAAATTATCTGCGGGTCAGGTTAGGGTCAAGGGTTTTGACCCAAAAATCCATCTTTTGCAAGTTTAGGGTCTAGCCACCCGAAATGACCCGAAATAAAGCCCGCTCAACCTGAACCCGATTGCCACCCTTACTACTTATGGCAGCTACAACAGTATTCAAATTTATATAATTATTTTTCATTGTCTTTTGGGTAATACAGTTCCATTATAAACTAGTTACATAGTTGTGTAGGGTGTAAAAGTTCCTACATAATGATAATTTATATACGAATAGGTATAATCTTTTACAAAATTACATAGTAAAACAAGCATCCACTTCTTAAAAAAGCGACCACTTGAGCGCCAGGCGGGCGCTCAACCGGCCACAAGGTGTTGTTCATACGCCTCCAGTTTCCCGCTTTTTGAAACATTGGGGGAGAATTTTGTGATGATACCATATATGTGTATAAGGAGCCAATCATAGGTCATCTTATGAATTGAGGTTTTGGTATTTCTAAATGACCCAGAAGCTAGTCATGAAGCTTATAATCATGAATTAGAACCATGGCAAATTTGAGTAATAATATTGCCCATATGGTCAAAACTGGTGCTTTTTGGTGAATCTTTTGGTGGATGGTTAAATGAATTTAGATTTGGATGAAACTTGGTGAGAAAGTTGTTTTGGGGATATTGAAACTTGAGTTAAAATTTTATACCAATTGGAGCTTGTTTATGGTTCAAAAAAATTATTCGGGAACTACAGTCAAACTAGATTTAATGGTTCAAGTCATTTACATTATTTTAGTCAAATAGTAATACTTTAATATCTCAAGATTCCCTTGTGTGAATGAGGTGAAATTTGAAATGGAGCCCTTTGAGTATGATTTGGATTCTTAATAAGTTTTAGAGAAATAATAGATAATTTATTTCGAGAATATTACTTTCCAAAAAAGATATAGAATGATTTTTTTTGTGTATACAACACAATCCGAACTAGGGACTAGTTGCCTAAGGAACCAAGTGCATGCCAATACACCACCATAGATTGGCCATTCATTCATCTCGTGGTTGGGGATTTCAAACATGCGACCTCTTGGTCATACATCAATGCTTTTACCAACTGGGTGCCACATCTTTGGCGAATGAATATTTTTTTAGGGAACAAACAAATTTGTTTAATCCCATTTTTGGTCAGAATGTACATTACTAAGATATGAAGCAACACCCAAAATTGGGTTTCATTTGAAGTTAAGTTTTGTAATATAAGAATTTTTGAAATTTAAAGTTACCTTGGTATTTGACAATTGTATTAAATTGTAAAATTTAATACCTTTTAAAATAAGCCTAAAGGAAGAAATTATTTATACGGTCAAAGTGAGAAGTTAGTTTTCATTGGGGATCAAAGATCACTTATGTTGGATGATAGGGCTCTAGAGGGGGGGTGAATTGAGCTAAAAAGCACTTAAAGAAAATCAATTAGACCTTCAAATTACTTCAAGAAGTAGGATTGCAAATATAGAATTTGATCTACAACTAAGCATAAATCACAAGGATGAGAGAGATTGAACAAGCACATGAACAAGCTATGTAGAGTGGTTCCAATCTCCAAACTAGAAGAAAGTCAGTCCACTACCTACAGAGGTCAAACCCTAGGATTTTGCAACAATTGCATACTTACATTCCATTATTAGACATACAATAAGACCTTCCTTTTGCAGGGCAAGGATACATAGCCTCCCTTTTTAAGGACCAAAAGGAGCCAATAAACCATACAAGGTTTTACCTATCCTTGAGGTAGAGTCTTCAACCTCTACTAGGGCTTACCCACTCTTGCAAGCAGTTGAACACCTTCGCCAAGGAGCTCCCCTTCTTGCACCAAGTCTTCTGCCTTGAAGGAATTACCTACTCGCCTCAAGGATTGTGACAGAGTGAGTTTTTGTATATATATTATTTAGTTCTTCTCTCTTACAATTTTAATTATTCCAATTATGCCCTCAATCATCTCTCTCACGAAATTGATTAAATGGATTATCAATTTCACTTAAGATCATCCATAATAATAATAAGTCAATAATACAAGTATTATGACATTTCGTCATTTGACATAGTCAATAATCAAATTTTGACTCCAATATTGCACCATAGCTACATCATAGCATAATAAAACTATGTCTAAAATCTCATTACAATCGGATTTACCAATTGAGAGTGGTTTACATTTAAAAATCATGTGTATATTACCATCTAGTAGCTCTAAGACCTAGGTTTTGGATTTAATTGGTCAAATTGTCACGCGGCCCATCTTTTCTTTGCTTTGACGTGGTCCCCTCGCTGGGACTTGATCGCTGGGACTTGATCCCAGCCGTCCGATCAGGTGGACAGTGATCCGCTCAGGATCATAAGGACCAAGACCTCGTCTCCTACCTTCCGCCATTTTGGGTCGGACTCCAACAGTGTGCCGACCCCAAAGCTACCTCGCGCGCCCAGCTCCCACAATGATCATGCGAGATCTTTGGAGGACAACTCCCTCTCACCCGGGCGAGCTCAACAGTGGTGACCACGTCACCTAACTCCCGCGGATCACGGAGAACGATCCCCCGCATTTCCGCACCTCTCACCGGTGGCGGCGCACAGATTAGGGCTTAGCCCTCTACACCACCTTGCGTCTATTTAAGACCCCCAAAAGCTTCTCCGACCTTCCTTTAATCTCTTCGCACTACCAATTTCCACCGAGACTTGCCCTTTTTCCCCAACCTCAAGCGAGCTCCGCCTTACCTGTCTCGACTTCCCCCTCGCTCCAGAAGCTCCCTCCATCCAATTGTGCGCGGCTACACCATCTAGGGACCCCGGCGAGTCGAGGAGCGCCTTCAGTGGGTGTCGCGGAGGCCCAGAGCCTCGGGTCGACAAGCAGTGCAACCAAGCTCCAAGAGCTTCACCGCCGGCGAGGTTGGAGCCTGCTAGGAACCGAAGGAGGATCGCGAGCACCTCAGCAGACCTCCGCGGAGCTTTTGACTCCCTCAATCCAGCCCGAGGGAAGGTAAGAAGCCGATTCACTTTTCTGTTAATTGTACCTGCGGAAAACCGTTCTCGACCTCTACACCGCCTCCGATCGAGTTGCTGAGCTCACCGGACTCGGGGGAACCCCGCGAAGAGGATCCGCCCATCCTCACACTCCCAAACACCCCCTAGCCAGCCCGAGCTGCTTCCACTTTCGTCTGTGTAGTTGCCTGACCATCGCTGTTGCCAAGCGCGCGAGGAAGACAATCGAGGAGGCAGAGTTACTAATTTGCCCCTGATCGTCACGATGCTATGCAAACCCCCCCCCCGAAGGGCATCCACGTCTTTTACCCCAGCCTGACCCTCTTTGGACGAGCGCTTGCTCGCGGGTCAGTGAGGGGGTCCGGTTGGTCGGATCCCTCGCATGATCCGCGAGGCAGAGCTCGCAAATCCTTTTTTTTTTTCGTTTAATTCTTTGAAATTTCCCGATTGGCCAGAACTTGTGAAAACCCTAGAAAATGGTAGGATTATCAGAAACTATCGAATAAATATACCATTTTCATCAGAAAAATCCAAGATATCTGAATAAAATATAACAATGACCTGGATCTAAGCGCTTTTCGAAAAATATGGCCTACAATCACTAATGACCTTTTAATGCATTGTTTTGTGTAATAATGGTTATAACTGATTTTAAATCTTCCTTGGGAACATATTAAACCCTAATTAGGATTCTGATCATCATGTTACTCGAAAACCTATCTAGGAAAGATAGTTGATTCAACAATTGAGAAGAACCCTAATTTCTAGTTTTTCTCACCTTATTATGAATACTATGTACAATTTATGAAAAACTCTAATAAATTTAATGTCCTTGAATAACCTGGACGACCCTAATCTCAGACCCCAACTCTGAATCATATGTACCCTAAAGTGGTCTCCCAAATAACCTAAACCCTAATTATAATAATAATTAATGTTGATTGATGAGAAACCATGGTGACTTTAGGGTTTTGCTATATTTCAGGGTGATCTACTATCTTTCTTATAACCTAGGACTTATGGAATCCAGATCTGAGAATTAAAGGTACGTGGATATAATTATATGATTAGATTTTGCTGGATGCTAAATATATGTAATTGTTTGCATGAAATTGACATACATTGATGGATGTGTATATTTATGAATAATTGATGATTTACCGCCTTGAACATAAAAGAACATAATTGAATATAAGTGAAATGTAGTTACTAGTGGTGCTCATTAAACTCCCTATTAGAGAGGGAAAGCTTTAATGTTGACTAGCACCTCCCTAGAGTACATGGTATACGGGGAGATCCCTAGAGTACAAGGTACACGGGGAAGGGCCTACTATTTATGTGATTATGTGCTAAGTTCATTCTAAATGAGGCTAATAACTTGGGATTACTTGATTTTCCGCCTTTAAATAATGTTTTCTCTTTCTCCAATTTTGAATATTATATATATCAGCATAGTATAGTTTTTAATTCCACGTACCAACTTTGTTGATGTTTTTGTTTCTCGTATTTTCTAGGTACAAGGAATAATTGATAATAGATGAAGCACTCTAAAGTACCTGAAGCTACTAAATAAAGATCATGGAGGATATGAGATAGATTTCCACTTCTTATCATATTCATTCCAGTTAGATAGTTTTTATTCTTCTAGATGATGTAATAGGATGTTATAGATCCTGTGTAATAAACATATTTTCTTTACATAGACTTAACCTTCTTCCTTTTTCACTTATTAGAATGTATGACTTTATCTTTGATCAATGAATGAAGTGTTGTGTGGCTATCATTTGATGATGTGAATATGATCTTGGCTTATCTCTGATTTTAGTTGACTATCTTGATTTCTTATATTTTCCCTTTTGACATTCATAGATATGAGTGCACGCATATCTGTGCATGTCACTAAGGAACGTATATGGAAATTGGGGTCGTCACAATTGGTATCAGAGCATTGTTCACACATCATAGTCACATGACTTTCATTCACCCTATTATGAGTCTAGGGTAGTCCTTGAGTTAGGGATGTGAAGGGTTGAGGTGACTAGGATAGCATCTGCCTAAGGTCTGGCTAAAGTCTCCGAGCCACTTTGCTTGGCAATCACGAGGCTACCTATAAGGCAGTGTGAGTCTACCTGGCCGATATCCTAAATGTCCCTTACTTCTTGGGCATACCTTAAATTAGGATCCTTCTCATCTATAGAAATTCCCTCTCATCTTTTCTATAGGAATATTTTTTTTTCCTCTTATCTCAAAATTTTTGAAAATTGTTCTTCCCTTCATCTTTATGATATAAGATTAGGAAAGAGTCTCTCTATTTAGAAAGTCTTAAGGACCGACTAATAAGGACTTTTAAGGTATCCTCCATAAATTGTAGCATCAAGAACATTAATAAATGATATAAGAGAATAATGAAATGACATAATGATAATGACAAATATAATTGTTGAGTAATAAATCTAATATATCCCAATTAATTTCAGGATGCCTCCTAAGACTCGCAGCTCGAAGGCCTCAGGGGAATCGTCCTCTCAGAAAAGAAAAGAGCCTGAAACCTCTGAAGTACCTGATCCTGATGCTGCGGCCAAGGAAAAGTGGGAGGAACAGAAGAAAATCCTTCTAGATTTTATGGAAACCCTCGCCACAAAAGGGACCCCTGAACCTAGCTCATCTAGGAAGAAAGAAGTGACAGTGATAGATTTTATTAAACTAAACCTTGATTCCTTTTGGGGGGAGGATCAGCCCGAGGTCATGGACAAGGCTAAAGCCTGGATTTTATCCATAGAGAATGGTTTTCATACCCTAGAAGTACCCAATGAGAAGAAGGTCAAGTTCGCCACCCATATGCTTAAGGGAGGGGCAAAAATCTGGTGGGAGAACTATGGCGGGAATAGGGGTGAGGAAATAGACAACATGGAGTGGGAAGCCTTCAAAAACCTCTTCACGGATCGTTTTATGCCCATAGTCGAGAGGAAGAGGAAGGAGAAGATGTACATGGAGTTCAGGCAGGGTAGTCTTTCAGTAGCTGATTACACCCGGAAGTTTAGGCTTCTGGAGAGTTATGCACCCATCAGGACTGAAGACCGTCTTACTGAACACTATGTTGACTGCCTTTCCGCCCACCTAAAAACCCTAGTCATAGCCTCTCGTCCCAGAAGCATAGATGAAGCCCTAGACATGGCCCTCAAGCAGGAGAGAGAGCAAGGCATGCAGAAGCCTTCCAGCATGGGGTACTTAGGGTTAACCACTACTGAAGAGGATAAGTTTAGGAAGTTCAACCCAGGCCATAACAACAAGGGATCAGGGAAAGGAGGAGGTTCAGGAAAAGGACAGAAGCACAATCGAAATCAACAGAAGATTGTCCACCCGAAGTGCAAGACTTGCGGACGACACCATGGTGGAGTATGCCGCCACACCAAGCCAGTCTGCTATAACTGCAAAAAGGAGGGTCATTTCGTCGCCAAGTGCCCCACTCCCTCCATCTTTGGCAATCCTGCGGGTGGTGCTCCGCAGCCTCAGGGACACCGCAATGGCAGGGTATTTGTAGTAAATGCAGAAGAGGCCAAGGCAAATCCAAACCAGCTCTGTGAAGGTAACCTAATCTCTTTATAATTCAATATCTTATTCAAGCCTGCAATTATTCATAATTTGATTACCTTATGTAGGCACTGTATTATTAAATGGTCATCCTGTTAAGGCTTTATTTGACTCTGGGTCTACAAATACATTTATTTCTCGAACTCTGGCATCCATATTAAATCTTCACATAAGGGATTTGGGATATATTTTGGACGTGTCTACTCCGAGTGGCAAAATACTCACAACTCTACAGAAAACCAATGAACTTTCTCTTAAATACGAAAATCATGATATGCCCTTCGAATTCATTCTCTTAACTATGGAAGACTTTGATGTCATACTTGGTATGGACTGGCTTTACACATACCATGCTCACATTGATTGTAGAAACAAGATGGTGGTCCTCTCTCAACCTCATTCTTATCCTGTGAAAATCCCTAGGGGAAGCGGATTCTGTAATAATATTATAATCTCCTCTCTTAAAGCTAAAAAACTCATTTCTAAAGGATGTAAAGTCTTCCTCGCATTAGTCTCAGAGACCAGTCCTAGTAGCGGGCCTGTAGAAAGTCTGGAGGTGGTACGTGACTTCCCTGACGTTTTTCCGGAGGAGCTTCCTGGGCTGCCTCCAAATAGAGACATTGAGTTCTCCATAGATCTTCTTCCTGGAACCACTCCGATTTCTAGGGCACCGTATAGGATGGCTCCTGCTGAGCTTATGGAGTTGAAGAAACAGTTGCAAGAACTTCTCAATAAAGGTTTCATTCGTCCTAGTGTTTCCCCCTGGGGAGCTCCTGTTCTCTTTGTTAAAAAGAAAGATGGTTCTATGCGTATGTGTATTGACTACCGCATGTTGACCCAAGCCACTATTAAAAACAAGTATCCTCTTCCTCGTTTTGATGACCTCTTTGATCAGCTTCGTACTGCTAAAGTTTTCTCAAAGATTGATCTCCGTTCTGGATACCATCAACTTAAAATCAAGGATTCTGATATTTCTAAAACTGCTTTTCGAACTCGTTATGGGCATTACGAATTTCTGGTGATGCCATTCGGGTTGACCAACGCACCAGGTGTATTTATGAATCTGATGAACAAAGTCTTCCAACCTTATCTTGATGAGTTCGTGGTCGTCTTCATTGATGATATCTTGATCTATTCTGATTCTATGGAAAAACACCGGGAACACTTGCGAGCAGACCTTGACATTCTACGAACCCAGAAGTTTTATGGCAAACTTTCAAAATGTGAATCTGGATTGATAAGGTCATGTTTCTTGGACATGTCATTTCTGGAGGTAGTATATCTGTTGATCCCGCCAAAGTCTCTGCTGTACTTGATTGGCAACCTCCTCGTAATCCTTCTAAAATTCGGAGTTTCCTGGGTCTGGCCGGATACTATCGTCGTTTTATTCCAAATTTCTCCAAAGTTGCACTTCCTCTAACCAAGCTTACTCGGAAGGACGAGCACTTCATCTGGTCAGCCACTTGTGAGTCCAGTTTCCAGCAGTTAAAGCAGAAGTTGACGTCGGCTCCTGTTCTTGTTCTACCCTATGGTAATGAAGGGTTTGTGATATTCACTGATGCTTCGAGGAATGGATTAGGGTGTGTTCTGCAGCAGAATGGTAAGGTACTGGCCTTTGCGTCTAGACAGCTAAAACCCAATGAACTTAATTATCCCACCCATGATTTGGAATTAGCTGCAATCATTCATGCCCTCAAAATCTGGAGGCACTACCTGTACGGGGCAACATTCGACATCTTCACCGATCACAAAAGCCTGAAGTACATCCTGACTCAGAAGGACTTGAATCTGCGTCAACGCCGATGGATTGAATACCTAAAGGACTACGATTTCACTATTGCCTATCATCCGGGTAAGGCAAATGTAGTCGTTGATGCCCTTAGCAGGAAAAGGGCAGTGTGTGCATCTCTTTCTGTCCCTGAATGGAGGAACATGGAGGATCTAGTAGGCTGGAAACCGCAGTTTCTGTCTGATCGTGTACATGTTAATAACATTTCCATCACGTCCAACTTGCATTTCGAACTTCTTGAGGCACAAAAGGCTAGTCCCGGTCTTGCAGAGCTCTCTTCTCTCCTGTTGAAGCCGCAAACACATCTGTCCGTGGGTCTTGATGGTGGTCTCCGTTACAAGAATCGTATGTGGGTTCCTGAGCAGTCAATTGTAAAGACAACAATTCTAAATGAGGCACATGGGTCCAAGTACACAGTTCATCCAGGCACGACGAAGATGTACAAAGACCTACAATGTCAGTTTTGGTGGAGGGACATGAAGCGTGATATTGCTGATCTCGTGTCCAGGTGTTTGACATGCCAAAGGATCAAGGCCGAACATCAGAGACCAGGCGGTCTACTACAACCCCTTGAAATTCCGGAATGGAAATGGGAACACATCACCATGGATTTCGTGGTGGGGTTACCCAGGACCAGGAAGGGATACGACGCTGCATGGGTCATAGTGGATCGTCTCACCAAGTTAGCTCATTTTCTTCCTGTGAAGACTACTGCAAAGGTTTCTGAGTTGGCTGACCTCTACATACGGGAGATAGTACGTCTACATGGAGTCCCAGCATCTATTGTCTCAGACAGGGACCCCAACAAGGAATTAAATGACCGATACCGACGTCGTTTCGACAGCTTGGGTATAGATATTTACAGGTATACCGACGGAAATATCGACAGATGCAATCCTGGCCATACCGACGCCAAAATGAACGAATTAAATCATGAAATTTTACAGGCGTGGTCTCAACACCTAGATGCAACATTTTATGCAATAAAATTCTATATTGGGTATGTGGGGGGGGGGGTCAATCATGTGTGAGTTAAGGAATATGGCCTGTTTTTTGGAGATTTCGATGAAAGATATCGATGACAAAATGCAAGAATTAAGATCTAAAATTTTACAAGCACAATCTATAAACTCATGTTAACACACTTATGCAATAATATTCAATTTACAACAAACATATAACAACGTAGTAAATTACTAACTCACATCAATTGTATGTTGAGTGGCGCGCGGGTTCTCGATACAATATGTTGTTCATATGCTCCACATATTGCTCCCATGTCATGTAACTTCTGTAAGACTTGTTGTATGAAACAACATGTTCCTCATACACTTCAGGATTGGCAAACTGCATCATCCCAAACTTCGGAAAATGTTCTTCCAAATCTTTTAGATATTTTTCCTTTGTTGCTGAAATGGAGGGAGGTTGAGTAGAAGCAGGTGGAGGTGCCCTTGCTCGAGGAGCTTGAGGTTGAGTAGTTGTAGAAGCAGGAGGAGCCCATGTTTGAGGAGCTTGAGGTTGTAATGGATAACCGGCAATAGGATAAATTGTAGTATGCCCACCACTCCATGTTTGACCTCCATCACCAGAGTATGCTTCGGTGTTCACCCGAAAGCATCCATAAGGGCTACGGACAGAGTATGCTTCGTGATATCCCATACCAGGTCCAAGTTCTAATTGTTGAGATTGAGAGTCAGATATGCTCATGTTACCCATTAAATCAACAAGATCAGAATGATGATCACTTTGGCTATGATATGCACCGCTGCAATCTTTCCCAGTTCAAGTTTTTCTTCTTTGAAATCTTTTTTCAGCCATGGGATTTCCCTGTTCTTGTGGAGGTGCAGCATGACTAACATAAGGCCGGTCATCATTTTGAGGATCAACAGCTGGAGGATATTCTGGAGAGCGTTGGCTGCGATTATCACCATCATTGCCGCCATCATCAGACTTAGATTTAGAACCAGATGTAGCAGAAGAATCTGAGCTACCTAATTGTTCTTCCACTTCTCTATTGATTTCCATATCAATATCAACATGTGCAGCTTCAGGATCAAGTCTTTCAGGCGGGGCATCAATAATAATATCATCACCATTATTTGCATCAAATTGCTCTTCTATATATGGATCTGGACGTCCATCTAAACTATCAAGAACAGGACGGCCTATCTCATTCATCCATTCCTCTAAAGGATTTTCTGAATCATCCTCCAGTCCTCTACGTCTTTCAGTATTAAAAGTATATGCGGTGTCAATGGGATCATGGACAGCAAAATCCACTTCCTTGTAGTTGGCATCACGTATTGCTCTAGCCCTCAACCGCATGTTGTAATGAACGTATACAAGATCCCTCAACCTGTTTGCACCAAGTCTGTTCCTTCTCTTAGAGTGTATCAGATTGAAAGTGCTCCAGTTTCTTTCACAACCCCCTGCAGATGTTGTTTGAGAAAGGATGCGAATAGCCACTTTTCTTAAATGAGTGGCACCAGTTCCATTCCAAACCCACCACTCACAAGAAAAAAGGGTTAAATAAATTAAAAAAAGTCTGAAATTATTTTAAAAAATAAAAAATCTGTCATTTATCTAGTATTAAGGCAAGTGATGTGTTACAAATTACTCATTCCATCTTATATTACACTAACACACATAAATCTGTAGCAAAAACAAAAAAAATGCATTTTTTTTTATTTTCAGCATTTTTAATAAATGAAAAAACGAAAAATATATTTATTTGTAGTATATTTTTGTTTGTATTTGTTCATATTAGTATTTGGTACAACTTTTTCTACTAAACCTAAGTTAGATACCTATTATTAATAGTACTTATTGTATTATTACGAATTATATATTAATTAGTGAAATTATGTGATAATATTAATTAATAGTAGTAGATCTAGTGATACATTAGTATATCTACATAAATTAATCATAGATCTATTGTTAAATAGCATTAATCCTAAGTTTTTAGGAGTAGATCTAGATTTTGGGTGTATTTAGAGAATTTGGAGAAGTTCTATGGTGAAAATAGAAGAAAATAGAGAGGGGAGGGGTTAGAGAAGATGAGAAATGCAATAAATTAAGAAAACATACCTTGATCGGGGCTGATTCGGGCTACAAGGAAGGAAATTGCCTCTAATCTCCAAGAAACTCCACTCAAACAGCAGCGGCAAGCAACAGGTTCGTAAATATCGGCATGCCGGGCGGCATACTGCCTATATCGCCCGCAAGTTGGGCTTTTTGCAGCGGTAACCCTCGGTTTTCGGCGGTAAGTGGCGGTAAGTGGCGGTAAGTGGCGGTAAGTCCACCGGTATACCGATATTTGCGGTACCAGCGGTAGACTTTCTCAAACCGATACCCGATGGCGTCGGTATCGAAATTTCGACCGGTATACCGGCGATATCGTCGATATTTCATTCCTTGGACCCCAAGTTCACATCAAAGTTGTGGAAGCAGGTCCAAGAGGAATTGGGCACCAAGTTGAACTTCAGTACAGCCTACCATCCGCAAACAGACGGGCAGTCAGAGCGTACAGTACAAATTCTAGAGGATCTTCTGCGAGCTTGTGTTCTCGATTGGGAAGGCTCGTGGGACTATTACTTGCCTTTAGCTGAGTTTGCCTATAATAATAGCTATCAGGCAAACATTGAGATGCCTCCCTATGAAGCTCTTTATGGCCGACCATGCAGATCACCTTTACACTGGGACGATGTCGGAGAGCATACCCTGATGAAGTCTGAGGAGATGCAGTTGTATACATATAAGGTTGCTCTAATTCGGCAGAGGATGAAGCGGGCGCAGGATAGACAGAAGTCTTATGCAGATGCTCACCGTCAAGAACGTCAGTTCAAGGAAGGTGACCATGTATTTCTGAAGATCAGACATATTCGAGCTTTGGCCAAGAACAAAGGAAAGCTCAGTCCTCGTTATGTTGGACCCTTCGAGATTCTAGAAAGGGTTGGTGAATGTGCCTATCGTCTTGCTTTGCCACCTCAGTATAGTGCCATGCATAATGTGTTTCATGTATCTCATCTGAAGCCCTATGTCAAAGATTCCAGTCATATCTTGAATCATGAGCCTCTCGATTTGAAGGATGATCTGTCATATGCTGAATCCCCAGTCAGAATCCTCGACTTCAAGTCAAAGGAGCTTCGCAGTAATCGTCATATTGATATGGTGAAGGTTCTCTGGAGCCACCATGATGAAACAGATGCCACCTGGGAACTAAAGACTGAGGTCGAGAAGTATCCATATCTTTTTCAGGCTGCTTGAATTTTGGGGACAAAATTCTTAAAAAGGAGGGGAGAATGCGACAGAGTGAGTTTTTGTATATATATTATTTAGTTCTTCTCTCTTACAATTTTAATTATTCCAATTATGCCCTCAATCATCTCTCTCACTAAATTGATTAAATGGATTATCAATTTCACTTAAGATCATCCATAATAATAATAAGTCAATAACACAAGTATTATGACATTTAGTCATTTGACATAGTCAATAATCGAATTTTGACTCCAATATTGCACCATAGCTACATCATAGCATAATAAAACTATGTCTAAAATCTCATTACAATCGGATTTACCAATTGAGAGTGGTTTACATTTAAAAATCATGTGTATATTACCATCTAGTAGCTCTAGGACCTAGGTTTTAGATTTAATTGGTCAAATTTTGTCACGCGGCCCATCTTTTCTTTGCTTTGACGCGGTCCCCTCGCTGGGACTTGATCCCAGCCGTCCGATCAGGTGGACAGTGATCCGCTCAGGATCCAAGGGACCAAGACCTCGTCTCCTACCTTCCGCCATCTTCGGTCTGGACTCCAACAGTGCGCCGACCCCAAAGCTACCTCGCGCGCCCAGCTCCCACAACGATCATGCGAGATCTTTGGAGGACAACTCCCTCTCACCCGAGCGAGCTCAACAGTGGTGACCACGTCACCTAACTCCCGCGGATCAGGGAGAACGATCCTCCGCATTTCCGCACCTCTCACCGGTGGCGGCGCACAGATTAGGGCTTAGCCCTCTACACCACCTCGCGTCTATTTAAGACCCCCAAAAGCTTCTCCGACCTTCCTTTAATCTCTTCGCACTACCAATTTCCACCGAGACTTGCCCTTTTTCCCCGACCTCAAGCGAGCTCCGCCTTACCTGTCTCGACTTCCCCCTCGCTCCAGAAGCTCCCTCCATCCAATTGTGCGCGACTACACCATCTAGGGACCCCGGCGAGTCGAGGAGCGCCTTCAGTGGGTGTCGCGGAAGCCCAGAGCCTCGGGTCGACAAGCAGTGCAACCAAGCTCCAAGAGCTTCACCGCCGGCGAGGTCGGAGCCTGCTAGGAACCGAAGGAGGATCGCGAGCACCTCAGCAGACCTCCGCGGAGCTTTTGAATCCCTCAATCCAGCATGAGGGAAGGTAAGAAGCCGATTCACTTTTCTGTTAATTGTACCTGCGGAAAACCGTTCTCGACCTCTACACCGCCTCCGATCGAGCTGCTGAGCTCACCGGACTCGGGAGAACCCCGCGAAGAGGATCCGCCCATCCTCACACTCCCAGACACCCCCTAGCCAGCCCGAGCTGCTTCCACTTTCGTCTGTGTAGTTGCCCGACCATCACTGTTGCCAAGCGCGCGAGGAAGACAATTGAGGAGGCAGAGTTACTAATCTGCCCCTGATCGTCACGATGCTATGCAAACCCCCCGAACGGCATCCACGTCTTTTACCCCAGCCTGACCCTCTTTGGACGAGCGCTTGCTCGCGGGTCAGTGAGAGGGTCCGGTTGGTCGGATCCCTCGCATGATCCGCGAGGCAGAGCTCGCAAATCCTTTTTTTTATTTTCGTTTAATTCTTTGAAATTTCCTGATTGGCCAGAACTTGTGAAAACCCTAGAAAATGGTAGGATTATCAGAAACTATCGAATAAATATACCATTTTCATCAGAAAAATCCAAGATATCTGAATAAAATATAACAATGACCTGGATCTAAGCGCTTTTCGAAAAATATGGCCTACAATCACTAATGACCTTTTAATGCATTGTTTTGTGTAATAATGGTTATAACTGATTTTAAATCTGCCTTGGGAACATATTAAACCCTAATTAGGATTCTGATTATCATGTTACTCGAAAACCTATCTAGGAAAGATAGTTGATTCAACAATTGAGAAGAACCCTAATTTCTAGTTTTTCTCACCTTATTATGAATACTATGTACAATTTATGAAAAACTCTAATAAATTTAATGTCCTTGAATAACCTGGACGACCCTAATCTCAGACCCCAACTCTGAATCATATGTACCATAAAGTGGTCTCCCAAATAACCTAAACCCTAATTATAATAATAATTAATGTTGATTGATGAGAAACCATGGTGACTTTAGGGTTTTGCAATATTTCAGGGTGATCTACTATCTTTCTTATAACCTAGGACTTGTGGAATCCAGATCTGAGAATTAAAGGTACGTGGATATAATTATATGATTAGATTTTGCTGGATGCTAAATATATGTAATTGTTTGCATGAAATTGACATACATTGATGGATGTGTATATTTATGAATAATTGATGATTTACCGCCTTGAACATAAAAGAACATAATTGAATATAAGTGAAATGTAGTTACTAGTGGTGCTCATTAAACTCCCTATTAGAGAGGGAAAGCTTTAATGTTGACTAGCACCTCCCTAGAGTACATGGTATACGGGGAGATCCCTAGAGTACAAGGTACACGGGGAAGGGCCCACTATTTATGTGATTATGTGCTAAGTCCACCATAGTAATGCATGTTCATTCTAAATGAGGCTAATAACTTGGGATTACCTGATTTTCCGCCTTTAAATAATGTTTTCTTCTCTTTCTCCAATTTTGAATATTATATATATCAGCATAGTATAGCTTTTAATTCCACGTACCAACTTTGTTGATGTTTTTGTTTCTCGTATTTTCTAGGTACAAGGAACAATTGATAATAGATGAAGCACTCTAAAGTACCTGAAGCTACTAAATAAAGATCATGGAGGATATGAGATAGATTTCCACTTCTTATCATATTCATTTCAGTTAGATAGTTTTTATTCTTCTAGATGATGTAATAGGATGTTATAGATCCTGTGCAATAAACGTATTTTTTTTCCATAGACTTAACCTTCTTCCTTTTTCACTTATTAAAATGTATGACTTTATCTTTGATCAATGAATGAAGTGTTGTGTGGCTATCATTTGATGATGTGAATATGATCTTGGCTTATCTCTTATTTTAGTTGACTATCTTGATTTCTTATATTTTCCCTTTTGACATTCATAGATATGAGTGCACGCATAGCTGTGCATGTCACTAAGGAACGTATATGGAAATTGGGGTCGTCACAAGGATCTTCAGCCTTCACCTTCTCCTTCAACTTGGAGAAGCTTTCCACCTTCTCCTTCACCTTGGAGAAGTTTTTCACCAACTTTGCTTGAAGAAAGGGGTTGAGAAAGGGAAGTTTTGAGAGCTTAACAAGAGTACAATGAAGTAGCTCTCTCACACATAGTCTATCTCACTCATATGGATGTTTGGATTTGTAAACAAGAGATAGAAAGGGGCTCTAGTGGACAAAATACATTCAACAGTAGCTAGGAGCTTGAATAGCATGAAGCAGCAAACTAGGAAAGAAGTCCAAGGGGTCCTATTTATAGTTGGGGATGTCCACTAGCCACTAGAAGCACTTAGGAACAATTTCTAGTCGTTTGGGGTGTTGCACGGATCTATTTTTGATGTTTGTAACACTCCAACAGCTAGAATCACTTTTTTTGCCCATTCTGTACAGTGCAGTCGGTCAAGTTACCATAAAGGAAACTCGGTCGATAGCACTATGCAACAAGCTAATTTTGAGTTTTCCGCCGAGTTTATCCTGGATGAAACTCGACCGATCGCTTAAAATCAGTTTGCATGTGCAGAGTGTCGGTCGAGTTTATCCTGAGGTAAACTCGGTCGAACCTAGGCATTCCCAAAATTCATCAAGGGTGTCGGCCGAGTTTATCAAGGATGAAACTCAACCGAACAAGCACTCTGTGATGAATTTTAGAAATCGCCATTAGAGTGGTTAAATGTTCGAATTAGGTGCTCCTGATTTTTTCTCATCTTAGTTACAAGTCATAGCATCAATACAAATGGTTAAAAAAATTGTCCTAAGGGTTTTAGGGTGTTTTCCTAAAAATTTCATTTGCATTGCTTTTGACTTGAACTAGATCAAACTAGGGCTTGATTGAACTGATCATTTTCTTATACCTAATACCTGAAATCAATCTCAAATAGACATATTAGATACATATGAACGAAATGGTTAAGTCATCATCAAAATATGGACAATATTAACACTTAGGTCAACATTATCCCCTTTTTTGAAGATAACAAACTATTCCTCAACATATTGAAAAGGATTTAAAATTTAAACTTTTATCTGGTGAATTGTAAGGGGATACATGAATTAAGAATTGCAATTGCTTCCCCTCGATTCATGCTTATCTTAATTTCTCTGTTCTTTCACCTGTATGGTTAGTATCTTCCAAAAAGAAAAGCAACCATAGCACATATTTACTATTGAGTCATCCTACAAGTCACATGATATTTCAGATAATAGAGTGGAAAAAGGATCACAGTACAATATGATTAAGCTCGCTTCTCCCCTTTTGTCATATCAAAAAGGTAGGGGGCTAGAAGAGCTAAGGAACATAGGTTTTATCGAGAGGCACAAACTACACAGGCAACCACCAAGCAAGCACCAAACAGAGAAAACAGAGAGAACAAGCATACTAGAGTTATAATCAAAATATGGAAACGCATACCATGAACACATAGGATATAACCAACCAAAGAGGTAAGGTACTGAATATAAGATTACAACAATAGAGATGTCCTCTCGATATGGAAAATCCAAACCAACGGAAAACAACTTAGATATGAAAATAGTATGCCTCAGATACGGTGTCCAAATGTTCAGTACAAGATAGTCTACAAAAAGAGATATATATGAGCACCCTATAGACTAAGAACTAAATATCTATGGCATTTATGTCAACGGCCTCGTCGTTATCATCCACTGGTCGATAGTCCTCATCTCCATCAGATGGTGCATCTGGGGCAGCAGATGTAGCCTTACCATCATCTCCATCATCACCGGAGCCAGCATCACCATCATCATCCGCATCATTATCACCATCAACCTCATCAGCATCAACATCAACATCCGCATCGGCCATCTTTGTGTCCTCATCAAGCACAAAAGAGTAAGGAGCGGGCAACCAGCGGTTTTGCTCTGCCTAGGAGATGCCACACTCGAGTAGAGTCTTTGCTTGCTCATAATTGGGTATAGAAACCCAGTAATAGCTAGCAAGGAAGGTAGCAGCAGGTCCAACTGGAAGAGCAAGAACCAGAGAGGCGGCAAACTGAGAGGAAGCGGGGCAGGTCCACCATTAGAGGTAAGGGGTACAGCGGAAGCAGCAGGGGGAGGGGTCGGGAAGAACTGATTGTATGCATAGGAGGCATAGTCAGCACCAAGGTAGGCCTGGTAGGTGGGGCAGGGATGGTTGTAGGATAAGTTCATGTTAGACATGATCTGAATTAAACCATGATCAATGTGTTCTTGAACATGAAGGTTATACGCCTGTTGATGTAACATGTAGCCCATCAGGGTTTCATTTGACACCGAAAATGAGGCACGGTCAGGTCTAGGAGGAGGTGGAGTCCGGGTGGATGTGGAAGCACCTGGTGTGGTAGAGGAGGTGGGATGGAAGGACTTCTTGATAGTGGTTTCACTGATATAAACACATTTTCTACTCACTTTGTAACCAAGCTCGTGGAAAAGGGATTTCTAAGAATGATGAGCAAACACACCACAAATCAAGTTAGGATAAGGCAGGTGGGTTCCGTTGGTGTTCTTCCCTGATTCAAAACAGGTCATGTGATGGGCCCATTTGACTCCCAACATCATTCAAGAGACAGTACATGATCACAGCAGTAATCTCTGCAATATCCATTTGATTTAGCTTTGGATGGATATTGCAGCTCACTACTAATGCAATAAGATGTGTCTTGATGTCTAACGAAGAGGTAGGAAGGATGATTTCTTCCAATGTGGAACGCCGGGTTTCTTCAAAAACTTGTGGATGTCAGGAAGGGTAAGTTCAGGGTCAAAGCTTTTGTAGAAAGCAATGTATTAAAAAACGGGAAGCGGGAGGCGTGCGGACGGGACCTTGTAGCCGCTCAAGCGGCAGGCGGGCGCTTAAGCGGGCGATTTTTGAAAAAGCGGATGCTTAAACTCTTATATATTTATATACAAAATTACATGTATGTGTATATAAAAAAATATTTCTAAGGAAATCAATAATACTAACCAGTAGTATCAATTACTAATGAATGAAATCTGCAAGAATATCAGTAAAATCAGTAAAATCATTAGAAGTATAATAGACTAATATGATATTTACTTGGATATATTACAATAGTACCCTATTATATACAACTTACATACAAAGTTTGCATTCTAAAGTTGGACTAGGTATATCATAGAACATTTAATGTATACAAGATTCATATATTATATCTAATACTACTTGGATTATATAATTAATTAACATTACATGCTTACAGCAGCATTTTTTTCAAAAAGCGGGAAAAAACGGGAAAAAGCGGGCAAAAGCGAGTGAAGGGGGAAAAAAGCGGGCGTTTTTTGAAAACCTGCTCAAGCGGGCGCTTAAGGGCGATATTAGGCGGATGGGCTTTGCTGCCCACTTAAGCGGCCGTTTTTTAATTCACTGGTAGAAAGCCTCAGGATCAAGCAGGTCAAGATATCTATTAAAGGAGGTCATCCATGAATTTGCAAAGTCGGTACCATTGAAGTAGGTATTCAAAGAATCCTCAAAGATTGTAATCTTGGTACCTGCAATCGTGGGAGTTCAAGATAACTTGGGTATTAGGTGGTGGCACAAGGGTAGTGTAGTTTCATATGAGATTTGCATAAAATTTGTGGACTGCTATTATGCTAGACATAGAATTAGTATAGCACAATTGCTCTACAAACAAAGCACTAAGGTGGCGAGCTTTGAAAACCTCAGCAACCTCTTGCATCACTCCACTGGTTTCACTACGTTGTTCAAGCAAGGCACGGAATGGAAAAGGAGTTCTAGGAAGAATTTCATTATACCTATTTACAGCTTGGGAGGAGATGAAAGAGGTGTCATCAAAGGAGAAGTGTGTAGCAGCAGTGGAAGATGATGAAACTCCAGCTAGTCTGGTGTGTTTCCTACGGTTTGAGGCCATGGAGGTCGAATGGAGAGGAATGACCATAAAACGAAGGAGATAGCACAAGATGTAGGTCGCCTAACCACCTAGGTCGAGGTTGGGAGATGCAAGGATGGTTGATTCGGGGCTAGAGAGGGTAGAGGAGAGGTTGGGTTAGCCCTAGGGTTGGAGGACAAATGAAAGAGAGTAGCTATCGGTCGACTTTATCTAGTTGAGGGAGAAAAGTCGGCCAACATCATATATATTTTCTTCCCAACAATGTTGTCGGTCGAGTTTAGGTTTTGGGAAACTCGGCCAACACTGCAGTTTAGTTCAGTCCTCATCCTGTGATCGGTCGAGTTTCTCCCAGGTCAAACTCGGTTGATCGGTCAATCTGTCCAAAAGATAAGAAGTTCAATTCTAGGTCACTAGAGTGCTATATGAATTTATTTTTCTAACCTATCATGTTATTTAAACATATTGAGGAACATTTCACTCATCATTGACTACTATCTTACGATAAAGCATGCTTTTGCGAAAAATAGCCAAAAACAAGCAAAATAAGGCATAACAACAAGGCAAATATAACATTCTCAAGAGATGAGTAAAATTATGAGCATGAACATATAGGTATGAGAACATCCAGCCAGTGTTATCACGGCGGGCGCCTAGGCGTCCTAGGCGCTCCAGGGGTCCCTCAAATCTAGGCGCCTAGGGGTCATAGGTGAGTTGGGAAAACTAAGCGGGCTGGGCAGGCTAGGCGGGCGCCTAGGCGGTCAAGGCGGACAGCCTAGGCGATTTTGCTACAATTGTTGCAAAAAAATCAGTCCTTTTATACTACTGTTTCTTTGATTTTTTTTCTATTTCCTCTTGTGTCTCCTATTCTAGCTTCTTTTCTTTTCTTTTTTTGCAATTTCTCCTTCATTTCCTGTTCCTGCTATTGCATCTAAATTTTTGTTACTTCTATGTCCCCTCTTATTGCTATTTCCTTGTTACTCATATCATAAATTCAGATTCTTACTTGCATCTCCTGCTCGCACGTCTACTAGACTACTAGTACCACTTCTATTTGCAAGTTTTCTTCTACTTTTTCTTACTTATTCTTGCTCCTACATGACTACATCTCAAACAGCTGTTGATGTTTACATGTATCTGTTAAAGCTTCCTGATCTCTTCTTCGTCCCCCTAGGTGTCCCCCAACAACTCCTTTACAACTATTTTTTGTTTATCTAACTTCTTTCTCCTTCACGTCTCCTCTGTTGCTGTTGCACATTTCTTTATCTGACTTCTTCCAGCAACTTGCATTTTTCTTTTATATTTTCCTGTTTTCTTTCTTGTTCAGTTTCTACTTATCTTCAGCATTCAGTTCCTCTTAATTCTCCTTCCTATGGTCCTCCCAACAGTTATCAATAGAAGTTCAGCATATCACAACATCTAATGAACACATAATTACAAAATTGCATGTAGTATCATGTGTATAAATAAATAAATATGTAACTGAAAATTAAGTATTAATAAAAACGCCCAGAAAAGCCTAGGCGCCCATAGGATGTAAACTACCGCCTAGCCGCCTTGACAACCTTGCATCCAGCTAGAAGGCATATCAATATCATCAAGAGTAGTAATAAGCAGTTTTGATCTAATAAAAGTAAATTGCTCACTAGCTAGAGGTTTTATGAAAATGTCTGCAAGTTGATTCTCTGTGTCCACGTGCGTGATATAAATATCCTTTTGGCAATGTGGTCACAAAAGAAGTGACAGCGAACCTCCATATGTTTGACTCTACTACGCAATATAGGATTGTAAGAAAGATTAATTACACTAGTACTATCACAATAGATAGCAGAAGCATCAAAATGACTGTAAGAAAGATTAATTACACTAGTACTATCACAATAGCTAGGCGTTGTCGGCTTGTTCTTTATTGAATGCAGCCCACATCTTCACCCTTTTAAAAGGATTTCCTATGATGAGCCCTTTAGGATGATCTTTAGCAAAGCGGGGAGTCGGATCCTTCTTTTGTTCTTCTTTCTCTTCTTCATCTACTATCACCTCTTTTCCTTAGTCAACAATGTTGATCTCTTTCAAGCGAGGAATCACTTGATCTACAACATCATCATTTACAATATTCTTGGAAATAGAGGGGTTAGTCTCAATAAATTGAACATTGATAGATTCTTCTACTTTAGACAATTCAATCTTAAACACTCTATAACATGGTTGTCAGAACCGAACCGGTGAGGCCTCTGGTTCTCAGTTCACTAGCTCAACCAGTGGTTGGACCGGTTCAACCGATGACGTCAACATGACATCATAAATAATTAAGATTATATAGATAATTAATATATATAATTTTCATCCATGATCCAATTACTCAAAGATTTGAATCAAAATGAAGCCTACTAATGATTAAACAAGTAATATAACCCCAAAAAGGATGAAGTATCAACAAGTGAACTTCAACACATACAATCATGGTACCAAAGAGTAGGGAAATAAAATGCTTAAATGTCTACCATCAAATTCAGTATTCATCATTGATTCATAATGAATCAAGACATGTAGTCATCATCCTAATCATCTTAAATCCTCACCATCTTAATACTCATCATCCTTATCCCTAATACAACAGAAAATAAGTGCAGCAATTTAGCACAAGAACACAATTGCACAACTGTAATAGAGAAAGTTACATAGAAATCAGGAAGAAGTAGGCATATAGGGTACATAAGGGCTAGTAGAAAATAACTTAATAGAAGGTGAAGGGGGGCGAATAGTTGCATGGGGCTAGAAGAAGAACAGTAGAGGAAGAGGAGGAAGAGGAAGAGGAGGAGGAAGTGGGTGAGGAGGACGAAGAGGTATAGAGGAGGTGTGAATTTGACAAGGCGTTTACCTGGAGGACAAAGAGGGAGAGAGGAATGAAGAAGAGAGGAGGAAGAAGAAGAAGAGGAGTAGCTAGACAAGAGGAGTTACCTGGAACAAGGCGTGTAACAGGCTGATAGCGGAGAGAAGCAGCGGTAGCAACAACATCAAGATTGTTGGCCGCAAGACCTCTGGTGGCAGCAACAGCAACTCCAACAGCAGCAACATCGGTAGCTTGCGGGGTCTTACAGTTGGCTTGCGGCGGCTTGAACCTTCCCGCGGTGGTCGTCGGGTTGGACTGGCTGGTCGTTGGAGACTAGGGCTGGACTAGAGATCGCGAGAGTCAGGAAATGGAGTGCGCAGGCGTCGAGGTTTTTCTCCCCCCTCCCTCATTTCAGCCGCACGTGAGTGCATGTGTCCACTTAATTGCCTGGGTCAGAGAACAGATCGGTTGGGCTATGACCGGACCGGTTCGTCGGTTCAACCGGTCGGTTCACTGGTTCAATAGCGGGAAGACATCATTTCCAAGTTTGGGAGAGGACCGAGCAGGTAGAGGGACCAGTTCCCGGTTGAACCGGTCGGTTCGATTCAAGTCTGATAACCATGCTCTATAAGCATTGCTAGTAGTGTTATAGTCAAGAAAGAAAGCCATGTACGATTTCACATCAAACTTGTCGAGAAAATCCTTGGTGTTTAACAAAACAAGGACAACTGAAAATATGGAAGAAATCAATAGAGGGCTTTCTACCACGCCATAATTCATAGGGGGGTTTCTTTAAAGATGGATGAATGAAAACTCGTTTTACACAACACATGAAGTGCTAAGAGCTTCAGCCCAAAACTTCTTTGCAATATTATACTCTAGAAGCATGGTACTAGCCATTTCCGGTAGCAGCCTATTCTTTCTCTCTATAACCCCATTTTGTTAAGGTGTACAAGGAGAAGAAAAGTTGTGCACGTAACCGGATTCCTCACAGAACCTTCAAACATATCATTTTCAAATTCTCCCCCATGGATCAGGGAAGAAGCTTTGTTTTCAACTTGTTGCAAAAAGTAGAGAAAACATCGAGAGTATCACTTTTTAAAACCAAGAAAAAAGTCCAAGTATAGCGAGAGAAATCATCGACAATCACAAAGCAATACTTGCTACCACGAAGCGATTGAGTTCTCATAGGTCCAAATAGATCAATATGAAGAAGTTCAAGAGCTCTCTTGGTACTAAGGACTCCTTTGGATTTAAATGGGGATTTGGTTTGCTTTCCTTGTATACAAGGTTGGCATTCCTCATCCTTCTCAAAGTCCAATTTAGGACGTCCATTTACAAATTCCTTTTTGCACAACTTCTTCAATTGATGTGTATTCACATGACCAAGCCTACAGTGCCACAAAGATATATCACTCTTATCAACAACAAGGCATCTACCAAGAAAAAGCTTAAGAGAATCAATAACAATAACATAAAGATTTCCATTTCTAGTTCCCTTATATATAATGTGAAATGTGGTGCCGCAATGCAGCGTTGAGAGAGGCCATAGGCCTTCTTCCTTTTTATTAATAAGAGAAACTGGATAACTTACATAAAGGTCTAGCAGGATATAGAAATTACAAAATAGAATAAATACGAAATATATTAACACTCCCCCTCAAGCTGGAGTGTACACATCGTGTAGACCCAGCTTGTTGCAAAAACTCTGGAAAGTTGTTGGACTCAATGGCTTCGTAAGAACATCTGCAAGTTGATCTTCAGACTTGACATGTGGAGTCACAACAGTTCCATTCTTGACTTGGTCTCTGATAAAGAGGCAGTCAACTTCAATGTGCTTAGTACGTTCATTGAAGACTGGATTCTTAGCAATGTATATGGCCGCTTGATTGTCACATCTGAGTTCTATAGGAGACAAAACAGGAATCTTTAATTTAAAAAGTACAGATTGAACCCACTACAACTCACAACATGCATGTGCTATTGCTCTATACTCAGCTTCTGTGCTAGATCTTGCCACAACATTTTGCTTTTTGCTTTTAAGATGATTCCCCAGAAATGTGCAATATCCAGACGTAGACCTCCTGTCATTCAGATTACCAGCCCAATCTGCATCTACATAACCAGTAAGAGACACTGTGGATACAGGATTCTTCGGCCTATAATAGGTGATTCCCTTACCAGGTGCACCTTTCAGATATCTCAGAATACGACAGACAAATGTCTAATAAGACTGTTTTGGAGAGCTCATATGCTGACTCACCACTCCTACAGCAAAAGAAATGTCAGGACGTGTGATTGTCAAATATATCAATTTTCCCACAATTTTCCTGTAATATCCTAGATCTGGATAATCAGTATCATCAGTCATCTCCTTCACATGATAGTCCATAAGAGTAGACACAGGCTTCAACTCACTCATACCAATTTCCTGTAGTAAATCCAGCACATATTTTCTCTGAGACAAATTGGTACATGCATGAGATCTAAGTACTTCAATGCCCAGAAAATATCTCAGTTTTCCCAGATCCTTTGTGTGAAAGTGCCCCTGCAAGCCCGCTTTCACACGAGATATGCCTATGGAATCACTACCAGTGATAACAATATCATCAACATACACAGCAATAATAATAGATCCAACAGAAAAAGTAGAATAAAATAAAGAGTGATCAGTAACAGAACGAGAAAAACCCATCTTTAGCACAACATCACTGAACTTGTCAAACCAAGCTCTAGGAAATTGTTTCAATCCATAGATGGCTTTCTTCAGTCTACACACCTTCTGACACTCCCCCTGAGCAACAAAACCAGGTGGTTGCTCCATGTACACCTCCTCTTGTAGATCACCATGAAGAAAGTATTCTTGACATCGAGCTGAAATAGAGGCCAGTCAAATGTAGTAGCCAGAGAAATAAGAATACGCACAGAATTCAGACGAGCCACTGGTGAAAAGGTCTCAAAGAAATCAACCCCATATGTCTGAGTGTACCCCTTTGCCACAAATCTAGCTTTCAATCTCTCCACAGAACCATCTGGATTATGTTATCCTGTAAATACCCATCCGCATCCCACAACATTTTTATCTAGAGGTAAGTCAACAAGTTCCTAGGTGTTGTTCTGTAACAGAGCAGACATTTCAACATGCATAGCCTGTTTCCAACCAATATCCTTCATAGCATCAAGATGATTTCTTGGAATGACCACAGAATCAATCCCAAGAACAAATGAGCGAGCCTGCTGAGATAACTTGGACAAACAACACACATTTGTAATAGGATGTTGAATAGTATAGGAACGGGTACCTTTGCGAACAGCAATGGGAACATCAAGGTCAGATGGTTCTTCAAGAATCCCTTGAGTAGATGAGGATGGGGAGGGCTTAGAGACTGGAGTCGCTACCTCCTCTGGATCTTGTCTGCCTCGTCTGCTATAAACATGTAAATATTGCTGAATTTGTGGACCATCTGCTGGCTGCTCTTCCTGAATTATAGTATAGTCAGGAATGGTAGGTGGCACTCTCTCACTCTGATGTGGTGGTGGCACTCTCTCACTAGCATCTGGTGGTGGCACTCTCTCACATAATTGCTCCCCCATACTGGGAACACTAGAGAAATATGGAGTGGATTCATTAAAAGTCACATCTCTAGACACAAACATGCGACGAAGACTTGGACAATAACACTTGTACCCTTTGCTAGTGTTGGAGTACCCAAGACAGAGAGTCCTAATTGACCTAGGAGATAACTTATCAGCCTTAGGATCAAAATTGTAGACAAAAGAAGTACAACCAAACACTCTAAGAGGAACAAGGAAAGGTTGATCTTTGGGACGTAGGACAGAGAAAGGAGTATGTCCTTGAAGCACAGAAGAAGGTTGCTTGTTGATAAGAAAACAAGCAGTAAGAAGGGCGTCAGACCAAAAACGTTTAGGAACATTAGATTGAAACATGATTGTCCTGGTAATATCAAGGAGATGACGATTTTTCCTCTCTGCTACCCCATTTTGCTGAGGGGTGTGAGGACAGGATGTACGATGTATCATCCCAACTGAACTACAAAAATCAGCCATAGCATTTTGAGCATACTCCAAGGCAATATCAAATTGAAGAACTTTAATATTGCAATCAAATTAAACTTTTATTTCTTGATGAAAATGTTTGACAATAGATAGCACAGACTCTCGAATTTTCAACAAATAAATCGAAGTCATACGCGAGAAGTCATCCACAAAAGAGATAAAATAACGAAAACCATTATAACTATGGTCTTTTACAGGACCACAAACATCACTATGGACCAACTCAAAAGCACATGACGCCCGTTTATGACACGACCGGGATAAGACATTCTATGATGTTTCCCCATTTGACAGGACTGACACTCTAGAGACGATACTTGAGACAATTCTGGTTCTAACTTTCTCAGGCTCTCTAATGAAGGATGTTCATATCTGTAGAGCCATAGTAAGGGAGAGCCACTCAACAGGATAGCTGGAGCAGGAGCAGACACTTGGCGAGGCAGACTATCACCATGGAAGAGGTAGAGATCACCTTTCCTAGGCCCCCCACCAATTGTCCTCATACTCTTGAGATCCGGTAATACAAAACAAGAAGGTCTAAAAGTTACCATACATTTCACAGTATCAATCAACTTAGCAACAGACAGAAGATTAAAAGGAAAAGCAGGCACATAATGTACGAATTTAAGATCAATTCCAAGAGTCAGAGAAACAGATCCACTGGCTAACACTCTCCTCACTGAACCATCTTCTATTGTTACAGATTTGTGAGAAATATGTGAGTCAATGGAATGAAGAAGTCTCCTCATACCAGTCATATGTTGTGTCGCTCCGGAGTCAACGACCCATGATGAAGTAGAACCAGAATCCAATAAAGAGGTAGCCTGATTACCAGTGGTGGACGCCAAGTTGGCTGAAGATGATGATCCCAAGCTCAGATGCTGAGTAGCCAGAATAAATCTATCATATTCCTCCTTGGTGAGTGTAATGGCAGAAGGACCAGAACTCGAAGGAGGAGGCTCAGTAGACTCAGTAGTGGTAGCATAGTTTGTTGCTCCCACAGGTGGTGCAACAGGTCGACCATGCTTCTTCCAGCATTTCTCAACTGTGTCTAGGTTTGTCACAAAAAGTGCACTTAGGGCGAGTTCCACATCCTCGGCCCATTCATGTCCATCCTCCTCTCACTGCAGCAGCTACAGAAGCATGAGAATCTCCCTGAGATGAGACTACGGTAGGATCAACGAGTTCCAAGCTGGGAAGTTTATCAGAAGCTAAGATAACATTGTGGGCTGAACTGCGCGAAGAACTCAGACCAGACAAGAATTTTGCTGTAATCAAGTTATCTCTGTCTTTAACTTGCTCATGGACAGTTACTGGATGGTAGAAACTCAGCTCTTGTGCAATACCTTGAATCACCCCAAAGTATTCTTCTAAAGGTCTGTCTCCTTGTCATTCTGCAAACAGGCGATCATATATCATGAACTGACAAAGCGCATTCTTCTCTTGAGAATAATGTTTCTTCACTGCATCCCAGATCTCTTTGGCGGTAGTGTATAACATGAACCTCGAGGCAATCCCAGGTTCCATGCTCCCCCACAACCAGGTCTTCATCAGACTGTTATGACGCTTCCATTCAGCATAGCCTTTGTCAGTAAGTGCAGGAGGATCAGAATCAACGTGTCTCGCCTTGTCACGTGACTCCAATACAGTATGGATAGCATTCATCCATAAGAGATCATTCTTCCCGTTCAACTTGATGGAGGGGATAGGAGACATCTCACTGTAGATGGTAGATGCCTTGGTGTCCTCCATGATTTGACGAGAAGAAGAGTGACGAATTGATACACGTCACAAAAAGATATGGGTGACGGGGAGATACACGTCATGTCACAAGATCAGATGCGTATATGACGCATCCACAGCCCCCAACTGAAATTCCCTAATCACACATGGAGGAGATGTGATTAGGAATTTCTTACGTACCGACGGACCCTTAGGTTTGGGATTTAGAACCGTTGGATCAACAGAAGGACCCGACGATCCGGAGATAGAAGAGAAGGGAGGACGGCGGCTACAGCGCCTGGCCTGGGAGACAGCTGCTCCACCCACTTTGGGTTGGCAGTGCAACGGTTGGGGAAGGCTGGCGACGTGTTCTGTTCACGCAGGAATTATTGTTCACTTTGTCGTATTGTTCACGCCAGAGTTACTGTTCACGTCACATATTGTTCACCGCCGGAGTTATTGTTCACCGTCGAAGTTACTGTTCACGCTGGCGGCCGGCCGACCGGCAGCGGCGCTGGGTTGTAACGGTTAGGTAGGGTTAGGTTAGGAACCTTGCTCTGGTACCATGTGAAATGTGGTGCCGCAATGCAACGTGCAATGCAGCGTTGAGAGAGGCCATAGGCCTTCTCCCTTTTTATTAATAAGAGAAATTGGATAATTTACATAGAGGTCCAGCAGGATATAGAAATTACAAAATAGAATAAATATGAAATATATTAACATATAACATTGTAGGAGAGGGAATCTAGAAACAAGCATTCAAGTGAGGTAAATAAAACAAGATAACCATTATCACATAATTGGCTAACACTAATTAAATTGTAATGTAGGTCATCCACAAGAAATACATTCTTGATGCAAAGTGAATCACCTACATCACCCTCACCTATCACTTTATTTTTATTGTTGTCATCAAAGGTCATTGATCCCCCTTTCTTCTTTGTGAAGTTGTTGAAGTGGCTTATCTCGCCGGTCATATCCTTGAAGCAACCACTATCAACAATCCATTTTCCTTTTTACCTACAAGAAAGAAAGATGTCAGTGCCCAATTCAAACCTTAGGATCCGGAGTTGCTTGGGGGCCCATTTCATCTTTGAGTTGGTCCCCTTTTCCTTGTAAGGACAATAAGTAGAATAATGATCATCACTCTTGCAATGTGTACAGACCATAGGGTTCTTAGAGTCGGATGACTCCATGGAAGATAGGAGGTCCCTTGTTTTTTTTCTTACCCTTACCCTTGCTCATTGGAGCTCCCTTATATCCCAAACCATTTTTACCACTATGTTTGGTAGAGTGATCTAGAACTTCATTGAGGAACTTTTTCCCATTGAGGAATTTCTGCAAGGAATCTCTAAGGTTGTGATTATCATCACTAAGAGTAATGACAGTAGAAGAAAGACTAGCTAAATCATCTTGAGAATAAAGAAGGTCGGCCTCTAAACAGAGGGCTTTAGTATGATAAGAATCTTTCTCATGAGTAATGCTAGCTACTTCATTACTAGGGAATAAAGGTCTAGAAGAAAGATCATTTATTTGAGCAAACAATCTAGCATTTTCAGTTCTAAGCATGATAAGCTCGTCAAAATAGATTCTATTTTCATCTTTAACAGCATCACAAGCAAGTCTAAGATCATCATTTTCAGTTCTAAGTAAGACAAGCTCATCAAGGCGGATTTGGTTTTCCTCCTTAAGACTATTGATGTTCTTGAGGTAGATACCATTCTCTACTTCAACTCTATTGTATTAGAGCTCAAGATCAAGAAACTACCCTTGCAAAGAATCAATACTATCAAGATGAATCTTCTCATTTTTCTCAAGAATATCTATTTTAATATACAAGTCATCAATAATTTCCCTAACCTCTTCTTGGTTTTGCATTCGGAATAAGAAGAGTGGTGCATTAAGCATATCAATGAGGGCTTCTTTACATAGTTTATTTAAACTTACCTCATCAATATCTTCACTAGTTGAGGCCATTAGAGCAAGGTGACATTCTCCCTCATTGGAGCTAGAATCACTAGAAGAAGACTCTTCCCATGCGGCATGGACTGCATCTTTGCTTCTTCTTTCTTTCTTGTCATTCCTCTTGTACTTGTTATCCTTCTTGTAGTCATCCTTGTTGGAGTTGCTCTTGTGGTAGGACTTTTTTGTCTTGAGGCAATCATTCAAGTAATGTCCTTTTTGGCCACATTCATAGCACATTGGAGTAGAGGAGGATGAATTTCCTTTGAAGTGCTTCCCCTTGGAGTAGTTAGCTTCATAATCACTTGGGGCTTCATCTTCTCTTCGAGAAGGGGGAGTAGGCCAGCAAGTAAGTTGTTGTTGGAGAACAATTGCCTCTACTTGAGCTTTCAACTTCTTTGACTCTTTCTCTTCTTGCTTCTCATCTTCCTCTTGCTTGTCAAGTTTTAGCTCATAAGCTTGAAGGTTGCCAATGAGCTCCTCAGTGGCAATGTCACCAAGGCTTATAATTTCTTCAATAGAAGTCACCTTGGATTCCCACCTTTTAGGAGGAGACCTAAGGATCTTAGAGTTGATGGTCTCTTTATCCATAGAATGATCCAAACAAGCAAGTCCATTAATGATGGTGTTGAGTCTTGAGTACATCTCGGCAACTCTCTCCTTTTTTCCCCATCTTGAAGTTTTCAAGGAGACTTTTGAGTTATAGATCTTAGACTCTTTGACTTGCATGGTCCCTTCATAGGTGATGCACAACTTGTTCCATATCTCATTGGTTGTATGCCAAGAAGAGACCCAGTTGAACTCTGAAGGAGTGAGCACTGCATAAATGATGCTTATGGCCTTTGCATTCAGCTGTGCCTTCTTTAGTGTAGCTTCATCCCAAGTGGCTATTTCTCCGGCCAGCTCCTTGTAGGGGAGGATGACTACTTTCTACATGACGTAGCTCATCCCTTGCAAGTAGAATTGCATTTGTCGCTTCCAATAAAGGAAGTTTGTGTCATCCAAGATTAGAGGCCTCATGGAGAATCCACCTCCAAGTTTAGAAAACCTAAGAGGTTGTCGCCCATCTTCTTGTCTCGTAGGAGAACTTTTCAGAGAAGACTGTGGCTCTGATACCACTTGTTGGATCAAAGGGCTCTAGAGGGGGTGAATAGAGCTAAAAAGCACTTACACAAAATCAATTAGACCTTCAAATTACTTCAAGAAGTAGGATTGTAAATATAAAAATTGATGTGCAACCAAGCATACATAATTACATAGCAAGGATGAGAGAGATTGAACAAACACAAGAACAAGCTATGTAGAGTGGTTCTAATCTCCAAACTAGAAGAAAGTCCGTCCACTACCTAGAGAGGTCAAGCTTTACGATTTTGCAACCATTACATACTTATATTCCATTATAAATAAGACATTCCTTTTACAGGGCAAGGAAACCTAGCCTTCCTTTTAAAAGACCAAAATGAGCCAATAAACCATACAAGGTCTCACTAATCCATGAGGTAGAGTCTTCAACCTATTCAAGGGCTTACGCACTCTTGCAAGCAGTTGGACACTTGGACCCCTTCGCCAAGGAGTTCCCCTTCTTGTACCGAGTCTTTTGCCTTGAGGAATTACCTACTCACTTCAAGGATCATCAACCTTCATCTTCTCCTTCAACTTGGAGAAGCTTTCCACCTTCTCCTTTACCTTGGAAAAGTTTTTCACCAACTTTGTTGAAGAAAGGGGTTGGAAAAGAAAAGTTTTGAGAGTTTAACAAGAATACAATGAAGTAGCTCTCTCACACATAGCATATCTCACTCATATAGACGTTTAGATTTGTTACAAGAGAGAGAGAAAGGGCTCTAGTGGACAAAATGCACTCATCTATAGCTAGGAGCTTGAATAGCATGAAGGAGCAAACTTAGAATGAAGTTCAAGGGGTCTTATTTATAATTGGGGATGTCCACTAGCCACTAAAAGCACTTTGGAACAATTTCTAGTCGTTTGGGGTGTGTTGCAACGGGCCTATTTTTTATGTTTGCAACATTCCAAGGGCTAGAATCACTTTTTCTGTACATTACGTGCAGCGCAGTCGGTCGAGTTTCCATAAAGGTAACTCGACCTATAACACTGCCTTTGAGTTGTTGGACAAGTTTATCCTGGATAAAATTCGACCTATCGCTTAAAATCAGTTTGTCTGTGTCGGGTGTCGGTCAAGTTTATCCTGAGGTAAACTCGGTCAAACATGGACATTCTCAAAATTCATCAAGGGTATCGGTCAAGTTTATCAAGGATGAAACTCGACCGAACAGACATTTTGTAATGAATTTTAGAAATCGTCATTTGAGTGACTAAACGTTCGAATTACGTGTTCTTGATTTTTTCTCATCTTAGTTACAAGTCATAGCATCTATAAAAATGGTTACAAAAATTGTCTTAAGGGTTTTATGGCGTTTTCCACAAAATTGCATTTGCATTGCTTTTGACTTGAACTAGATCAAGCTAGGGCTTGATTGAATTGATCTTTTTCTTGTACCTAATACCTAAAATCAATCTCAAATAGACATATTAAATACATATGAATGGAACGGTTAAGTCATCATCAAAATATGGACAATGTATAACACTTAGGTCAACAACTTATTGGAAAAATAAATGTAAAATTATCATTTCGAAGCATTTTTGTTGCCATGGAAAAGAACTTTGATGAGTATTGGCAAGTATTAACGACACTAATGAAATTTTGTTAGGAAAATATAAATCATAAGTTGAAATGGAAACATTTTGTTATATGAAAAAGCCTTTACATGTGTTTTAGAAATGATTAATTACATTGAGGAATGTAATATATGCTTGACAAGAAATTGGCATCTCAATATGAATGGCTTCCTGGTTATCACACATGAGAGAAATTGGTGTCTCAATAGACACTCCCATCTGTCCTTGTAAATGGTGCTACCACATTCTGTTTTTTGCTCCTCCAAGTCACCAAATGTGACCCAAGAAATACACAATAGCCAGAAGTAGAACGTCTATCTCCAACAACACCTGCTCAATCAGCATCAACGAACCCAGTGAGCTTTAAGGATGTATATGCGAGATTCTGCAATGTAAAGTAAGGCCCTTCCCTCCATTAACATAACAAAGAATTCGGGTGACTGCCATCCAGTGTGACAGCTTGGTCACACTCATAAACTGGCTAACAACTCCCACATCATAAGAAATACCAGGATGAGTAATTGTCAAGTAAATCAGTTTCCCTACAATCCTTCTATACTTTGTTGGATCAGAAAAATCATTGTCATCAGAAATAGACGTCTTAGTATGATAATCCATAGGCATGGAGACGGGTTTGCACCGTGCCATGCCTGTCTCTGAAAGGAGGTCAAGGACATATTTCCGCTGAGAGAGGTTTGTCCCCTTCTTGGAACATAGAACTTCTATTCTAAGGAAATAGCAGAGATTACCCAAACCTTTGATCTGAAATTGTGTTTGCAGCCATTCTTTGAGTTGTAGAATGCCAGTGGAGTCATCACTTGTGATGACAATATCATCCACATAAGCAACTACAACAATAAAGCCACTTGAAGACCTATTTATACACAAATAATGAATGACCAGTAGAAGACCGGGGAACCCAAATAGTATAAGTGTAGATTTATCCAACCAAGCTCGTGGTGATTGCTTCAGACCATAGAACTAAATGTCGTCGACATGGGGCGAAATTTCGCCGATAATGTCGATGTCCACGGTCGACGACGTCGAATCCATGTAAACATCCTTATTCCACAATATCCTCGACATTTCGTCGAAGTAGTCGACATTTCCCCATATGTCGGCGAAGTTGACCCAAGTCCATACAAAAATTCCACAATGTACTCGACATTTATCGAAGTCGTCGAAGTTGGCGACATTCTTCTGGTATTTTGTGGAGTTGGTTGTGTGAGGTGGAAAAAATGTTGGAGCTTGAGGTAAGATGATTTTGATGTTATCTTTTACTATTCTAAGCTAATAGTAATAGACCAATCCTCTCTCTGCTAAATCTACCATAGATTTATACTATTTTTATGTAGTTTGTTTATTGTCACAAACTTTATATATGGAAGAACTCCGTAGTTCAGAGACGACTGTATGTAAGCGTGCATTTATCTACATACGTAAACCTGTATGGATGGTTATATGTAAACATATATTGTGTTTTTTAGCTAGATTTGATGATACCTGTCGATTTTCATCACAAAATGGCTATTTTTAGCTTAATTTTTGTCAAAGTTGCATCGAAGTTTGGTTGTAAAAATCCTCGACATTTCCACAAACTTCCATGTCCACACCTGTCGAAGTCGGCTCAAAGTCAAAGTCTTGTTCCATGCTTCAGACCATACAAGGATTTCTTCAACTTGCACACCTTCTGACACTCCCCTTGAGCAACATATCCAAGAGGTTGCTCCATATACACCTCCTCAAGTAGATCACCATGAAGAAAAGCATTTTTGACGTCCAGATGAAGAAGTGGCCAGTCAAAGTGAGTAGCAACAGAAATAAGGATGCGCACATAATTGAGCCGAGCAACGGGAGAGAAAGTCTCAAAGAAGTCTATGGCATGTGTCAGAGTGTACCCCCTTTTTCATTAAATGAGCCTTCAAACGATCAATAGACTCGTCTGGTTTATGTTTCACAATATACACCCAGCGGCATCCTGCAACAGACTTGCCAGGAGGAAGTTCCATCAAGTCCCAGGTCTCATGAAGGGCTTCCATCTCATTGTCCATAGTTTGGATCCAACCCCATGTCGTGTTGCTTCCGTATAGGAACGAGGAATAGCAGTAGAATCAAGTTGAAGAGCATACATGTGGGTTGTTGGCGACAGCTGAGACAAGCAACAAACATTCGTCACTGGATGACGTATAGTGCAAGAGCGAACACCTTTACGAGCTGCAATTGAAAGGTGTAAATTTGAAATTGAAGCGTCAACAGAACTCTCAGAAGGAACAGTTACCTCAGGAGTGTCGGACGAGGAGGCATATTGTCGGACTGGTGACGCTACATCCTCTTGGTGACTCCCTACTCGCCTGGAGTAAACCAGTAGAAAGGGGGGAAATCGGTGGAGGTGGAGGTGGTGGTGGTGGTGAAGTGGGGGTGGTTTCTAAAAAAGACTCATCACATAGCACAGGAAGTGGTTGCTCACCCTTACGCTCAATATGTAGTCACTATCAGGATTGTACTCCCCCTTACTCTGAACAGAGTCACTAAAGAATGGAGTAGACTCATGGAAAGTAACATCAACCGACACAAAAAGACGATGAAGACGAGGGCAATAACATATGTATCTCTTCTGTGTGGGAGAGTATCCCAAAAAGACGGTCAAACTGCGCGAGGAGACAGCTTGTCAACACGTGGATTAAACACATGAACAAACACAGTGCAACCAAACACGCGAAGAGGAACAGGAAAAGGTTGCTTGTCAGGTTATAAAACTGATAAAGGAGTAGCCCCGTGTAAGACAAAAGATGGTTGACAATTAATCAAGAAACATACAGTAAGAAGAGCATTAGACAAATATTTCTTTAGCACGGACATATGAAAGAGTAGCGTACGTGCTACATCGAGTAAATGGCGGTTTTTGCGTTCAGCAACCCCATCTTGTTGAGGTGTATGAGGACAAGTCGTCTGGTGAATCATGACAATAGAATTACAAAAATTAGAGACGGCTTTTTGAACATATTCTAGAGCATTGTCAGTACGAAAAATCTTTATATGAGCATCAAACTGAATTTTTATTACTGGTGAAAAGTTTGGATAAAGACAAAACTTCATCCCGAGACTAAAGTAGGTATATCCAAGTCATGCGGGAGAAATCATCAATGAAAGATGAAAATATCGAAAGCCATCATAACTTGGCTCTTTAATAGGGCCCCAAACATCACTATGAATAAGGTCAAAAGGACGCTTAGAGTGTTTCACAGTGTGACTCGGAAAAGAAATGTAACGATGCTTGCCTAGTTAACATGACTGACACTCTAATGACTTTATTGATGCTAAGCTCTGGACAAGCTTTTGAAGACTCTACAAGGGCGGATGCCCATAGCGACAATGCCATCGTAAGGGAGAGCAGTTGAACACGGTAGATGCGGTGGATGGAATCTGGCGTGATGGGCGACCACCTTCAAAGAAGTAGAGATCACCTTTCCTAGATCCCCCACCAATCGTCTTCCAGCTCCTGGGATCTTGTAACACAAAGAAAGAGTTTTCAAATATTACCAAACACTTCAAAGAATCAACCAGCTTAGCAACAGAGATTAAGTTAAATGGAAAGTCTGGTACACAATGTACAGATTTTAAGTCAAATCAGATGATGCTTGTACAGTGCCACATGCATGGGTTCATCTGATAGAACCATCAGCAAGTGTGAAAGAAGAACGTGGACTATACGAGTCAGAAGAAAGAAGCAGAGATCGTATACCCATCATATGTTGGGAGGCCCCGGAATCCACCACCCATGTAGAAGATGGGTGAGACCATGAGACTGTGAGAGGCAACAAGCTAAGTCCCCTGGTTACCTATATCTGAAACTAGATTGATAGAAGTGCCAAGAGAAGCTTCATGGGAAGCCTGAAGAAGACTGTCATACTCCTCCTTGGAGATCATAGCATCTGATTGCACCTATTTAGAAGCTCCAGATGCAGATGCTCCCGACGGAGTAGTCGTGTAATCTGCAGAATCAATAGGGGGTCGACCATGCTTAGAATAACATTTCTCTTCTAGATGTCCAAGTTTCCCAGAGAAAGTACATTTAGGACGATTGCCTTGTCCCCGACCAACACCCTGTCCGACTCCTTTGGCGGCAGCAGCAAGGGAAGCATGATTCTCAGTGTAGTGTTCTCCTGGAGTAGCAGAAAAGGACTCAAATGAAGACTGTTAAATTCGCACAAAGGCTTCTTAAAGGCTTGGTAGTTTGTCTGTAGACAGAATAACACTCACAGCAAAAGCATATACATGATTTAAGTCGGATAGAAACCTTATTGTTACTAGATCATCTCGGTCTTTCAGTTGGTCATCAGTCTTTAGTGGCTGGTAGAAACTGAGTTCTTGAGAAATAGATTGTATAGTACCAAAATAATCCTGAAAAGAGCGACTATTTTGTTCTTTTTTTTGCAAAGAGGCAGTCATAAACAGTATAGAAACGTAGAGCATTCTACTCGTAAGAAAAATGTTTCTTTGCAACTTCCCAGATTTGATTGGTTGTAGAATAGAACATAAATCTAGAAGTAATCTGGGGCTCCATGCTATTCCAGAGCCAGGATTTCACCAGCCAATTCTTTTTTTTGCCAAGTAGGATAGTCTTTGCTACTTTCATCAGGAGGTTCTGACAATGATTTCCACCTTTTCACAAGATTCAAGCACAGTGTAGATAGCATTCATCCAGAGAAGATAATTTTTTGAGTTAAGCTTCACAAAAGTTATCTGAGATTGGTCATTGTAGATGTTTGTAATTGTTACACTTGGTTTGAATATTAATTTTTAGCTTAATGATTGTTGCTTATATTATTTGATTGTGGATATCACTAGCCCTTCAAGACAAGGTACCTAAGTTATCTATGAGTACTCGCTTTAACTGAGCTTTTTGGGTTCTCAGTTTTCTGGATGTTTGAATACATGATGTATGCATTAGATGCTTACAATTACTACAAAAATTATGAAATCTTATGTGTCTCATTATTTGATAACATACAAACCAATAATCGATATCTCACAAGGGTGTTTTGGGGAGAAACCCACTCCCGGGTAAAGAATGTAGAATAATATGAGAATGTTCCAAGAACTAATAAGAGGTGAGGTGGAAGAATCCAATAATTGGATACACAACGATGAGCCTGATACAGGACATACACTTCATAATTTAATTATGGATCCAACATCAGTACACCCAAGTGGGATGAGCAAGATTATGGGTTAAATAAATGAAAATGTGAAATTTATGTTATCTGCAATTACTTGACTAGAATTGTCATATATGTTGTTAAATGTACATGCACCCTTTTTGGTTGCACCCACGTACATAGCATAGAAATATGTTGACCGTACTTTGTTTGTCAACGATTTAGATTAGAGATGCTGACATGAAGAATTGGATCATCTCCCAAGAAAGCAGAATAATGCTAATGAAGCAAATCAAGGATTTTCAATAGTTTCAATTTTGCTATTAGTTTCATAAAATGTTAGTCTTTCCCATATTTCAAGAATATTGTAAAGACCCTCAACTATATCATCCATTTTGTAAACAATATCTCTTTCAAGGAAATTATTGGTAATTATTTGTCATTTATTACAAATGTATATCCCATCCCATAAATATGGATAACTACCCTTGCCTACGTGGTTCACCTTAATTGGGGATAACGGGAGGAGGATGTCATTATAGAACTTCTCTCAAGATCCATTTCTAGTTCATCCTATTATACTTACCATTGTTGTCAGTGACCTTATGTTGCTCAAAGTTGCCTACCATGTTGGGAGGAAAAGGAGGATGAGGAATTACAGATAGAGGGTGCTCTTTGGAAGACCTCATCCAATGATTTACTTGGGTCTCAAGCAAAATCCATCCCACCAATTTGAGTGGCAACCCCTACTCACTTAGCCTTTACCTCAGAATCTTCAAACTAAATCATGCATCCATCGATTATGTAGTGGAGTCTTTTGAGCATGGTTCACATACTCACAAACAAGCATTTAGGATACAAGTGCCTGAATACGGAGATAATCGAGTTGATACAAGGCATTTGATCAAGCGCACTCTCTTGTTTGATCAGGCGGGTCATCCAAGAAAGTATTGACCTTGTTTTGAGATCCCTAGACCTCCTCTCCCTGTTGTGTTTAGAACTAGAAGGGTCTTTTCTACTCCTTCATAGCTATATTCCAAAGCATGTCATGTGATTTTCCTTGCCTAAATGGAAAAACAGGCATCCTCCTTGCATTCTCCAATGGACTTTTAGAGCCCCTTAATGTAGGAGTCAACCAACCCGATCGGCCCCATATTCTCCTCCCCTTCTTCTAGACCAAAGCATCAAAGGAAGACCATTTCCTCGACTTATTAAGAGGTCAGTATTAGATTTAATAGCGGCATCTATAAACATAGTAGCAGAGTACAAGGTTCATAGATAAGGAACAGGCATTATGGATTGAACGCGGGTGAGACAACGTGGAAATCGCTACGGTTAAACTTAATTGTTATCCTTGATACTCGACACTTAAGATAACTTTTTTGTTTTATAGGCTACTAACTTGATGTGGTTTTCTCTTTCACAACGTTAGAATATTGGATTGTTTGTTTGCCTTGTATATGGGCTCAAGTCTGTTAGAACCATTAGTGTCTAGACTCCTAGTCTATTAAGGTTTTTTCTAGCTTCCTTGTATCTCCTTTTATATATAGGAAAGAAGTGGTTTGACCATCTATCAATAAGAAACATATAGGGAATTTTCCATTACCATGTCTTTTGACATACGCAAACCCACGTCAAATCTTATTGAGAAAGGGTCTCGTTATCAAATCTACGATAGAGTTTCAAATACCTACTATAAAAATATTTGTTAAAATGATATTTTTGGCATAAGTAGATAGAATTT